>SJYT01057612.1:515307-729054 GCA_006410635.1 Cephalophus harveyi | reverse complement strand
TGGGGTGGCAAAGAGTCAGACACGACTGAGCGACTGAACTGAACTGAACTGAACTGAGAGACGATACAAAAATGGAAGCAATCAGAATTTTATTCTGGTTAATCCCCCCAAAAGTCCTCTATCCTCATTTTACCTTTTACTCTTTTTATTTCCCTCTCACAGTCAGGGGACTGGGCTCTGCCTGTTTGGTTGTGACTGGGCAGTCCTGTCTGCAGTGTTACATCTGGAATTGTCTCCTTTCATCTCTCTCTAGGAAGTACATTTTCAGCTGAGCACCTCAAGCTTCAACTCCAAAAGGAATCCCTAAACGAGTTGAGAAAGGAGTGCACCGCGAAAAGGTAAGCAGAACACTGAGAGTGGTTGTTAGGAATGTTGAGTTTACTTTGAGGAGAGGATTTAGAAACGAAGTGTTTCTTTAAAGCTGCCAGTGTTAGTGCTAGTTAATATGCTCGGTCACTTTCATTTATTCAGCCCCTGTTGTGTCATGCACTGTGCTAGAGGCAGTTATGAGGGCGCCTAGTACGTAGTCAGAGTCGGAAGCCTGAACACTGTTCTTCTAGATTGCAGGGCGTCAGTACCATGGCTTCATGTTTGAACCTCCTCCTCTTCCAGTCTCTACATTTAGCACAGCTTACAGTTTTTCTTTAGTAATTTCTTCAGTCTTACTCCTGTTAGCTCACTTGCCTTACCTCAGCAGTTCTCAGATTCTCTAACATAAGTCTCTCCAGCTGTCCAGTTCATTCTCTGTGTTGCTAGCAGACTTCTCCTAAAATACTCCTTTACCATTATTTTTTTTCTCTTCTTAAGAACAAGTTGTGATTATTTTCCTTCACTGTCCAATATAAAATGGTCCCCAATGGCTCAGGGGTAAAGAATCTGCCTACAATGCAGGAGTTGTGGGTTCGATCCCTGGGTCAGAAAGATCCCCTGGAGTAGGAAATGGCAACCCACTCCAGTATTCTTGCCTGGAGAATTCCATGGACAGAGGAGCTTGGCGGGCTACAGTCCATGGGGTCACAAGCAGTCAGACACTACCGATTGCACATGTACTGGAGATAGAACTATAGCTAATGTCAGTTGCTCCATAACATTCATTTAACAAATGCTAATAGTTTTTCCCATTATTTTTTGCAGCACATGCTTAACTTGTTGCCACCTCTGATCTCTTCTCATCTTCACTCACTTTTACTGGAAAGTCATCCCATTGTACATTTTTGTTTAAGAAACTTTAGCAATTAAGAAACCTGGAAAGAACCTTGGAGATCATCTAATCTAATCCTCTCAATTTGCAGATAGGAAGGCAAAGCTGTGGAGGTTACTTTTTGTCTGGTTCACTGGGAAAGCAGAACTAGATGCCTTTAAGTTTCAGCTCTCTTTGCATTGTACTGCTTTGTGTTCCACTCTAATCTAGTGCATTTCCTAAATTACCTCCTTTTTAATTGTTGACACAGTTGAGCAGGTAATATGCTCTATGGGTAATTTACTGTTAGTCATGTTTCTTAAATAGTGTAAGGGAAAAGTGACATCATCTCATGCCACACCTTTTGGCTTTGTCCTTTTTATTCTTTTACTTTTGTAATATGACAGTAGGTTATTTTTTGAGATAGTTATAACATCTATAGATGTTATACAGATACATACACATTGCTTCAAATATATGTAAATGAAAGTAAAATGCTGTTTTGAGGAAATACCATATGGATATTTCCTGCAAATTGGCCTCAGTTTAAATGAGATTTTGGTCAGTTTGCTGATCCTCTCTAAATCTTGTTTTCTTGTTTGTAAAATAGGTATAGTAATATCAACCAAATAAGTTGTCATTGATATAATAATTAAAGCCATTTGTAAAGCTCCTGGCATATAGTAGTAGGTGTCCAGTCAACGATTATTTGTATGTTTTACATCTCTTTTCATGGTGCTGGATACATACAATAGGCCTCCTTATATAGTTAGGGTGATTGATGGTATATAGAGATAGGTCAGGACTCATGTTAGCTATTATTCTTGCTTCTGCTTCTGAATTTCTGTGGCCAAGTGCAGATCATTTAATTTTTCTCTGTGTCAGTTAGTTGGAAATAACCGTTACAAAGCAAGCAAATGTGTTTGTTTTTTGTTTTTTAACGAATGTGCTTTTTTCTTTCCTCATTAGAGAACACTTTCTGAAGACTAATGCTCAGCTGACAATTCGTTGCAGGCAGTTACTATCTGAGCTTTCCTACATTTACCCTATTGATTTGGTAAGTTTCAGATTTTCTGGGGAAAAAAAAATTGTTTTTAAGAGATTTCTATTTGAAATTACCTCTCAAAGAAAACATCATTGCTCTAGTCTTAATCATATGCTGTTATTATTCATTCAGAAGCTGATATTTAAAAAGTAGATTTAGAATTAGTTGGCATTAGGTTTCACTAGTTTATTTATTTTTTCTATCAATTTAGTGGTGGAGTGAACTCATCTTCACCTGAAAGAATGCCAAATTATTTCTGGTTTCTTTAGGACTTTTTCTCTCAACCACATTATCAACTTCTACCTTATCTGAGACATGCATGCAGATACATACACATTGCTTCAAATATATAACTACTAATTAATTTACATTTATTAGTATTACTTAAGATATTCCTGTGGTAGCTGTCAAGATGTTAAGTTTCTGAATTTCTTTTCTTAGAATAAGTACAAATGTAAATTATTAGGATTCTTTTTTAGAGAATTAAATCTGCTAAATTTGGTGGTTGTTTTCTTTCTAATGAAAAGTGACTTAAAAGACTAATTTTCTGAGAGGAAAGCTAATAGGATTTTAGATTACTCACAGACTCTTGTTAATTCTACTTAAAAATCCTCATTTATAGCTGTCTCTTATACACATCTCCTCTATCCTCATTTTACCTTTTACTCTTTTTATTTCCCTCTCACAGTCAGGGGACTGGCTCTGCCTGTTTGGTTGTGACTGGGCAGTCCTGTCTGCAGTGTTACATCTGGAATTGTCTCCTTTCATCTCTCTCTAGGAAGTACATTTTCAGCTGAGCACCTCAAGCTTCAACTCCAAAAGGAATCCCTAAACGAGTTGAGAAAGGAGTGCACCGCGAAAAGGTAAGCAGAACACTGAGAGTTAATAAATCATCATGTATTCAGCTTCAACAGTTAGAGTAATATTTTATATCTATGACAGTATGATATTTGAATTAACACCTAAATTTTTTAGATTTAGAGCTTCTTTGTTTATACATAAAATTAATTTCATTCTTTGGTTATATTCACAGAATGACCATAAAGATTACTTTGTATGTGGTGTCAAGTTGCCCAATTCTGAGGACTTCCAAGGTATTTTATTTCTTTTTACTTCTAAAGATTTGGTATAAAATATGGGTGTGTTGCAAGGAAAAAGAGATATCTTGAAATGTTGGTTGCCTGTCCCTTCTTCCAGAAAAATTTTGGAACCTTTTGTCCCTTCCCAATTGTAAGTAAATAGATAACTGAAATTGATCCCTGATGGAAGACTTAAGAGGATATTTGGTCTAATCATGGGGGGAAAATTGTTGAGCTTTCTATTTGAAAGTTAAAATAGTTTTTGAATAGGGTTTAAGAAAATCAGACAGTAGGCTTCTCAAGAATATTAATAATATTCCTGTCCTTTTGGTTTGATTTTTCATGAAAAAATTGTGTTGGGAGCAAAGCGTAAACCTTAGTCTGCTCTGTTTATAAAGTTACATTTCTGCTGACATAAAATGTATTTGAAAATTAAATTTTGTGACATTCCCACTCCCATAGGTTAAACTTGTTATACTGTCATTTCTGTCCTCTTTAATTAAAAGAAATTTACGTTAAAGATGTTACAAATAGCATTCACAGTAATAGCTATATTTTAAAATATTTTTCCTAATCTCTTTACCAGTATGCCAGAGAAAAGAACTTAATTTGACATTTGACATTTATTGTTGGCAGAGTGGGTTCTTTTCTTCTAATGTAAACAGTGCTTTGACTACTAAGAAGCTCTATAGATTATACCCAAAGCTACGGGGGAGCCTGGTGGGCTGCTGTCCATGGGATCGCACAGAGTCGGACACAACTGAAGCGACTTAGCAGCAGCAGCGCATTAATCTATGTGGGAATAAGTTATTCCAGAATAGAGCATTACTAGTTCATATTGGGACTTCCTTCCATTTCCCTATAAAGAATCTGTTATTTGTGATCCTTTAACATTTAAGACTGCGTTAGTGTATTACTTTCTTTGTCCTTTACAACAAGTAGTTGGATCATAATGTAAAAAGGGTTATAAATGAACCTAGCTAAGAAACACAGCTAGAATCAGGGACATAGAGAATAGGCTGCTGCTGCTGCTGCTATGTCGCTTCAGTCGTGTCCGACTCTGTGCGACCCCATAGACGGAAGCCCACCAGGCTCCCCCGTCCCCAGGATTCTCCAAGCAAGAACACTGGAGTGGGTTGCCATTTCCTTCTCCAGTGCATGAAAGTGAAAAGTGAAAGAGAAGTCGCTCAGTCGTGTCCAGCTCTTAGCGACCCCATGGACTACAGCCTACCAGGCTCCTCTATCCATGGGATTTTCCAGACAAGAGTACTGGAGTGGGGTGCCATTGCCTTCTCCAGAGAATAGGCTAGTGCTTGCCAAGAGGGAAAGGGATGGTAGAAGGTAGGAACGGGAGTTTGGGATTAGTAGATGCAAACTGACAACAAGTTCCCACTGTATAGGAAAGAGAACCATATTCAATATCCTTGATAAACCATAATGGAAAAGAATACAAAAAAGAATGTGTGTGTATGTGTGTGTGTGTGTGTGTGTGTGTATAGTTATATATATATAACTGAGTCACTTTGCTGTACAGCAGAAATTAATACAGTGTTGTAAATTCAATTTTTGTGGTAGTTTAGTTGCTAAATTGTGTCTGACTTTTGCAACCCCATGGGCTGTAGCCCACCAGGTTCCTCTGTGCATGGGATTTTTCAGGCAGGAATACTGGAGTGGTTTGCCATTTCCTTCTCCAGGGGATCTTTCTGACCCAGGTATCTAGCCTGAGTCTCCTGCACTGCAGC
Organism: Cephalophus harveyi; assembly: GCA_006410635.1. Classification (NCBI taxonomy): domain Eukaryota; kingdom Metazoa; phylum Chordata; class Mammalia; order Artiodactyla; family Bovidae; genus Cephalophus; species Cephalophus harveyi. Next base: position 724,008 of record SJYT01057612.1, on the reverse strand, counting down.
AGATTCTTTACCAACTGAGCTACCATTCAACTATACTGCAATTAAAAAAAACTTTTTTTAAGTGATTAAAACAGGAATGGGAAGACCTATATTTGAATCCTGGTTCCTTTTCTAGAAACCATGTATTTTGGACCAAGTCATCTAAGCTTTGAGTTGATCTTCTAATTGATAGTATGAACACGTTAGTTCATGTACTACATACTTTACATGATTGTTAAGATTTTATTTAAGAACAAGACATTTTGCCTTATCTTTAATCCTTCCGAAAACAAAATAACCCAATAAGAAAGGTGGTATAATCTCATTTTATAATGTGTGAATGAGCTATTTAGTGACTTGCTCAAGACCACAAAACTAGGTAAAGATCTTGCTGGGATTTGTCTGTTTTCCATTGTACAATGTTCCCACTCATCTCTGTAAGTCATAACATGTGCTTTGGTGTTAATTTTAGGTCATGGTGTCTTGAAGTTCATGACACATCTTCTTCCCTATTCTTTCTTTCATTTATTTAATAAACCTAATAAGTACCTTGAGACCTGGGCCAGGTTGTAGGAATACAGAATATTCTTTCATTGAAAAAAATATCAACTGAGCACCTAAATGCCAGGCATGTGCCACTTTGAGGATATGATGGTGGAAAAAGCAAATATATTCTCTTCTTTCATAGAGCATCAGTTCAGTTCAGTTCAGTCGCTCAGTCGTGTCCAACTCTTTGCGACCCCATGAATCGCCGCATGCCAGGCCTCCCTGTTCATTACCATCTCTCGGAGTTCACTCAGACTCATATCCATCGAGTCCGTGATGCCATCCAGCCATCTCATCCTCGGTCGTCTCCTTCTCCTCCTGCCCCCAATCCCTCCCAGCATCAGGGTCTTTTCCAATGAGTCAACTCTTCGCATGAGGTGGCCAAAGTACTAGAGTTTCAGCTTTAGCATCATTCCTTCCAAAGAAATCCCAGGGTTGATCTCCTTCAGAATGGATTGGTTGGAGCATACAACCTCTTAAAGGAGATAAAAAGTAAAGGCAATAAATAAGAAAAGAAGTATTTAACAAGTGTTTAATAAAAGAGTATGCTGTCTTAGAGAATAGGGAAACCTACTGTAGGGCTTCCCTGGGGGCTCAGAGGTTAAAGCGTCTGCCTGTAATGCAGGAGACCTGGGTTCGATCCCTGGGTCGGGAAAATCCCCTGGAGAAGGAAATGGCAAACCACTCCAGTATTCTTGTCTGGAGAATCCCATGGACGGAGGAGCCTGGTGGGCTACAGTCCACGGGGTCACAAAGAGTCTGACATGACTGAGCGACTTCACTTTTCACTTTCACTGTAGATAAAGCAATCAGAGAAGATCTCTCTGAGGAGAAATGTTTAACAGAAAATCTGAAGGCTGAAAGGAACCAGGCTTCCCTGGTGGCTCAGCTGGTAAAGAATCCGCCTGCCATGCTGGTGACCTGGGTTTGATCCCTGGGTTGGGAAGATCCCCTGGAGAAGGGAATGGCTACCCACTCCAGTATTCTGGCCTGGAGAATTCCATGGACTATAGTCCATGGGGTTGCAAAGAGTTATACACGACTGATTGACTTTCACTTCACCCACTACAGCTGGGGGAGAAGAATTCCTAGAAGAGGGGGGCATCATGATTGAGGATTCTGAGGCATTGGCTTGATATATCTGAAAAAATTCAGGGTAAGGGCTTGGGAGAAGATACGTGTATTCTGGGAAGATCATGTAATTTCTCAGAGCTTAAGTCATGTATGGATGTGAGAGTTGGACTATAAAGAAAGCTGAGCATGAAAGAATTGATGCTTTTGAGCTGTGGTGTTGGAGAAGACTCTTGAGAGTCCCTTGGACTGCAAGGAGATCCAACCAGTCCATCCTAAAGGAGATCAGTCCTGGGTGTTCATTGGAAGGACTGATGTTGAAGCAGAAACTCCAATACTTTGGCCACCTAATGCAAAGAGCTGACTCATTTGAAAAGACCCTGATGCTGGGAAAGATGGAGGGCAGGAGGAGAAGGGGACGACAGAGGATGAGATGGTTGGATGGCATCACCAACTCAACAGACATGAGTTTGGGTAGGCTCCGGGAGTTGGTGATGGACAGGGAGGCATGGAGTGCTGCAGTTCATGGGGTCGCAAAGACTTGGACACGACTGAGCCACTGAACTGAACTGAACTGAATTTCTTCACCTGTAAAATGAGGTAATATTTACATCTTCAGTTCATTGTGATGACTGAATGAGATAGCATTTGAAAGAGCTTTTCCTATAGAAGACATTCAATAAATGTAATTGGAATTAGTTGCCAGAGAGAGGGAGGAAGGACAGACCAGAGCAAACCTGTGTGGCTGGGGCAGGGTGAGAAAAGAGAGAATTCCATCAGTAGATGTAGAAGAGTCAGCCAGGGTCTTGAGGCCACTGAAAGGAGTTTCTATTTTATTCTCAGTGGAGTGGGAAACCCTGAAGAGCTTCAAGAAGGGGGATGATATGAATTGATGTTTTTTAAAAGTCACTCTGGCTGCTACATATAGAATGATTTGAGAGGTGGCAACGAGAAGCAGGGATACTACCAGTTTTAGAGTATCACCTCAGTTCATTCTGGGATGTTCCTTGATTCTATTTTTGCTTTCTGGAGTTGATTTATTTCCTAATTTTTCCCAGCTTTTGTTCCCTGTCTATTCATCCAAGCTGAATACATTCTTCTTCCCCTAAAAAAATTAGTTTATCTTTTAGTGCAGCTTTTACTGCTAAAAAAATGAAGTAAATGTTTAATTTTACTCTAAGGCCCTATTTACTTAGCATAACTTGTAGGAATTGGTTTTAAGAAGCACATATGGTAGTATTGGACTTTAAAATCTATGTTCGCATTCTGCAAGGTACTTCCATGTACTTTTGAATTTGCTGAGTGCCTTGTGTGTGTCATTTATGGTGCCAGGTGCTGGGGGTATGCAGAGGTAACCAAGGCATTGATCCTACCTCAGTGAAACTTCAGGCTACTTGAGGGTAGCTTGTAATCAAGCCAATCAATAAATACCTCTTGAATTTGTACTCTGTGTCAGGCACTTAGAAGTTTATACCAAGTATGTGGGACTTGAAGAAGTGGGAATAATCAGATCTACCAGGAAGTCTTACAGAGAAGATGATACCTGAGGTATTTTTAAAGATAAAATAGTATTACCTTGTTGAAGGATGGGAAATTTTAGATTCAGTGAGTAGAAATATGTAACATGGGACATCATACATGATGCTGTCTTGTTTACTTAATTCCCGCCACTGTGAGAATCAATTCCTTCTGTGAGGGAAACAATGATACTCAGCTCTTTTTTTGTTGTTTTTTTCTAAGGACAAGAAAATTGAGGCTCAGTGAGATTAGTTAATTTTTCCGAAGAGTCATACTAGCCAGTGGCAGAACTAAAGTCCTCCCTGGTTGGCCTGATTTTCAGGCCCGTATTACTCCTGTCATGATGCAGTTTTCCTCCTTGTTTTGAATAATAACCTCTTCCAGACATCTAGTAAGTCTGTAGTGTTCTGTAGCAGCTGCATGCTTGGTAAGACTCTAGCGACGGAGATCTAGACTGGTGTTCTGTTACAGTCATGAAAGTCTGCTGGGACAGGCTTTGCATTGCACGGCTTCATACTGTTTGGGAAACTCCTGCATAGTGGCCCAGCATCTGTGGTGTTCTTTCTAACTGGGTAAGTTTCTGTTAGAATATGGCAGAGAGACCTGGACACAAGTGGGGAAAGCTGTCCCGTGAAGGGTATTCACTTGAGTTCCATTGACTGGGACATTTCTCATCCAAAAGAAAAAAGAAAAAAACTGTTTGTGTGTGTTTTTAAGTAATCTATAACACAGAGCCTTTTGTGGTAATGAGACCCAGATTTCCTTCTGTGTCTGTATCCCTTTATGCAGGCATGATTTCTTGGAAAGGAGAGTCCATATGTCAAACACTCTCATTGAGAACGTGGAATGATTCCATAGATGCTGTGGCAATGATTAGAGTCTTAAATATTTTGTCCTGTCTGGATCAGTGGGTGCTTGGTTCCTTACCAAATCAGCTGCCTCAGTGATTGGGAAGGCAGGATGGTAAGAGCTTTTAGATCACTTATTGTACTTGGATGCATTTGAATATTAATAGTTTGTCCAACATGTAAGTCAAAGAGACATTTAAATTAATTTATAATGTTGTCATGGCCGTTGTGACTTTGTGGAATCTATTATCATAAAAATTACATAAAAGAGGCTAATGTAATTGTTTTGAGCATGCTTAAAATAGACTAGGCAAGACTAGGTTAGATATTTTAAATCCATTTTAAAACATTTAAAATTTTCAGCCTACAAGATTTTCAACTTGCAATGAATTTATCGGGATGTAAACCCATTGTAACCTGAGGAAGATCTGTAATGTAATGTGAATCAGATCTGCATTATTATCTTAATTAACCAAAATAAATGCATGTCTAAGTCTTTTCAGCTTGGGAAAAAAAAAAAAAAAGACAAATTATATAAAAGATTTATTATCACAAAAATTACTACAGCCCCAAAAATGTAGCTACCTACATTTAAAAAAACAAATAGGAAATATTTATTGTGAGGAAACTGTAGAATTTTGTTTTATTTGTAAGCCCGTTAAAACATTATTTTAATCAGGGCTTTTTTCCTTTACCTGAGTCTTAACAGCTTGTTCCTGTTCTTCCCTGAACCCTCCCATTCCCCCTCTAGCTTCTTTTCACCAACAAGCCTGTCATCTGTGACCTCTTTAACCCACAGAGCAGCATAAGGAACACAAGCCTCTGCTCTGCATCAGGTGTTAGGGACGTCATTAATGATTCCTGGAAAAGCACACCCCAGAGAGCCAGGTTTTGGCTTTGGCAGGTAAAAAGTCTTTTAGATCTTGGAATGCTGGAAACCTTAAACCTTTCAGTTTTTTTAGCTAAAGAGATTGGCAACAGAATGTGACATCTGAGGTTTCGTGGCCAGCAATAGCCATAATTAACCACATGAGCTCACATTTTCCCACTGGAGATTCAGTGGTCTTGGGGTGATGAAAGTGACTTCCCTACCAGGAGGTGGTTTTCCTTTCGAGGGTATTGGAGTACCCGTGGGCCCTGTAATGCCTCACCCATGGTCCTTTTAAAATGCTTTTTAATATAAAGCTTCAGTATTGGAAATCCAACACCATGGTGTTTAACTGTGAGGCTGTGACTGAGCAGTATGGCCTGGAATGGGAAGCAACCCTAGGGTTTTTAATGGGTGAGTGGGGGGAGTCTTGTGGTAGAAATAATGGTGAGTGTGAATAGCCAGAATCAAAGCTGATTTCCAGTATTACCCAGTTTTCAGTTTTTGCTATTTCTTTTTGGTTTTTCCTGTATGTATACAGGATTCTCTTAGAGATGCCCTTTTATATTTAAGCAAAATTTTTTTATTGAAAGGAGGTAATGTTAGAAGACCAATTTCTGTTCTTTTACTACTTAGGTAGATGTAGTCCTTGAAACAGACAAATGTAATGCTTTAGTATTACCCTTTTAGTGATATGGAAAAATGGAGATGCTTGAGTGTTTAATATTGGATAGGTTTTTTAAACATTCATAGTTTGCATTTGACCTGTTTGGCAGGCTAAGAGGCCCTCTGATTTTTGGAAGTTTTCAAATCCTTTCCTGTAGGTCACGTAGAAAAGTAAAAGCTTAGTATAAAGCACATATGCATGTGGGTGCTAAGTCACTCAGTCATGTTCGACTCTGCAACCCCATGGACTGTCGCCCACCAGGCTCCTCTTTCCATGGAATTTTCCAGGCAAGAATACTGAAGCAGGTTGCAATTTTCCATTCTAGGGAATCGATCCTGACACAGGGATCGAACCTGCCTCTTCTGCTTGCCAGACAGATTCGTTACCACTGCACCTCCTGGGAATCCCAAAGTACACAAAGGAAGGTCCAAACTTAATGTAGTTTTATTCCTCATTACTTACTGAAAGTTTTCTTTTTCTTCCTCTTTTCCTCTCCCTTCAAAAGAGGATTCTTAAAGACCAAATGCTTGTACTAATAGGAATATTTTAAATTTAATAAGCCCTATTCTTAAAACAGGAGGTGGGATTCAGCAACCTCTTTCATGGAACTCATTGTCCCAGCTGTGATTCCAGGGATAGATACTTGAAGGGGCTGGGGTATAGATACAATCTCTTACTCCTGCATTCATAGTTTTTACTTATACAGCTTTAACTAACTCACTTATACCATTTGAATCTTATTTTTCTCATTTCTAAATTAGTAGCATCAGATTCAGTGATTTCTAAGGCTTCTCCCAGCTCTGATATTATACGATGATTAAGTTATATTGTGATGAATTTACATTATAATTTTAGTCTCTAAGGTAATCTGATATGCATATTTCAACAGAAGTAAAGTATTGTAGTACTAAAGGTACTTGAGTGGGACTGAACCAGGAGCACATGGTCTCTAAAAATAGTTAGTTCTAGTCAGTTAAGACAGGGCCAATAGTCAGTTGAAAGGAATGCTGTTTGATTTTTTTTTTTCATCAATTTGATTTGAAAGAACATGTCACCAAAGATTCACAGACTTTTTATGTGTTTTATGCTCTTATTAGAAAAGAGTGAAGAAACTAAAATAATAAACATGTGTCATATGTTTCTAGACTCCCAAGTTAAAATTGTTATGTATTCCACAGGAACATTCTGCAACAGTATGGTAGAGTGCTTAAAGACAAAGGCCTTGGTGTCAGGTCAACTGCTATACTCGCTGTATTAGTTTGAACAAGTTCCTTAACTTCTTGAACCTTATTTTTTCATCTGTAAATTGAAAGAAATAGCATATAAAACATGCCCAGTTTATTAATTTTTGATGAATGAGTGACTGCCAGAAATAGAGCACCATGATCAATTCCTGGCAGGAAATAAAAAGTGTACAATAAAAGTTACCTATTTTTACAGTATGATCAAAGAATCTGTTTTGGTAGTCATGTGTGGAGAATGTATTGAGTGGTAGGTGGCAATAGTGGCTTTCCTGTACAGTAAGAAGATAGTGCTTAGATAACCAGGTTTAAATATAAAAGAAGAATGTGGGAAATATTACAACAATTGAAGTTAAAGTTACTCTTAGAAATCAGGAAATACTCAAGCCAAGGTCATCTCAATCATTTTAGCCTTTCTGTCGCCAGAAGTATTCCAGGTATGTGTTAAATCCGTGTGTGTGTGTGCGCGCACGCGCGTGAGAGAGAGAGAGAGAGAGAAAGAGAAAACTTTTTAAAGTATTTTAAGAATATCATATACAAGCAGTTACTTTTTTTTTCTCCCTTGGGGCAAGCTTAAAACTTCTTATTGTATTATTCTCAGTTCTGAATACTTGAATGATTATTACTTCATAGGCAATAGCAGAAATCTAGATGTCGAGTTAAAAATCTGTGATTTCTTACAAGATATGTACTGTAGGATACATGTATTCTTTTTCCAATACTTACTTCCACCGAAATTACATCAATAGGATGTATTAATATATGAACAATGTGGTTTTTTTACCTTTTACTATTTAAAACACTTTTTTTCTCTATCCTGTCTCAAACATCACTAACTTATTTAAACAATGCTCTCTTTATGAATATTGAGAATGTACCCTATAAGGATGTGCTGTGCTATTTCACTTCACCTTGGAATTAATAATGTTGTACAGTAGTATAACAGTACAACTATTTTGCTTGGTAAAGTTGTTAATGAATAAAATGTATGATGTTTATATAGTATGCAATGTTTAAATCTCTGAAACTAATTTGCACATTGTATAATAGGCTCAAGCATTATTTTTGGCATTAAAAATGCTGGGAAAGAAAGTATTCAAGACTTGACTGTACTAAGAACTCTTAAGATTATATATCAAATGTTAATCTCACCACATTAATTATTGGGAAATAGTTTTAAATATAGTAGATGAAATTTCAAATCTTATTAATATATTTAGATGTGTGTAAAATCATATAATTTAGATAGGTGAATAATATTTTATCAATTATCTCTTATAAAATCTCTCTTGAAATTGATTTGTTATGATCTTGTGGCTACATTTATGAAGTAAATAGCTGTTTTCTGTTTCTCTGTTTTTGAATTAACAGCAAAAGATGATGGGAGCATTGCTGTTGCCCTTGGTTATACTGCACATTTGGTATCCATGATCTCCTTTTTCCTACAAGTGCCCCTCAGATATCCTGTAATTCATAAGGGATCTAGATCAACAATCAAAGATAATATTAATGACAAGCTGACTGAAAAGGAGAGAGAGTAAGTATCCTTTTACAATATACTTTTAACATTGGGCCAGTATGAAGCATAGAGTGTATTAAAAATATAAAAGGTGACCTAGATTGTGGTAATTTTTGTATATCCTTTGTGTAGTGCTCCATTTCTTTTAAATGTAGACAGAATTGCTAGTGATAGCAAAATTGACCCATTCAAGTTTAATTTGCTTTTGTGAGGCAAGTATCGGGGCTTCCCAGGTGGCTCAGTGGTAAAGAATCCACCTGCCAATGCAGGAGATGCTGGAGATGCAAGTTCAATCCTTGGGTCAGGAAGAGCCCCTAAAGGTGGAAATGGCAACCCATTCCAGTATTCTTGCCTGTAAAATCCCATAGACAGAGGAGCCCGGGGGGCTATAGTCCACAGGACACAGCTGAGTGACATGCATGCAACAGTGGCCTTACAGAAAGCATTATGAAGTATTCCCTCTCTTCTTCTTTCTTGGAAGAGTTTGAGGTTTGCTGTTAATTCTTGTTTTAAATGTTTGTTAGAGTTTACCATGGAGCCATGTGATTTTGCACTTTTCTTTGTTGAGAGGTTTTTGATTAGTGATTCAAATATAGGTCTGTTCATATTTTTTATATATTCTTGACTCAGTTTAGATAATTTGTGTGTTTCCAAGAACAATACCATTTCATCTAGGTTATGTAATTTGTTGGTGATAGTTGTTCATAGTATTATTTTATAATCCTTTTCATTTCTGTAAGGTCTTTAATGATGTCTATTTTCGTTTCTGATTTTAGCTGTTTGTGTCTTTTCTCTTTTATTTTCTTATTGATGTGAAAAACTTATCTAGAATAAGAAGAATAGATGGATCTTTTCAAAGAATTCACTTTTTTATTTTGTTGATTTTATTAGTTTTGTATTCTCTTTTATTTCCACTCTCATCTTTATTATTTCCTTCATTCTGCTAGCTTTGGGTTTCATTTTCTATTACTTAGAAGTAAAGTTAGGTTACTGATAAGAGAGCTTTCTTTTTTAGTGTCAATGTTTATATCTTTAAACTTCTATTTCCACAATAAATTGTGGCATGTTGCATTTTTATTTTCATTCATTTCAAAGTATTTTCTAATTCCCCGTGTGATTTCTCCAGTTAACCCATTGGTTGTTTTAAAAGGGTTTAGTTTTCACATTTGTGAATTTTCTAGTTTTCCTTCTGTTATTGAACTCTAGTTTAATTCCATTGTGATGGAGAAATAGATAGTTTGTATGAGTTCAGTATGTTTAAATTTATTAAGACTTGTTTTGTTGCCTAATATATGGTCTGTCCTAGAGAATGTTGCACATACATTTGAGAAGAAAATATCTCCTATTGTTAGATTATAATGTTCTATATATATGTTAGGTTTGGTTCATTTATAGTGTTGTCAAGTCTTAGATGTCCTTATTGATGTTCTGTCACGCTATGCTGTCCATAATTGACAATGGAGTGTTAAACTCTCCAACTATTACTGTAGGACTATTTCTCCTTCAATTCTGTCAGTGTTTGCTTCTTTTATTTGGAGGCTCTGTCATTTGGTGCATATGTTTTGAGATAATATTTCTTGATGAACTGACCCTTTTATCATTATATAATGAACCTTTTTGCCTCTTGAAAACAAGTTTGACCTAAAAACTATTTTGCCTGATATTAGCATGACCTCTCAGCTTTCTTTTGGTTACTGTATTTGGGAATATCTTTCCCATCTTTTCACTTTGAACCTGTTTGTGTCTTTGGATCTAAAATGAGTCTCATAGGCAGTATATCGTGGATCATTTTATTTTAACTCCTTTCTGCAGATCTTTGCCTTTTGATTGGAGAGTTTCCTTTTTCTGTTTAACATAATTTGTGGTATAAAAGGACTTCCTTCTGCCATTCCCTGCCCCTATATTTCTTAGACCCTTTTTTGTGCTTCATTTTCCTCCATTACTGCCCTTTTTCTTAATTGATTTTTTGTAGTGTACCATTTTGATTCCCGTCTCATTTCTTTTTCAGTGTATTTAAGATATTTTCTTATTGATGACTCTGGGATTACAGTTAACATTCTATAACAGTCTACTTTGAAATAATAGCCACTTAGCTTCATTGGGACTTCCCTGGTGGCTCAGATGGTAAAGCGTCTGTCTACAATGCTGGAGACCCGGATTCGATCCCTGGGTCGAGAAGATCCCCTGGGGAAGGAAATGGCATTCCACTCCAGTACTATTGCCTGGAAAATCCCATGGACAGAGGAGCCTGGTAGGCTACAGAGGCTACAGTCCATGGGGTCACAAAGAGTCGGACACGACTGAGCGACTTCACTTTCACTTTCGCTTTCGCGTCATTAGTATGTAGAAACTCTGCTCCTCTATGCCTCTGTCCCCTCACCTTTAGGTTCTTGTTGTCACTGATGACATCTTGATGCATTGTGTCCCCGTACTGCTGTCTTTTTAGTTTACCTGTGTGTGTAGTTATCTTCACAGGAGACCTTTGTTTCTTTGTTCAGTTTCAGGAACTGTGTAGTGTCCTTTCATTTCGACCAGAAGGCCTTAGCCTTCACTTCTTATAGTAAGCCTAGCAGTTAGCCAGAGGTGAAAGCCTAGGGTCTTCTCAGGTCTTTTCTGAGCATGCATTCTGTTCTGAGCATGTGTACAACGTCCTTTGTATTTTTTAAAATTTTTATTTATTTAATTTTATTTCATATTGGAGTATTGATTAACAATAGTGTGTTAGTTTCATGTGCACAGCAAAGTGATTCAGTTAAACATGTACATGTATCTATTCTTTTTCTAATTCTTTTGCCATTTAGGTTATTACAGAATACTGAACAGATATACCTACAGAATACAGTAGGTCCTTGTTGGTTATCTGTTTTAAATATAGCAGTGTATACATGTCATTCTCAAACTCCTAATCTATCCCTCCCCTGACTCTTCACCCCTGGTAACCATAAGTCTGCTCTGTATGAGTCTGTTTCTGTTTTGTAAATAAGTTCATTTGTATCATTCTTCCAGTTCAGTTCAGTTCAGTTGCTCAGCTCAGCTGTGTCCGACTCTTTGCAACGCCATGAATCGCAGCATGCCAGGCCTCCCTGTCCATCACCAACTCCCGGAGTTCATTCATACTCATGTCCACTGAGTCGGTGATGCCATCCAGCCATCTCATCCTCTGTCGTCCCCTTCTCCTCCTGCCCCCAATCCCTCCCAGCATCAGAGTCTTTTCCAATGAGTCAACTCTTCGCATGAGGTGGCCTAAGTATTGGAGTTTCAGCTTTAGCATCAGTCCCTCCAATGAACACCCAGGACTGATCTCCTTTAGGATGGACTGGTTGGACCTCCTTGCAGTCCAAGGGACTCTCAAGTGTCTTCTCCAACACCAGAGTTCATTCTTTAAGATTCTTCATATAAGCTATATCATGAGATACTTGTCTTTGTCTGACTAACATCACTTAGTATAGTAATCTTCATGTCCATCCATGTGGCTGCAGATGGCATTATTTTATTCTTTTTTATGGCTGAGTATTAGTCCATTGTTATATGTACTGTATTTTCTTTATCCATTCATCTGTCAGTGGATATTTAGGTTGCATCTATATCTTGGCTATGATAAGCAGTGATGTGATGAACATTGCAGTGCGTGTATCTTTTCAAGCCATGTTTTTCTCTGGATATATGTTCAGGAGTGGGATTGCTGAATCATACAGCAATTCTGTTTTAGTATTCTGAAGAATCTCCATACTGTTTTGCCCAGTGGCTGCACCCACTTACATTCCCCCCATAACTTCTGATTCCGTAGTGTGTGGGTATACTTTTGAATATACTAATTTCTGAAAGAAGTTCTCCCCAGCTGTTCCTCCCAGACTAGACAGTCTGTTGTGTGTCTCAGCCTTAATCTTTTGCCTAAGGAAGTAGTTAGGTTTGTTTGTTTGCCTTACTTCTTGAACATTGTCCTGTTTTTACTCTCTGAGTGAGTTCTGACTAGGCAAAACAAAGGCAAGTGCCTTGCATTCATCCTTCAGGTTGCCCCCAGACAAGTTAGGGCAAACCAAGACAAATTTTTTACTGTGCTGGTAAAAAAAAAATAAGATCTGCTCTGCTCCCTTAAGAACCAGGAGTCAGGGCCTCACACTGGTAGTCTGCTGTCTGTAGGACCACTGCTGAGCTGGAGAGGAGGTGAGGGGCAGGATAAGTAAAAATACTGCAAAGTGTTCCTTCTGATTTTGAGTTTCCTTTTTCTTGATTGATTGTTCAGCCAGTTGTGAACCTTTGATGGACAGTTTTTGCTTGATTTTTTTTTTTTCAGTGTTTCTCTGGAGGGACAAGTCCTTTGATCTACTTTACCATTTTTGCTGATATCATTCCGTTTGTTCTTGTAATGATGAAAAATACTACTTATAAGAGATGAAGGGATCCCCTATGTGATTTTAAGAGAGAATACCATAACCAGATATATCTTTCACAAAGATAACCTTGTAGTTTTGTGGAGAATGCCCACCCCTCCCAACTTTCTCTTGGCTCCATATTAATAAAATTATGTATCTCTTCAGATTTTTATCAAATTTGCTCACGATGATCTGCCTTAAAATAATAGTTATGTAGGAAATTACTTTGGGAGCTTGAAGGAGGGTAACTCCTCAGAATGACAAATACTCTTTCTCCAGATCAGCTGTGCACTTTAATTTGTGAAGAAGCAGCTCAGCATGTGGGCACTCCATGTAGTGTACGCTCCAGTGTGAGTAGTAGTGATGATTTGTTTATTGACTGAGTGATTTTCCTAAGCAGTCTGGGAAGGCCAGTTAGATTTAGGTGATTACATTGCTCTTTTTTTTTCCCCTTTGGCAGCCAGGAGAACCACAGGAATTGCTTTTTAGTGAATGAATTTTATATTCTACCTCTGTCTTCCCCATTTTACTCAAACAAAAAATGTATTTTATTGATTCTAATGTAAGTATTTTTGACATCTTACTAATATTGCTAAAAATGAGATACATCTTCCAGTTAATGGCATGATAGAAATGGTGTTTTATCATATAAAAAAATAAAAAATGATATTTTTATCTTTTCTTATTGGTGAGGTGAGGTGAAGTCGCTCAGTCGTGTCCGACTCTTTGCGACCCCGTGGACTGTAACCTACTAGGCTTCTCCGTCCATGGGATTCTCCAGGCAAGAATACTGGAGTGGATTGCCATTTCCTTCTCCAGGGGATCTTCCCGACCCAGGGATCGAACCCGGGTGTCCCGCATTGGAGGCAGATACTTTAACCTCTGAGCCACCAGGGAAGCCCCAAAGTTAATAATTCAGTTCACAGTTGATGCTGTCTTATATTTTATGAACTGTCAAATATTTTCCTCTGAGGCAGTAAAGCACCTCAGATCCTTTTTGGAACAGCATCTATGTGTAAATATATCTCTAAATACAAGTGCATTTATTAATTATGGTTGTTGATTGAATCAACCTCTCAGTTATTATAAGCCTGGATCACTGAAAGAGTGTGTTGATTTTGGTGTGAACTTTTCCAGGGTATTAGGTAGAATCAGGTCTTCATGAGAAAATAGGAATTAAATGATTAATTGGACAAGTTATATTTAATGTAATAGGCCTAGGAATCCTCAGCTTCTGCCCTCTCTGATTACCTGTTTCCTCTCGCTATGGGCCTGTGATCTGTTAGGGTTGAGAGTCCTGTTTAGCTAGTTTCACTAAACTAGGTTTTTTCCCTTTGTCTGGTCTGTTTGAAGCCCAGGTCTGGACTGAGGCCTTGCCTGAGCCATTACTTATGCACCTGCACACTGTAAAGGGAAACTCTGCAATCTTTGCTCCATTTCATTTTGAGGCTCAGACCACAAAACACAAAGGAATGTAGCCATGGTCCAGCTGCAATGTTCTTTTACCCCTTATTTCTTTTTTCACTGAAGACTGAAAAGTAGATTTTAAAGTGATTTTTGAAATAAAATGTGTTGGTCATTGTTATTTCGCTCCTATTGCCTAATATTAGGTAATACATTCACAATAGAGCAGCGAAACAGTCATTGAGCTAGGACATAGCTGGTCAGAGCATTTGGCTTTCTCAAGTCCTCAAAAGATGTCTGACATTTTTTTGTTTTATTCTCAGAAGGAGAAATAGGGAGTGGTGTAAATTGGCAGGCACTTTTGAAACTTCCTGGCCTGTCCACCACAAGGTTTTTACAGATCTCTAAGAGCTGGTCAGCTCTTTTCCTCTAGTGGAATTATTGAAGCTGAGAGAAATGTTAGTGCTGCTTTTCCCATTTCATGGATATTTTTGCACTTATGTTTATTCCAATGGAAGATCTTGACTAAAAGGCCAGGAGTTGCCTTTTTTACCTGATTGATTCTGATTTCTTTTAAAAACAAAAAATTCTAGAGTACAAAGAAATTGTGATATATCCAAAATCAGATATTCATGGGTCCAGACCATAGTCACTGCATATGAATCTCCTGCTCATGAGAGAAGGAATAGTCTATTTTAATGATCTACCACCTTTTTTTGTGAGTGGGTGCATGTGGCGATCGTGCATACTTATCTATAAAGGAACTGGCTGGACAGGTCCCCAAGTCTGTGACTTGAGCCCACTTGCAGCCACCTGGGCATGTCTGAATGTTTATGGATGTTTACCTTCCCCTTCAGCATAACCAGGTTGCATTTTGTCTGAGGGGAAAGGACAAAGGAATTTGCAAGTGGCAGTGATCAGACTGATTCCTATCTCTGTATTCCTACAGCCTATCTCTTGACCTGGTAACACTGACCTGTTAATAAATGAATGAGAGTTTTTCCTAGTGGCATCTCCTTGAATCAGTTAAAATACTTTGAATATTATTTGCATAAGTAGCAAATTCTCCATGGAGAAGGCAGTGGCACCCCACTCCAGTACTCGTGCCTGGAAAATCCTATGGATGTAGGAGCCTGGTAGGCTGCAGCCCATGGAGTCTCACAGAGTCGGACACGACTGGGCAACTTCACTTTCACTTTTCACTTCCATGCATTGGAGAAGGACATGGCAACCCACTCCAGTGTTCTTGCCTGGAGAATCCCAGGGACGGGGGAGCCTGGTGGGCTGCTGTCTACGGGGTTGCACAGAGTTGGACACAACAGAAGTGACTTAGCAGCAGCAGCAGCAGCAAATTCTCCATAGCCATAGTGACTGGCCCTTGGGATTTCATTGGCATGTATTGAAGGCATAAATGTTTTCACTGCTGTAATTTTCAGACAGCTATAATTCTGACTCCTCACTTTTTTTTTTTACCTGCTTAATGCATACTTAAACACTGGTGGACACATCTTACATTAAAAATTCTTTCCTGTAAACATTTTCAGCTTCTGTTTGCTAATCAAGCTGTTTTAATGTGAAGAGTTCAGGTCACCGTTTTCACTAAATTGCCGTATTTGTCTTCATGGTGTCCAATTAAATTGGATTGCCTCCTTCCAGAAATGGGAGGTTTTCACATCATGCTTAGGCTTAAATTCTGTGGCTTTGATTTGCAACTCTTCTTCTGTTTATCCTATAAATTAGAACACTCTTTGTAACCTTTCATCTTCATTTTATTATAGGTTGTTGTTCAGATGCTGGCATTTAAAGTACTCAGGAACTCAGACCTCAGATCTTTAAATTGAACAATGATTGTTACGACTTGTGGCAGTGGGTGAACCAAATGCTGTGGTTTTCTGTTTTTTTCTTGTTGTGCAACTTAGAAGTATAATCAAACAAATATTTTTCAAGGTGACTAATATAACTGAAATGAATAGAATTATTAGTTCTTTCAGGTGTTCCACTTGATTACAGGAATGTGTCCTAAGTTGAAAAACTGCCATTCATGTGAAAGCTTTCCCAAATGTCTTCAGTCCAGCTCCATTGTAACTACCTAAAGATATACCGTAAAACAGAAATAGAAGGGAAAAAACGTTTCTGTGCATGCTGAATTGTAAACATTGTGTTTTAGAACCAGACAAAATATTCCTAGGTTGTATGATTCAACCCATCATTTCACAAATGAAGAAAGAGGTTGAACAATGAAGTAAAGTCATATAATAAGTTAACTAAGCCTTCACTTTGATCTGTTCCACTGAGGAAATGAAGCCCAAGAGATGGTATACCAGTTGTAAGTGAAGTATTTTTAAGCACACATTTTTTGGAGATGGAAGGGCTTCCCTGGTGGCTCAGTGGTAAAGAATCCTCCTACCAGTGCAGAAGATGTGGGTTTGCTCCCTGGGTTGGGAATATCCCCTGGAGAAGGAAATGGTAACCCACTCCAGTATTCTTGCCTGGGAAATCCCGTGAACAGAGGAACCCGGCAGGCTGTAGTCTGTGAGGTTGCAAAAGACAGTTGGACATAACTTAGTGACTAAACAACAGTGACAGAGGAAATGGAAGAAGTGTATTTATCAAAAAGGGGCTATTTGTGAGACTGAAATAGCCCTTTCCTTTTTAGGGAAAGCTCACTGGTGAAGAATGCCTTGGTGTAAATTGCTGTATATTATGTGGAGTTCCCATGTTAAGTTCTTATTGAAAACATTAATTAAATCTTAATAATTAATTCACTTATTAAAGTGAATCTGTTGGTTCACTTTGACATTTTTTTTTTTTCTCTAAAAAGTACAGTGCACAATGCTTCTCTTTTCTTCTCCCTTTCCTCAGTTTATTTAAACTGGGCAGTTTTTTGTTCATTTTGTTTTTTTATTTCTAAACACTTAAGGCTTTGAAGTTACATTGGGACTTCACGTCTAATCAAGAGTGACTGGGGAAATGTCCTCCATTTCTTGGTTCACCTGGCATAATATCTGTGGCAGTAGGTTATCATGAGGTTTAAATGAAGCACAGTGCTTGGCACATAGAAGATGCTCAATAAAATTTTCCAATTACTGTTACCTATACATTGAGCTTTGCAATAGGAATTCCAGGCAGCTGTGTAATTATTTTTTTTTTTTTTTTTCTGCTAATTCCAGGTGCTTAAAGGGAAAGTTGGCCTAAGAAAAGGTTATTGTTGTTAAATCGTGTTTGACTTGACTCTTCTGTGACCCCATAGACTGTAGCCCACCAGGCTAGAGTCCTCTCTCCATGGGTTTCCCAGGCAAGAATACTGGACTGAGTTGCCATTTCCTTCTCTAGGGGATCTTCCCAACCCAGGGATCAAACCCATGGCTCCTGCATCAGCAGGTGGATTCTTTACCACTGAGCCACCAGGGAAGCCCAAGAAGAGGTTAAGAAAATTTAAAATGCAGGCCCCGTAGCATAGTGCTAGATTTTCTTTTCTAGAAACACCAGGAGGTACATCATCTTTCCGTCAGTGGTGTGAATGGAGAGGACTAACGAAGTTTCCCAGAGCACAAGGGAAAAAAATCTATTGCAGATATTAAGGCTTGTCTCTTTTTCTTCCTACTCGGGGAGTTTACTGCCTTATATACACCAATGAGTCAAGTAAGTGTCTGTGTTTCGAACCTATCGGTATAGTAAACGCCGAAGCCCTTATCCTTAAAAGAAATGTAGATCAGGTTCAAATAATTCAACAGCTCCCAACCCGGCCCTCTCCTTACTCTTTTTAGTCTTGTCCCAGTGTACTCTCGGTCCCTGACCTCTGCTTCAGTCAAACTGTTGTTTTCCAAACACATCACATTATTTCCCACTTGATACTCTTTGTCCTTACTATTCTACTTAACTAGAATGCCTTCCCTAGCCATCTCTAGGATCATAATTGTGGTTGTACTTAAAGCCTTTCCCTTATTATCTAAAATTTTCCTCATAAAGTCTTTCTTAATTGCCCATAGTTTGATGGACTGTAATAGCCTTCTGTAATCCTATGAAGAATTCTCTCTGTATAGTACCTCAGAAATGAACTATGTTGATATATGTTCTCATTTCTATTTAACAGCAATTCAGTGATACAAGTATTTGTTTTATTCTTGTCTGAAATATTTTCAGTGTAGAAACTGCATCTTACTTGGCATGAAACTCATTCCATTGCCTTACCCAGAGCCTTGTATTGTGTAAACACTCAATAAATATTTTTTTGAGTTGAATTAGGAGAGCAAAAGGGATGTTACTTTTGCAAATGCTATTAAGTAATCTGACACTCCACGTTCTAGCCCATAGTTTTAACTCTAGATGCTCTGGCCAGGACAATCCCTATTTCATACACTCCCTTAGGACCGAGAAGCTATTAACTTCAGTGCCTGTTGTAATCCAAGGCACAGGCAGCAGTGCTGATGGGGTTGTGTTTAGGAGTGAGAGCAAAGAGTGTGTTTTAAATGAAGAATCCCCATGGAAATTTAGGCAGGAGAGATCAACAGAATAAAAATGCAGAAGGTGGTTGCTGGGTGAAACAGGAAATGAACACCTTATGAAGATTAGACATTCCACTGAGAGAGGGGAAATGTAGAAAACGACTCAAAAGTAATTGTGCAGCCATTTCATCGCCGATACTTGAGAGCACACTGTTGGGTGTGTTGTTTTTAATGAAGTGTGCTTCTATAGTGCTGATGTTATTATCTGGATGAGGAAGTCTTCTCTAGTATTATTGTCATCTCAGCTTTCTGCAACCAACTAAATTAAAATACAGTAATGTAATGAGTCAGTGGAATAAAAAAGAAAACCAGATGACTCTGACATGTGACCCAAAGTTGAACTTACTGCTTTTCTGGTTCACAGTGTATTCCAGTCAGAGTAAAGAGGTTCGATGTAATACTTTGGAGAAAAAGGGAAGGTAGAGGAATAATATATTTAGTTAATCATGGGCTGTGTCATGGGTTAAAGATTGCTACATTATTAGAATATCTGAGATCAGTGTTTCTCAACAGGAGGTCCCCAGAGCCTCACTGAGTTCTCCAGGTAGCATGGACTGGCCTTCTCCAGTCTGTTATTATTGTGTATCATATGACAGCATAGATGCTTTGGGTTCTGATATGAATTAATCATTTACTCTAATAAATAAGACTTTATTGATAGTACACTGGGGCTTCCCTGGTGGCTCAGCTGGTAAAGAATCTGCCTGCAGTGCAGGAGACCTGGGTTTGTTCCCTGGGTTGGGAGGATCCCCTGGAGAAGTGAATGGCTACCCACTACAGTTTTCTGGCCTAGAGAATATCATGGACTTTTTGTCCATGGGATCACAAAGAGTGGGACATGACTGAGCGACTTTCAAAAGAGACTGCATTGAAAGTAGCTCTTTGTTTTCTTTAATTCTTTGTGTGTGTGTGTGTGTATGTGTGGCTGTGCCGGGTCTTAGTTGCTGCGCGTAGCTTTCTCTAGTTGTGATGAGCAGAGGCTGCTCTTTGGTTGTGGTGGGTGGGCTTCTCGTTGCAGTGGCTTCTCTTGTTGCAGAGCACGGGCTCTAGGCGTGCGGGCTTCAGCCCACGTGTGGGCTCAGTAGTTGTGGTACATGGGCTTAGTTACCCCGTGACATGGGGAATCTTCCCAGAACAGGAATTGAACCCCTGCCCCCTGCATTGGCAGGCAGATTCTCATCCACCAGACCACCAGGGAAGTCCTCCTTTAATTCTTATGTTTGATTTTTGGTAGGCAAACAACAAGGGATATGAGGATAATTATATCAAGTCAGAAAGTTTGGATTAAATGATTTGTGGAATCTTTTGGTTTCCTGAAGAAAAAAATGGATAGGAGGAGTAAGAAACTTATTTTTAGGTAGATATGAACTATTTTAACTTCCCAAAGTATCTTAGGGTAATAGTTCTGTAGACAGTTTTCTAGGGGTAGCATTTATGTCCTGGACAATAGTACATTATACAACAAAGTAATATAATTCTTTGAACCACATAGTTCTATTCACTGCCATGTTTTATACCTCTCCCGACAATAATTTAGTTTTAAGATCACCAAATGTAACCTCTGAATCAGATTAAATAATCAGTTGATTTTCAGAGTGTTTTTCTTCTCTAATTCCTTGAAAAATTGATATGAAAGTTAATTCACATATAGTTAAATCACAAGAGATAAATTACAAAAGGTGACATCACTGAAGTCAAACCATATGTTGAGGCCTACTACATATTTGTCACTGCACAAGATGCTGGCATTAGGTAAAATTACTCAGCTGTCAAAGTGGTATCAGGGATGGAGAGCAAGTCAGTAGACAGTTATCCTCAGCATTCTAAGGCTCGCGTTAAAAATACATGGGGTTGAGTTGAGTAGTCAGCAAAGGTATGTTTTAGGAGGTGGCCCTAAATGTCTGAGCCACTGAATGTGAATGAGACTTGGAAGCTGCCCAAGCAGACTAGATAACAGCGGAAACACACATACCAGGCACAAAATAGGTATTGCACCTTTCCATTGATCAAAGCATCTAGTTTCTCACTCAGCCTGGTGAATGACTTCACTGTACATTGCTCAGCCGTTTTCTCTTAGGCATAAATAAAAGAAACATCAATTAATAATTCAGTCCTTAGTGGACATAAAAATGAAAATTACTTTCAAAGATGATTAGGTTTGAGTGTTTAAATATCAATATACAGATATTCATTTATTCAAAGCATAGTAATATATAAAGTGTTCTGGATCACAGAGTAGTTATAATAAATATGTGACTACTTTGACTTAAACATCTATTCACTTCCATATATAATTCTTTAACAGGGATAAACTATACTGCACATAAATAATAAAAAACTTAAGAAAGGAGAAACCATGGCTTTCCACTTTCACTTTTCTGAAAGAACTTTGGTGTCAGACATATCTTGAACCAGTTTATTTCACCTCACTAGTCTCAGTGTGGGCTTCCCTTGTGGCTCAACTGGTTAAGAATCCACCTGCAATTCAGGAGACCTGGGTTCAATCCCTGGGTTGGGAAGATCCCCTGGAGAAATGCAAGGCTACCCACTCCAGTATTCTGGCCTGGAGAATTCCATGGACTGTATAGTCCATGGGGTGGCAGAGATTTGGACACGACTGAGAGGCTTTCGCTTTCACTTGTCGCAGTGTACTCATCTGAAAATAAAGGTAATGGCTTTAGAAAAATGTGAAGAATTAAAGAGGGAATTTATATAAAATTAACATTGCAAATAATAGTCACTCAGTAAATATTTATATATTGAGTGATAATAGTAAGTAGAAATGAGAAATTTGAAAAGCCCCGGCCTTCTGATTCAGAAAAGATCTCTTTATAAATCACAGAAACATACAGACCTTAATATGGGAAATGATTCATATATTTGATTTCATTTTTTAAACTTAACTATAACAAAAGAAGACAAAATAGAAAGATAAGCCACCTATCAGGGGAAGAGATTTATGTCACAAAGATTTAACCAAGGATCAGTATTCAAGATACATAAGAAAAACCTTGATATATTAATATGAAAAGCAGCAGTCAAGTGCATAGTAATATGGACATAGTATACTAGGAAACTGTTACAGAAGAACAAAACCTAAATTTCTAATAACATAAGAAAAAATTCCTCAGTCTCACTAGTGATCAGGAAAATGCAAATTAACTCCACAAGAGAACCATTTCACATCAATCAACCTGGCCAAAAAGAGAATGTCTGTTTAGTACCTAATTTGGTAAGCATATAGAAGAAAAGGAACGTTCATCCGTTGTGAGAGTTCCAATTAGTTTGTATATTTCAGAGGGCAGTTTGATAATAGAGTTAAATCTGCACAAACCTTTCTCAACCTAACAACCTCACTCCTGCTTATATATTAGATTCTTGAGTAGCTTTTGCATATATGTAGTCTACTAATATTTATTGTGTCTATATTATATAGATAATTATGTGAATTATTTCTTGGTTGCTTCAGTTATTCTGTATTGGAGTTATTCACAGTTATATAGCTCGTATTTAAGTGCCTCTGTCCTTTTGTACTATTCCTCTCGGGGTCTCTGTTACAGTGAAACATTATTTTCTATTTTTCTTAAAGCTACTTTCTTTAAGACTAGAATATGTGTTGCTTTGTATACAGCTTCTCCTTTCTCATTCCTTACACAGGGTTGATGCAGTGGATTTTTTAAAATTCATATCATTTCATACATCAGTTCTTGATTCATATTCATTTATACTAGTAATTTTCTGTATTTCCTTTTGAGCAAATACTGATGATAATCATGCCTCAAATTTTGAGTGCTACTGATTTATATTATTGGAAACCTTTTTAAAACTTAACAAAAGATTTAATTCTTCCCATACTGCTTGTTAGTAACTCCCATTAATATAAATGATGACTCCCAGGTTCATGATGTGGCGAATCTAGTGATGAAAAATGTAGAAGTGTTAACTGTAGTTAGTTATAGAAATTTACTGCTGTAAGTTAATTAAACACCAGTAAGCAACAGGAACATTTCATTTAATTTGTGTAAATGTAAGGTTGGTAACCTACTGAGAAGTGCCAAGTCTCTTGGAGTTTGATTGTCAGCTATACTAAACCTTTTTAAAATCTGTAGATGATAACTGAATTTATTGAGACAACTTCTATTGTAAGATATCCCATAGAGGGGATATTTATTTTTGAGTGTGCAGTAGTATAATTTTGTCATTTCTGACTTTATGGTTACTAGAGGAAAAACTTTTTAGAATTCACCTCCTAATACTGAATTCGCTAAATAGTGTTCAGTGTGAGAAAGTCAGGAATTTCTTTTTATTATTTTTCTGGCTCCTATATGATTTGTGATCTCTGCATAAATCACAAAATGAGAGATTCATAAGTTGGTTAAAGAGGAATTTGGTAAATAGCATATAATTTTCCTTCCAAGACTTCTAGGAGAAATGCTAAGCAGTATTCCATCCTAAGGGGATACAGGTTGTCACATTTAGTTCGAGAAGTTTCCCTTCTCATGTTGTATCATTCGGGGGAGCCTATCTGTCTTTTTAATATGCAATTTGGAATAGTTATCAAATTCAATATGGTTGAATCTAGAGATTGTCCTACTGAGTGAAGTAAGTCAGAGGAAGACAAATATGATAACCCTTATAAGTGGAATTCTAAAAAAAAAGGGGTCCAAATGAACTTAACTACAAAACGGAAATGGAGTTACAGATGTAGAAAACAAACTTATGGTTACCAGGGGATGAGAGAGAGATATATTGGGAGATTGGGACTGACATATGGACGCTGCTGCTACTGCTAAGTCGCTTCAGTCATGTCCGACCCTGTGCGACCCCATAGACGGCAGCCCACCAGGTTCCCCCGTCCCTGGGATTCTCCAGGCAAGAACACTGGAGTGGGTTGCCATTTCCTTCTCCAGTGCATGAAAGTGAAAAGTGAAAGTGAAGTCACTCAGTCGCGTCCGACTCTTCTCAACCCCATGGACTGCAGCCTACCAGGCTCCTCCGTCCATGGGATTTTCCAGGCAAGAGTGCTGGAGTGGGTGCCCTCGCCTTCTCTGCATATGCACACTGCTATATGTAAAATAGATAACTGATAAGAGGCTACTGTATAGCACAGGGAATTCTAGTTCGTACTCTCTAATGGTCTGTATGAGAAAAGAATGTAAAAAGAGTGGAAATGTGTATAGGTATAACTGATTGACTTTGCTGATTGACAGCTGAAACTAACACAACATTGTAAATCAACTATACTCCAACAAATTTTTTAAAAAATACTAATTCAAAAAGTTCATAGTATCAGAATTATAAACAGTGAAATTAACCTGCTCACCTGTTCACTCATTCTTCAAATGTTTAGCAAGTATATCCTGCCCAACAGACATTTTTCTTGGTATTTGAATTATAGTAATGAGCAACATCAAGAGTTAAAGCCATCTTTTTTTCTTTTTAAAATAAATGTTTAGTTTAAAATCAATTCTGTAAGGGCTGGATGTTTTTATAGAGCAGATACAGACTAAGAGAGTGTATTATCTCAGCTTATTATCTAATTTGTGTTGGTCCTTTTATTCAGTAACACTCCTTTCTTTACCTGGTATGCCCTTGTCTTAGGACCACATTGCAAGATTCATCCCTGGGAGAGTGGGGAAAAAAAAAAAAATCTGATTTTGAACAGAGAAAGATATGGCTGGTTGATCGGTGGTTTGTGATGAAATTAATTTCAGCAGTCATTTTGTCACCAATTATTAACTAGACAGTACTTTTTAAAGTTTTAGGACCAACTTACAAATTACTAACTGAGAATATCTATTTTAGTTTTTTGGCTTTCAAATGAAAATAACATGATTATGCTTAAATGATCCAGTATTCACTCCCTGTAAAAATACACTGACATCAGGATCTGTTTGTTTGACAACATTAATTCAGAGGAGCAATAGTAGTGTTTACTCACTCAAAACTAGCCAATGAAATAAAAGCTATAAATATTAAATTATCAGTGATTCATTGTTATCAATGTTTCACTCATGGGTGTACCTGAGTGTACATGTGTGTACACAGAGCAACATCAGATAATCCTAGAAAAACATCCATTCCTAGAACTCAGATAATCATCATGTTCACCAGATGTCTTTTGAGGAAAAGATTCCTCTTTTCTCTATTGTGTTTCAAACACTTGAACTCCTGGAAGACACTAAAAATCAATGTGAGTACGGATACACTTGAAGATTGCCCAATCTCTGTCTTCATCTAAGAATCATACACTTACTGAAGGTTAAATTGTTTATACCTCTTTCAGTCATCTCTTTTGCTACTTTACTCTTTTATAAAATATCCTGAGGGCAGGAAATCCAAAGGGGGTAATCCATGGATATACAAAGGAAAAAAAGTCAAAAAATAGGAGAATATATGTCCAAGGAAATAATAATATTTTTAAAAGGACTTCTAAAAATTTCAGAATTTCCAAAAACAAAGGAGAAATAGCATCCATAAAAGAATGAGAGTCTGAGAGACAGAAAAAGGTAGTTGTGACTCATAAAACATGGGAAAAATATTTTAAAACCTTCATAAATAGTAGACTAGACACACTTAAGGAGAAACTTTGTGAACAGTAAAGTAGAAATGAAAACATCACCCATTATGCAGTCCAAAGAGATAAAGAGATATAGGAAACAAATTATAGGGCATAGGGGTTAATTGAAAGGTGTCAACATGGATCTAATAGGAATCATAGGAATAGAGATTAGAGGTAATGGCAGTGAAGAAGTTATAGTGGCTGAGTAAAAAAAAATAGAGGAAATTATGACAACAAAAAGGGAGACTCTTATAGATACAGTAGAGATTGAAAAATCATTACATACTATGGACAGCTTTTAATAAGTGGAAATTTTTAGAAATATAACAAAATTGATTTATAAAGAGATGGAAAACTGAATAGGACCTGTCTCCAGAGCATCATAGAATAGATAACTGGCTGTTGTTGTTCAGGCACCAAGTTGTGCTGGACTCTGTGACCTCATGAACTGCAACATGCCAGGACTCCCTGTTCTTCACTCTCTCCTGGAGTGTGCTCAAATCCATGTCCGTTGAGTCACTGATGCCATCTAACCGTCTCATCCTCTGTAGCCCCCTTCTCCTCTTGCCCTCAGTCTTTCCCAGCATCATGGTCTTTTCCAGTGAGTTGGCTCTTTGATCAGGTGGCCAAAGTATTGGAGCTTCAGCTTCAGCATTCTTCTCCAACACCACAGTTCAAAAGCATCAATTCTTCAGTGCTCAGCTTTCTTTATAGTCCAACTCTTACATCCATACATGACCACTGGAAAAACCACAGCCTTGACGAGATGGACCTTTGTTGGCAAAATAACATCTCTGCTTTTTAATATGTTGTCTAGGTTGCTTATAACTTTTCTTCTAAGGAGTAAGCATCTTTTTATTTTATGGCTACAGTCATCATCTGCAGGGGTTTTGGCACCAAAAAAATAAAGTCTGCCACTGTTTCTACTCTTTCTCTATCTATTTGCCATGAAGTGATGGGACTAGGTGCCCAGATCTTAATTTTTTAGAATGTTGAGTTTTAAGCCAGCTTTTTCACTCTCCTCTTTCACCCTCATCAAGAGGCTTTTTAGTTCCTCTTTGCTTTCTGCCATTAAGTGGTATCATCTGAAAATCTGAGGTTGTTGATATTCCTTCTGGCGGTCTTGACTCCAGCTTGTGATTAATCCAGCCTGGCTTTTCATGTGATATATTCTGCAATAAGTTAAATAAGCAGGGTGACAGTATACAGCCTTGATGTAGTCCTTTCCCTATTTGGAACCAGTCTGTTGTTCCATGTTCAGTTCTAGCTGTTTCTTCCTGACCTGCATACAGCTTTCTCAAGAGGCAGGTCAGGTGGTCTGGTATTCCCATCTCTTGAAGAATTTTCCAGTTTGTTGTGATCCACACAGTCAAAGGCTTTGGCATAGTCAATAAAGCAGAAGTAGATGCTTTTCTGGAACTTTCTTGCTTTTTCGATGACCCAATGGATGTTGACAATTTGATCTCTGGTTCCTCTGCCTTTTCTAAATCCAGCTTGTACATCTGGAAGTTCTTGGTTCACATACAGTTGAAGTCTAGCTTGAAGAATTTTGAGCATTACCTTGCTAGCTTGTGAAATGAGCCAAAGAATCTGCCTGCCATTTCAGGAGACTCAGGAGACATGGGTTCCATCCCTGGGTCAGGAATATCCCTTGGAGTAGGAAAT
Source organism: Cephalophus harveyi (assembly GCA_006410635.1). Lineage (NCBI taxonomy): Eukaryota > Metazoa > Chordata > Mammalia > Artiodactyla > Bovidae > Cephalophus > Cephalophus harveyi. The sequence continues at coordinate 697,242 of SJYT01057612.1, read as the reverse complement.
GTCAACCCACTCCAATGTTTTTGCCTGGAAAATTCCATGGACAGAGAGGCCTGGTGGGCTAAATGGTCTATGAAGTTGCAAAAGTGTCGGCCATGACTGAGCAATTCACACACGTAGCAGTCTTTTTTTTTTGGGGGGGTTCCCTGGTGGCTCACACAGTAAATAATCTGTCTGCAATGTAGGAGACCTGGGTTCAGTCCCTGGGTTGAAAGATCCTCTGGAGAAGAGAATGGCTACCCATTCCAGTATTCTTGCCTGGAGAATTCCATGGATAGAGGAGCCTGTCAGACTGCAGTTCATGGGCTACAAAGAGTCAGACATGAGCAACTAGATATCTGGACCAACACTGAAAATGTAGTATTAAAAGAATCTTAAAAGTATCTATTAGTTAACACTAAAATAAGGAATACTTAGGTCAAAAACTGAGTGACGGCAGTGACCTAAAGAGGCACAGTAAGCAGACTTCTGCCTTGAAGACATTTAATAAACAACCCGATCAGGACAATATGAAAAACAAACTAATAGACGAATCAATTTATGGACATAAATACAAAAATACAAATTAAAATGCATGCAAGCTGAATCCAGCAGTTCAGAAGAGTCCATGGCTCAGCCTTAAAGTCTTCTACATCATTTACTCATTAAGAGAAATATCATATAGTTGTTTTAATAAATGCAGGAAAAGCATTCAATAAAATTCAACACTTATTTAGAAAGACAATAATAGGTTTTGATTAGGAGCATAAACTGTGGAACCACATGGCATCAGTTTGAATCCAGACTCTTATTTATTGTGTCCAGTTGGCAGAGTTGAAAACAGCATTCCAGTCCCCACTCTCCTGATATACACGCCCTGTGCAGTTCCTTCTCCTTGGGTGTGACAGGACTTACGTAATGGAGTGAATGAATGGAATTAATATAATGGAATTTCACTCCCATGATGAAGGCCACTAATCGTTTGAATTTTAAGTTAGTATTAAAGGAGATTATCTGGTGGGCCAGACCTAATCAGGTGGCCCCCCAAAAGAGCCAAAAAGTAGTGGCAGATACTCCTTGCTAACCTGTAGACATGCATACTGCTGTGTTGTCAACTGCTTATGGAGCAGGCCATGTGGCTAAGACACGAGGCAACCTCTAAGAGCGGAGAGTGAAATCCGCCTGATGGATCACAAGGAACTTGCTCAGCCCTACAACCACAGGAACTAAATTCTGCTATCAAGCTGAGTGAGCATGGAGAATGATGCTGAGCTATACATGAGAGCACAGCCTGGCCAAGGTCTTGATTTTGTACTTGTTAGATGTTGGGCAGAAAAGTCAGCTATGTTTTGCATGGACTTTTGACCTACAGAACATAATAAATGAGTAGTTTTTTAAAAAATTAAGGTGTGATTGCCCTATAACATTGCATAGGTTTCAGATATACAATATAATGATTCAATATTTGTATATGCTGAGAATTAATCATTATAGTAAGGCTAGTTACCATCCATCACCATACAAAATTATGATTTTTCCCTTGTAATGAAAACTTTTAAGATTTATGATATATGTTTTAATCTGATAAGTGTTTTATATTTCTTTAAAACAATAGTAGGAAAATATTTCTTTAAAACAATAATAGGAAACCACTACACTATGTGACCTTGGACAGATTATTTGTCTCCCAATGCTTTATTGTCTATAAAATGGAGATGATAATAGTACCCACCTGGTTAGGAGTCTATGTGGATTAAATAAGCCAATATATGGAAAATATATGTGGCATTTAGTAAAGCCTCAAATGATTGCAAATAGTAGTATCAGTTGTTGTAAAACTAGAAAAAAAACAGAATTTCCTTAAAATGATAAAGAATAGTTATCAAACCTATAGCAACTATTAGGTTAAATAATGAAACTATTTCCATGAAAGTCAAAAAGCAGATTAGGATGCTAGTTATTATCTTTAGAATAAGACGTTTTACTTGATATGCAGTTTAAAAAAATTCCTTTTATAAGTTAGTGAGTGAAAACTTTAGCATATAAGTAGCAAAAGAAAGGAAGGAAAGAAGGAAGGATGGGACACAGACAATATAAAAAGCTTTTGGTTCAGTAGTTAAGGTAAACAGCTCAATCAAAGGATTATGAAAGGATATTAATTCCATCAGATTTCAGTCAGGTAAGCAGAATCACTATGAATATTATGGTATAAGGGAATTATTATAGGAGTAAGATATTATAAAATTGTAGGAGAAGCTGGAGAAGGCTCCAAAAGGGGGAGTTGGAAGACTAGAGAAAGTCACTAACCAGTTCTACAGAAGCTTGGTGCAGATGGACAGCTCAGGCCAGGAAATGGGAAGCAAGATCTAACCAGCTGCTGAGTGGAACCCCAAAGGAGAGCAGGTGAGGAGACGTCTATGGAAGGCTGCTACCGCTGCATCTGTTAGTGGGCCTGGAGTCACTGTTTGTCAGCAGCACCAGCAGTTGGGAACAAGAGCTCAATGCAGAACGGGAGCACAAAGACCAGGTAGATCCGCAGGCGGCCTGATGGCTGTCTTTTACTGGGTCTAACCACAATTTGTCTCAGAGCTTAATGGTTGCTGCCTCACTTCTGTCTTCCAAATCTCATACCAATTGTTCAGCTCTAGCCTGGATCCACATGGGTGATGGTATTCTGGGAAGTAGTTCCTGTTAGCCAAATGCACACAGTAAAAACCCACGATAGATATGAATAGATTCTGTATTCTAGGAATACAAAGATTAATAACAACAATAGTAATCACTCAGAAAATTATAGTTGCTCTTATTGTGTTTCAGATACTGTTGAAAATTATTTACCTATATGATTATATATTTATTGTCACAACAGCAATATGAGATTAATGCTGTTATTATTCCCCTTATAAAAAAAAATATTGAGGGGAAAAGTGAGTTGCAGAATGATATACATGGTCTATCATTATTGATTTAAACATTTGTATTTTAAGAGTATAAAAAGTTATGTATATAGATGTTCACCAAATTTATAAAGCTAGTGGCTTGTGAGAAAAGCCACGGCAGGTGAAGTTGCTTGTCCGCCCACAGCCATTCTTGGATTCCTACTTATCAGCAGAGATCAATTTGGTTACTCTTTCTCTTCATTTGCTATATGGAAGTTGGACCTCAGCCCCAGGGAGTAAATTAGAACTGGCTTTTTACCAGAGTAATTCTATTCCATCACCAGTGCTTGGTTCCATGCATAAACTCTGTCACAGTCATAGCAAGTTTTCTGAGGTGTTTCTGGGAATGATTTTATGTACTAAGCTAGATATGACTTGGGGTGCTAGTAATATATATAGATAGTGGCAGAGTGGAAGGATGGGAAAGCCTGGGTTTTGGATAAAGTTATCAAGTTCCTGAGTTAGTTGAAACTAAAGACCCTGATGCTAGGAAGGATTGGGGGCAGGAGGAGAGGGGACGACAGAGGATGAGAGGGCTGGATGGCATCACCGACTCGATGGACATGAGTTTGGGTAAACTCCAGGAGTTAGTGATGGACAGGGAGGCCTGGCATGCTGTGATTCATGGGGTCGCAAAGAGTCGGACATGACTGAGCAACTTAACTGAACTGAACTTAGTCTCTCTCCATTCTTTTTGTTCAAATCAGTTAATTTGGATTTTCTGTTAGTTGAAGTTGAAAGAGTCCTAACTAATGATAGTAGGAGTAGGGAACAAAGGAGGCTTACTTTATCTGTAAATGCTTCATTTATTTTAATGAAAAAGGCAAAAAATTTAAAAAAAATAGGTAGCGAGTATATAGTAATTTGCTCATTATTCTCCAATTTAAATTTTAAAATAGAAGAGTGCCACATGATTTATATATGCATCATCAACAAAGACATGGAAATAATTATTATCAGTTGAGGGGCATCTGGGAAGTATCTCTCAGCAAATCAGTTATGAACCGATTTGTTAATAAATACATTACTGGCTTTTTACTCTCTCTGTAAGCTACTGTACCACTTAATGTGGGGCTTATGTCTGAAATCACTGTGTTTTTTATTTGGGAAGAGCACCTTAATAACTGGTGTGAAAGTGAAGTCACTCAGTCGTGTCCGACTCTTCGCAACCCTATGGACTGCAGCCTACCAGGCTCCTCCATCCATGGGATCTTCCATATGGATCTTCATTATTCTGTGCAATAACTTCCCTTCTGTCTGTGCTATAGTCTACCTTTTCAGTTAGATAGGTCATCTCTAACGTGATATCCACATTTGATGAAAAACATATAACTGATTTTGCGTGATTCAAAAGCATATTTTCCTATCATGTAGTTAAGTAAAATTCAGAAAAGAAGTTATTCTTATCTCTTGTGTAAGAGTGAGCAGAACTCTGGCTCGTACATTTACATTATTTTTTCGTGGAATAGTAATCAAATTCAATTCTCAAATTGTGACATATATGTGTATCTGGTTCTAAGATACAGTAGTTTGAAGAAAGGCTTGAAGAAAGCCTGTGGTTAAAATGTGGACTTTGGTATAAGACCTGAGTTAGCTCTCCTCTTTCTCACCCTAATCTTGGACAAATCACTTTCTAAGCTTCATTTTGGGGAAATGATATCAGTTTGGAGTTTGTCTGTATATAAGAGAAGCCTCAAATTAACAATGACTTAAGCATATAAAATTTTATTATTGCACATAAAAATCCAGGAATCAGTAATCCAGGGTTGGAATGAAGTTCCATAAATGCTTTAGAAAATCCAGGCTCCTTCAAGCTCTATGCTCTGCCATCGCCAGGGTATGGCTCTCATCAAACAAAATGGTTGTTGGACTGTCAGTCATTATTCAACCAGCAAGAAAAGGGCACTCTTCCCTTCTCTGAAGATCTAAAGACTTCCTCATTCTCCAGCCTCCACAAGAGACAGAGAAATATGTTTCTTCTGAGTGAACTACTAACCTTTAGGGGTTCTGCTAACCACAGAAAAAGAGAATGAGTATTGGGTAATGATCACCCATCTCTGTCGTAGGGTTGTTTTAAAAATTAGATTACATGTGTAAAGCACAGCACAAAAATATGACAGATAAAAGCTATTTTAGTTGTTAATAATGAACTTTAAACCTCTAACTGAACAGATGTGCTTATTTTTTCTTCCCTAAATGACACTAAAAAAAAAAAAAAAGGATTAAAATTTTAAAGGCATAAACCCGTAGTGACGAAAAGAATATGAGAGGCAACCTCAAGAGAAAGGACATATCAACAAAAATTTGTGAAAACCAGAAAATGGATGGGGGAGTAGCAGCTGACCTACTTGCTGCTAAGTCGCTTCAGTCGTGTCCAACTCTGTGCGACCCCATGGACGGCAGCCCACCAGGCTTCTCCATCCCTGGGATTCTCCAGGCAAGAACACTGGAGTGGGTTGCCATTTCCTTCTCCAATGTGTGAAAGTGAAAAGTGAAGTCACTCAGTCGTGTCCGACTCTAGCGACCCCATGGACTGCAGCCCAACAGGCTCCTCTGTCCATGGGATTTTCCAGGCAAAAGTACTGGAGTGGGGTGTCATTGCCTTCTCCAACTGACCTACTTAGCCAACTGGAAAAATTTAAGAGCATGCAAGGGGTAAAGCTAGGAAGCAACCCTGATTCTTGATGCAAAAATCCCAAAAAGCTCAAGTCTGGATTAGGAGTCAGTGTGTCCTAGCCTGGATTAGAGGGAAGTTTGGGGGAGAATGGATCCATGTATATGAATGGCTGAGTCCCTTCACTGTTCACGTGAAACTATCACAACATTGTTAATCGGCTATATTCCAGTACAACATAAAAAGGTTTTAAAAAAAGAAAGAAATGTGCCATGATAATGTCATTCTCATGCAATTACCTCTCCCTGCATCTGCAGAAAATATGAAGTTTATTCTTAAGAGAGTGAATGAACTAGACTAACCCAGGGTTTAGGGCCAGCCACCATAAATAAAGGCAGAGTTGCCAAAGAGAAGAGAAATTAAGTGAATGTCTACATAGCTCAGTTTGTAAAGAACCCGCCTGCAATGCAGGAGACCCTGGTTTGATTCCTACACTGGGAAGATTCACTAGAGAAGGGATAGGCTACCCACTCCAGTGTTCTTGGGCTTCCCTTATGGCTCAGCTGGTAAAGAATCTGCCTGCAATGTGGGAGACCTGGGTTTGATCCCTGGGTTGGGAAGATCCCCTGGAGAAGGGAAAGGCTACCCACTTCTGTATTCTGGCCTGGAGAATTCCATGGACTGTACAGTCCATGGGGTCGCAAAGAGTTGGACACAACTGAGTAGCTTTCACTTCACAAGAGTAAATACAATTCCTTACAGTTGTATGTGTTCCATTGAAACTGTTAAGCCTTAGGTGACCACCCCAGAGTAATAAAACTTGCCACTTGGCCAATCCTGTGGCAAATTTTCAGTCACTTTTTAGTGCCTCACTTTTAAAATGAATGGTCAACCAAGGATCATCAGATATTTGGAGAGAGCTCGTACATGAAATACAGAAGCTAAAATAATCAAAGAAATGTGGAAGAAAGAACAGGGATCAACAAAAAACTGAAAAATATATAAGTACCTAACACTGTACAACTGGACTATTATAATGTTACATATCAATTATACCTCAATAAACTTGACTTCTTATAAAAGGAAAAAAAAAATTAAAGACTATTAATATGCTCTTTGAGACAAGGAAAAGCACTTAATCCAAGAACAAAAACAAGATGGTATGAAAATGAGCATTCATTAGAAGACAGACAGAGCTTCAGAAAGGAAAATGATGGAATAAAAAAATCAGGACAGAAAGATGGAAGGTGAACTTGAGGAAATCTCAACAACAACCAAAAAAAAAATTAAAAATTCGATCTGACATTCACGTAGCAGTGAGTACAGGAAAGGAGGAGAAAACAGGAGGGTAGGAGATTATCCCAAGAAATAATACAAGAAAAATTCCAGTCATTGAAAAATTTGATTTCAGACTGTAGGAGCCCAGAGAGTACCCAGCAGCGTGATACTAATATTTTGAAATGGTAGAGGTACAGTAACGATTCTGAAGGCTTGCAGAGGGGACAGATACATATGATACAATGGGAATAGTAATATCTGACTGCTCAAAGGCAACACTGAATAAAAGTGAGGGAACAGTGCCCTCAAAATACCAGGGAAAATTATTTCTATAAGTTCAGCTTACATATGACATACCTCAGCAAGACTGTGGGCTTGATTCTGGGCTGCCACCATAAAGCTAAGTTTTTGGTTTCCTAGTGCATATAAAAGTTCAGTTCACTTGCTCAGTTGTGTCCAGCTGTTTGCGACCCCATGAATCGCAGCACGCCAGGCCTTCCTGTCCATCACCTACTCCTGGAGTTCACTCAGACTCATGTCCATCGAGTCCGTGATGCCATCCAGCCATCTCATCCTCAGTCGTCCCCTTCTCCTCCCGCCCCCAATCCCTCCCAGCATCGGAGTCTTTTCCAATGAGTCAGCTGTTCACATGAGGTGGCCAAAGTACTGGAGTTTCAGCTTTAGCATCATTCCTTCCAAAGAAATCCCAGGGCTGATCTCCTTCAGAATGGACTGGTTGGATCTCCTTGCAGTCCAAAGGACTCTCAAGAGTCTTCTCCAACATCACAGTTCAAAAGCATCAATTCTTCGGCACTCAGCTTTCTTCACAGTGCAACTCTCACATCCATACATGACCACAGGAAAAACCATAGCCTTGACTAGACGGACCTTTGTTAGCAAAGTAATGTCTCTGCTTTTGAATATGCTATCTAGGTTGGTCATAACCTTTCTTCCAAGGAGTAAGCGTCTTTTAATTTCATGGCTGAGGACATGGAAACAACCTAGATGTCCATCAGCAGATGAATGAATAAGAAAGCTGTGGTACATATACACGATGGAGTATTACTTAGCCATCAAAAAGAATTCATTTGAATCAGTTCTAATGAGATGGATGAAACTGGAACCTATTATACAGAGTGAAGTAAACCAGAAAGAAAAACACCAATACAGTATACTGACACATATATATGGAATTTAAAAAGATGGCAATGATGACCCTGTATGCGAGACAGCAAAAGAGACACAGATTCAAGGGACTCTCAAGAGTCTTCTCCAACACCACAGTTCAAAAGCATCAGTTCTTCAGCACTCAGCTTTCTTGACAATCCAACTCTCACATTCATACATGACCACTGGAAAAACCATAGCCTTGACTAGCCTTGACCTTTGCTGGCAAAGTAATGTCTCTGCTTTTCAAAATGCTGTCTAGGTTGGTCATAACTTTTCTTCCAAGGAGTAAGCATCTTTTAATTTCATAGCTGCAAATTACCATGTGCAGGGATTTTGGAGCACCCAAAAATAAAGTCTGACACTGTTTCCACTGTTTCCCCATCTATTTCCCATGAAGTGATGGGACCAGATGCCATGATCTTCGTTTTCTGAATGTTGAGCTTTAAGCCAACTTTTTCGCTTTCCTCTTTCAGTTTCATCAAGAGGCTTTTTAGTTCCTCTTCACTTTCTGCCATAAGGGTGGTGTCATCTGCATAGAGATCCTAAAAAAGATCGACCTTACACACCTTTCGTAGGGAACTCCTGAAAGATGTGCTCTACTAATACAAGGGAACAAACCACGTGAAAGGTAGACATCATTCGAGGAAAAGAAGGGATCCAGAACAGCAGAGAAGCAAAGGGCGCTCAGAGTGATGGTGAAGGGAAACTGTAGAAGGCCAGCTCTTCAGCTGGCCTACAGAGCAGGCAGGCAGAGAGTGAAGTGGATAAATTGTCTGATTTAGTCAATTACATTTTGAGGAAATTTTCATTGCTTTCAGGGAGTCAGGGTATGAATTAGTTAGAGGTACATCAATGAAGCTTCCCTAGTGGCTCAGATGGTAAAGAATCTGCTTGCAGTGTAGAGACCTGGTTTCTATTCCTGGGTTGGGAAGAGCTAGAGAAGGGAATAGCAACCTACTCCAGTATTCTTGCCTGAGAAATTCCATGGACAGAGGAGCCTGGTGGGCTATAGTCCATGGGATCGCAAAGAGTCAGACACAACTGAGTGACGAACACACACTACATCAGTCAGTGAAGAAACTAGATGGTTGTTGAACTCCAGGAAGAACCAAGTTGAAAAGAAAGAAAATAGAAGTATTATTCATTGTATGATTCAACTCAAAGTAATAGTTAGATAGTTATAATATTGTAACATTGCATATTAATTTCACCCCAAAATGTGGTGTGTTTTTGTTTTTTGGTCACACGTGGTTTGTGGGGTGTTAGTTTCCCAGGTAACGGACTGAACCTGGGCCCTGGCAGTGAAAACACCAAGTCTTAACCGCCAGAACACCAGGGAATTCCAAAAAAATCTGGTGTTGACCCTGTTGAGAGAATGTTAAAAAGTGTGGGTGTTTTGGTAAGAGATGGGGAAGCAATGTGTAAAAGAGAAATTCTCGTCTTCCTCAGTAGGTTGTCAATAGATTGTTTCTAAAGCCAGAGAATCATGAAATAGGAATATAGGATATTAATTATATTTATTTATATGTGTGTAGGGTAAAGTTATTAAAAGCAGCTTAAAACATTGGGTTTAGGAGTTGAGCTAGAGGTAAGGTATTACCTAATAAACATATAAACTAATATGTTTGCCATCCGGTTTGTAGAGCAATTGACATTTTAAACCCTGTACATGTATTATTTTAATAAATATAAAATTTTAAGTATGCTTTATTTATACAAAACCTGTTTTATTTGTAAACCAATGTAATGCAGTTCAACAAGCATTTATTCAGTGCCTGTTACGTAATATATTGTACAAGAGAGAGACATGTAAATACATGATTGTAAAGCAAAGCTGTACGTTGAGTACATGCTTCCAAATGAAGGATAAATACTGATATATCTTAAAGCACCATCCATTCTGACGGGACCTGGGGGAGGCTTCAGTGGATTGAGTATTTGCAGTGGGCCTCAAAGGATGAGAGGAATATGAGTGGGAGATTAAATGCCACCTGTGGCCCGTATTGTCAGGTCCCCCCATGACTGCAAATGTAACTGTATAGAAGAGTCTGGTAGAGCCGTGGGAGGCCGTGTTGACTTCTCTGCCTTTCCTAGTCATTTCTATTAGTCATTTTTTCCTGAGGATTTACTCCTCCATACCCTATCACCCAGACACACTGAATATTAGTATTGACTTTACCATGCTGGGTTAGGTGGTGGTTCTCTGAGAGAGCTGCCGGCACCCTGCCTCTTAAACTTTTGGTCTCATTTAGAGAGGGATAAGGAGAGAAAAAGGGAAATTTGGTTTCACTTAGCCAGGTGTAGATTCCTTAATAAAAAGATAGGATACTCTCTTCCCTAACCACACAAGCAGCTAGATATGGCTGTTGCCGGTTAGACAGCCATTTTCGCAGTTTGAACATAATTCTTAGAAACCTCAAGAATAATGTGGGACACATCTAATTATTTGCAAGAGAAATGTAATAATTTCATAACTGTAAAATAATTCATTCCTGTTATTTGTCAAAAGTGCTATTCAGAAGTAATGGGGCAAGTAAGTGCAGGGTGTGTGTGTGTGTGTGTGTGTGTGTGTGTGTGTGTGTGTGTGTGTGTGTGTGTGTGTGTGTGTGTGTGTGTGTGTAACATCCTCCAAATTTCAGTTTCTATGCTCTGGATTTGTTTTCTTTTATATTGTTGGGTCCATAAGAGGAAAGGCTGGCCTAGAACGAAATAGCAGAGCTAAACCATATGTTTTGTACCAAATTAGAAACAGGTGAAGGTCGTTAAAATCCAGCAAGAGCTTACAAAAGCTTTAGACTCGAGTTTGTATTAAAGGCAGGTGGTTATATGTACAATAAAAACCAGTCACCAGCACACCAGCTTATTGATACATATGTGATTGATCTTTTTGGATAAAAACAAGGAGGAGTTAATAAATCACTGCACAAAGCTATAAAGATGTTTGGGCTTGAAAGCCTAGCCTGTAAGAGCAAATGTGGACCCTGAAGGAAATTTATGAAGCATAGATCCTTTTAGCTTTACTTAACAGCTAACATCTGACTGACCCAGGGGGACCATGGAAATTTATTGCTGGGCCATTCAAATATTTAAGCTGTTGTGTGATGTAGAACAGGTAAAGATTAGCCCAATAACAAATATGAGGCTATAAAATAAAATGAGATTTCGATGACTTGTAAGTACTTGTCAGAGGTCAGCTCCAAATGACTGGTCAGAAATGGGAAAACCTTGTTGATAATTAAAGCAGATTGATTATGACAACCTAGATGTTAGCATTGGTTGCTCCCAGATCAATGATCCTTCCAAGTTTCCTCCTCCTGTGAAATCCATACTTAAACAGAATGACTTTAGGGGCCTCTAAATTGTCCTTTTGTGTGTTGAAATTGGGTAAGATGATGAGTTGAGGTGATTCCTTTTGCAATTTTATAATTGGAAAAAAAAAAAAGATACGTCTTTCTCAAACATATGAGAATTTGTAGAGAGCATATTCATTCTAGAAAACTGACTAGCTAACTTATGTATGTAATTTTGAGCTTTGACATGTAGAAAGTGGGCAAGAAGTTTTTAAGCTTTCTAATAAGTCATCTTAAATTAACCTTTAAACTTACATAGTTAACAGATTTATGCACACAGTTATTGAAAAATGAGTTTAGTGAAATCAAGTGGATATTTCAAAAATTCCTGGATTTATTTCCAAGCCTTTTGTCTACTTTGCTTTATATAAGTATCCAAAATAATAAATGTATGTAATATTGTTACTAGAATTTTAGAAGTTGTGTTTTGGACTGTAATAAGATCTGTGGTTATTGGTGTCAACATATCTGCCCTTTTGACTTACTAAACCCAGAATGTTCTCATATGAAATAACTAGATTTGCTTGTTTTCATGGTGCCAGCTTATCAAATCAGTTGGTATATTTGGTAATAATTTGCTTCATTAACATCTGACTTGGGAGTTGAAGAAATCCCACAAATTTTTATAAAAATCTTGAATAAGTGAAGTTTACAAAATAATACAAATTTACAAAATGGGATTATTATTAGGCAGGGGTGTTGGTGGGGACCATGGTATAGAATTAAAGTCTAAGATTAGGAGTCAGGATGTCCCTGGCAGTCCAGGGGTGAAGACTCCATGCTTCCAGTATAGCGGGTGCAGGTTCAGTCCTTGGTCAGGGAACTAAGATCCCACATGTCACACAGCATGGCCAAAAACTTAAGAAAAGAAAAAAATTTTAAGATTGGGAGTCAGATAGGTACCAGTTGTAATTCTGCCTCCACCATTTCATCCGTTCATTCACTCCTGCCTACATTAAACAAGTAAAAGTGTTCCAGACATTATGTTCTAAGAGCTAGGATGCAGCATTAAGGTGACTTAGGCTCACAGTTTTCATTCTAGTGGAAGATAAAGAGGAATAAACCCGCAGACACGATGCAAAGTTGAAGGTGCTATGTTGTGAGTGTACAAGGTTCTACATGAGAGAGAAATAACTAATCCCAGCTTGGGGCAGAGAAGTGAGGTCGAGGAGAGTAAGATCTGTGGTTGTAGTTGGGTGTTAGGAAAGACCATGTGACCTTGAGCACCTCAGTAACAGTGCCTATAGGACAAATGCTGGTGCTGTATGGATAATGCGTGCTAAGTGCAGTACCTACTGCATAACAGATATTCAGTTAATAAAATCCAGCGTCAGCATCGCTGTTGTTTTGGCAGTCCTCATTGGCTCTTTCACTCTTGCTGAGTTCATTGCCTCCTGTTAATGCACAGCAAACCTCATTCTGTAACTTGAAATTTCCTCCCCACCAAGGAATTTTTCTTTTGAACAAAACTCAGGGCACTTTCTAAAAATAAGAGTTGGATGTCTAGGTATATTAAAGTTAAGAAAGAAACAGTGAATGACAAAAATATTTCTGAATTTTAAAATCTTATCTTTTGGAAAATTTACTGGGCTATATGTCACAGATATTTGTTGGTCGGTACTTAATGCTTGAATTTATTCTTTGATTTATTCATTTATTTGCAGATATTTGTTGAGTACCTTCTGTAGGTAAGACTCTGAACTTAACATCCATGTACTCAAGGAGCTTACATTTTAATAGAGGAAATAAGACAAATTTGTTATAAACAACTAAAATGTATGGTTGAAAGTACTGGGGGAATAAGAATGCTTTGTGATTTTAGAAGAGAACAAATTGAATAACAAATATTCAGAAATGAATAAAATATAGTATCTTGTGCACTTAAAGACAGATACTGAGGAGGCAAAGCCTAGTAATAATAATTGAATGCCTGTTGAATCCTGGTAACCATGCCGGATCTTAGATTTTTTTGTTTAGTTTAATTCTCATAGCAGTCCTGAAAGATTGGTATTTTAAACCCATTTTAGAGATTTAAAAACAGGTGGAATAGTATGCACAAGTTCACACAAGTAAATCACAAAGCTGGGGGCTGAGCCTATACCTTTCTGACTTTAAAGCCTTAATTTCTTACACCTAAATCCCCCTTCTACTTTTCTTCACCTCCCAGAAATAGGTGTTATAATTAAATAAATAATCTTGATGTAAAGTTGAGCACCTAAGTGGCAATATACCATTAGTATACAGAGCATATATCATTAGTTGCACTGATACATTTAAACAAACCTATATTATATGCACACATTGTGAAGTCGTCTTTAGAAATTTAAAATGGAGAGTGGTTTTTCTTCCAAATTCATTTTCCATATGGAAACATCTTGGCATTTCCAAGTATGGTAGGTTTATGCACCTTGCATGCTTAATTGTAGGATTAAAAAAAAAAAAAAAAGCCTTTACAAATTTTGTGGGAAACAGGTGCTGTTAAACCTGGGCAAATGCAGGATGGCTGTTAATGTTGTGGAATGTGATTTTGATTTACTTGGCAGAATTTTTATTTTATAAAAATAGCTATTAAAATAGACATGCTTTCCATCTTTTAATTTTGCTCTGTTCATTGAAATTTGCTTATAGACTATTTTTCAACAGTTACTAAAAGGGTGTGGAAAAACTGGCAAGTTTCTACAAGGAAATTGATATTGAATTCTTTAACAATTTCCACAACCCTGCAACTTACCAAGTTTTAAAAAAATGAGGATTATTTTTAACCTTCTTACTGAAATTATTTGGAATTCTATTTCCCTGAAATTCCCTTCTCTTTTTTAGTACAGCTCTGTCTAAAGAACTATATTTAATATTGGCAAAGGAATAATCTGATGTAAATCTTTTCATTACATGATTTCTCCTTTAAATACTTGTGATGGCATTTTACTACCTATTATATCAAATTTAATTTAATTTTTCACAATTATATGTGATTTACTATTATATATTCTATTTTTCTTCTCTTTCCCCAAAGGAGGAGAGGGGAATATCACTCATCTTCCTACTCTTTTATGAGGACTTACTTTTGTTACCCTCTGTCCTTTCTATTATCCCTCTTCTCACTTCCCTCTGAGATCTTTGCTGTGTTTTCTGATATCACTCTTCAGTGATTATAATATATACAAGTTTTCAACCTCCTTACTATATAACTGTAGTATACAACTGCTTGATGTAAGTTAAATCACTGTCTCTCCTCTGAAAGTATCACCCTGGAGTCTTTTCAAGAGGAGACTGTTTCTTCTACCTCCCATGTCTCTGAATGTGAAGAAGTGAAGTGAAGTGAAGTCACTCAGTCGTGTGCGACTCTTTGTGACCCCGTGGGCTGTAGCCCACCAGGCTCCTCTGTCCATGAGATCCACCAGGCAAGAGTACTGGAATGGGTTGCCATTTCCTTCTCCAGGGGATCTTCCCAACCCAGGGATCAAACCCAGGTCTCCCACATTGCAGGCAGATGCTTTAACCTCTGAGCCACCAGGGAAGCCCAGGTAATGTCAAAACCACTTCTCAGTTGCATATACCTCATGTTTTGACATTTAGAGTGGATCTTTTTTTTTTTTTTTTTTTTTTTTTAATTTTTTTAAAAATGTGGACCGTTTTAAAATCTTTATTGAATTTGTTGCAATATTGCTTCTGTTTTGTTTTTGGTTTTTTGGCTGGAGGCACATGGAATCTAAGCTCCCTGACCAGGGACTGAACCTGCACTACTTGAGTTGGAAGGCGAAGTCTTAACCACTGGACCATCAGGGAAGTCCCAGAATAGATCATTTTCAATACCTTTTTCTCTATATGATAAAATTATTTTCAGTAACAATCATGAAATGACACACATGATAATAGCCAAAAAAGAAAAGCAGAAAATTTTCTTTTATTGAAAAAATATACATATATATATGTGTTTACTTTTTCTTTGAACACGATTTTTATGTACCCATCTTTAGAGAGCAATTTTAAAGGTTTGTGTTTTACTGTACCTTGTTCAAGGCTGATTGTAAATGTTTTTGTATCTGGATAACCTAAGAGTCGGACACGACTGAGCGAGTGAACTGAACTGAACCTTATATAACTACACCAGGAAAAAAGTTCAGAACTAAGAAAAATTACACATTGCTTTATCATTGTTTATTTTGAAGCTACTGTTTAAGCATGGGAATATGTAATACCAGACAGTCTGGGGACACAGACTGTGTCCAGAGAAAGCTTGGAAGGAGTTCTTCAGATTAACTTTCATGTTGATATAAAGTTTAATATTAGCATATGCATAATGAAAACATCCTAATTTGAATATTGCATTTATATTGAAATCAAAGAGTCACTTCAGCAATTATTTAGAACTTAGACCAACAAAAGATTCTGCCCACCCCCCCAGGATTATTTTATCACTGGCATTAAATTTGTTGTTTTTAATCTATTATCATTTTAAAAGCCTATTGAAATTTATGCACCTTCTTATAGACTGCCTCCATCATCCTGCCCTTGTTAGGCCACTGTCATTAACCTAGTAGCTTCAGGCTTATAGTTTGTCTCTTTTCGGTATCCTAAATATTCTTACTCCATCATCCTTAACCCACTTACCTACAGGAAAAAAAAAATGGAACAGTTGGAAAGATTGGAGCACTGTAAATTCAGAGTCGTCTATTTCAGGTGGACTGATACATCCTAGATATCTGCTTCTCCTTCTATCTGACTGACTCAAGCTTTTTCTTGTGTTTACCCATCTGCAGTAAAGCATCTCATTTCTGACNATCATCCTTAACCCACTTACCTACAGGAAAAAAAAAATGGAACAGTTGGAAAGATTGGAGCACTGTAAATTCAGAGTCGTCTATTTCAGGTGGACTGATACATCCTAGATATCTGCTTCTCCTTCTATCTGACTGACTCAAGCTTTTTCTTGTGTTTACCCATCTGCAGTAAAGCATCTCATTTCTGACTTTATAAAGAAAATAGAAGCTACCAAATGGGAATACCTCAACTTTCCATCAAAATACTTGTAAACATTTTGTAATCTTCTCCATTGCCTTCAAAATGCCCTCTACTTTGTTGACCCTGACCCAGCCAGCTAGTCTCCCAGCTGCTTCCTCTAAAGTGCATCTGTAAAATCAACAAAGTCTCCTGTGTCTTCAGGCTCTCTTCTCAGGGAATTCGGCCTATCTCTTGCCCTAGCTGAATCTGATGTTCTGAAGAACCCATGGGTACCCACTGGTAGCTGTTAATTTTCTTATATGCTAGTAGGTACATTCAGATTCAGGAGATGAGATTGGGGTTTTCATGCTCCTCATTGCTTTTTCTAGATTCTAACCTCTTTACCCTGTTGGCAAAGCAAACATACAAAAACCTATTCCTTTGAGACATGCTCTTTTCCCCTGCCAGTCTCTGTTATAACCCCATTACTCATCATGTGTTTTGGCAACAGAGAAACAAAGTACACAGATAACACAGGAAAGAGAAACAGTTTTTCTTTCTATTGAAAAGCTTGTTATGATGGATAACATTAACACACAAATAGATGATTCATTCAACACCTTGACCTTTCATTTGCTTGATCTTTGGCACCAGTGACCTCTTATGTCCTGTCATTTTTATTTACTCCCATGGTTAAACTCTGAATCAGGTCATCATTTCAGTTAGTCCATATTCAGAATCTGATTCTAGCATCTTGCTCTCTGATGACTACCTTGGCTTGTTCAGCCTGTATGTTAGCCTCCTGTTCATTGTTCTTCTTGGTGACCTTCAGACATGTCCTCTTTATCCAGTTAATTCAGTTCAGTTCAGTCACTCAGTCGTGTCTGCCTCTTTGCGACCCCCATGGACTGTAACACCCCAGGCCTCCCTGTCCATCACCAACTCCCGGAGTTTACCCAAACTCGTGTCCATTGAGTCAGTGATGCCATCCAACCATCTTGTCTTCTGTCGTCCCCTTCTCTACCTGCCCTCAATCTTTCCCAGCATCAGGGTCTTTTCAAATGAGTCAGCTCTGCGCATCAGGTGGCCAAAGTATTGGAGTTTTTTTGCTCTCCTCTTTCACTTTCATCAAGAGGCTTTTTAGCTCCTCTTCACTTTCTGCCATAAGGGTGGTGTCATCACTTCATGGCAAATAGATGGGGAAACAATGGAAACAGTGACAAACTTTATATTTTGGAGCTCCAAAATCACTGCAGATGGTGACTGCAGCCATGAAGTTCAAAGACACTAGCTCCTTGGAAGGAAAGTTATGACCAACCTGGACAGCATGTAAAAAAGCAGTGTCATTACTTTACCAACAAAGGTCCATCTAGTCAAAGCTACGGTTTTTCCAGTAGTCATGTATGGATTCATATCCAGGCCTCCCTGTCCTTCACCAACTCCCGGAGTTCACTCAAACTCACGTCCTTCGAGTCGGTGATGCCATCCAGCCATCTCATCCTCTGTTGTCCCCTTCTCCTCCTGCCCCCAATCCCTCCCAGCATATAGTTGGACTATAAAGAAAGCTGAGTGCCGAAGAATTGATGCTTTTGAACTGTGGTGTTGGAGAAGACTCTTGAGAGTCCCTTGGACTTCAAGGAGATCTAACAAGTCCATCCTAAAGGAACTGAGTCCTGAATATTCATTGGAAGGACTGATGCTGAAGCTGAAACTCCAATACTTTGGCCACCTGATGTAAGGAACTGACTCACTGGAAAAGACTCTGATGCTGGGAGAGATTTGGGGCAGGAGAAGAAGGGGACTACAGAGGATGAGATGGCTGGATGGCATTACTGACTTGATGGACCTGAGTTTGAGTGAACTCCGGGAGTTGGTGATGGACAGGTGCTGCAATTCATGGGGTCGCAAAGAGTTGGACATGACTGAGCGACTGAACTGAACTGAAACTCAAAAGCTTTTGCACAGCAAAGGAAATAATAAAATGAAAAGACAACACACAGGCTGGGAGAAAATATTTGAAAATGATGTGACTGACAAGGGATTAGTCTCCACAATTCACAAACAGCTCATCATCAAAACAAACAATCCAATCAAAAATAGGCAGAAGACCTAAATAGACATTTCTCCAAAGAAGACATACAGATGGCCAATATGCACATAAAAGATGTTCAACATTTCTCTAGTTATTCAATTCAGTTCAGTCGCTCAGTCGTGTCTGACTCTTTGTGACACCATGAATTGCAGCACACCAGGCCTCCCTGTCCCTCACCAACTCCCGGAGTTCACTCAAACTCATGTCCTTCGAGTCGGTGATGCCATCCAGCCATGTCATCCTCTGTCATCCCCTTCTCCCCCTGCCCCCAATCTCTCCCAGCATCAGAGTCTTTTCCAATGAGTCAACTCTTTGCATGAGGTGGCCAAAGTATTGTAGTTTAGGCTTTAGCATCAGTCCTTCCAAAGTACACCCAGGACTGATCTTCTTTAGAATGGACTGGTTGGATCTCCTTGCAGTCCACGGGACTCTCAAGAGACTTCTCCAACACCACAGTTCAAAAGCATCAATTCTTCGGCACTCAGCTGTCTTCACAGTCCAACTCTCACATCTATACACGACTACTGGAAAAACCATAGCCTTGACTAGATGGACCTTTGTTGGCAAAGTAATGTCTCTGCTTTTGAATATGCTATCTAGGTTGGTCATAACTTTCCTTTCAAGCAGTAAGCGTCTTTTAATTTCATGGCTGTAATCACCATCTGCAGTGATTTTGGAGCTCCAAAAAAATAAAGTCTGACACTGTTCCCACTGTTTCCCCATCTATTTCCCATGAAGTGATGGGACCAGATGCCATGATCTTAGTTTTCTGAATGTTTTAAGCCAACTTTTTCACTCTCCTCTTTCACTTTCATCAAGAAACTTTTTAGTTCCTCTTCACTTTCTGCCATAAGGGTGGTGTCATCTGCATATCTGAGGTTATTGATATTTCTCCCGGCAATCTTGATTCCAGCCTGTGCTTCTTCTAGCCCAGCAGAGTTACCTGGTGGTTCAGATGGTAAAGCGTCTGCCTGCAATATGGGAGACCCAGGTTCAGTCCCTGGGTTGGGAAGTTCTCCTGGAGAAGGAAATGGCAACCCACTCCAGTATTCCTACCTGGAGAATCCCAGGGACAGAGGAGCCAGGTAGGCTACAGTCCATGGGGTCACAAAGAGTCGGACACAACTGAGCTACTTCACTTCACTTCACTTCACTCTGCATAGAAGTTAAATAAGCAGGGTGACAATATACAACCTTGATGTACTCCTTTTCCTATTTGGAACCAGTCTATTGTTCCATGTCCAGTTCTAACTGTTGCTTCCTGACCTGCATACCGGTTTCTCAAGAGGCAGGTCAGGTGATCTGGTATTCCCATCTCTTTCAGAATTTTCCACAGTTTTTTGTGATCCACACAGTCAAAGGCTTTGGCATAGTCAATAAAGCAGATGTTTTTCTGGAACTCTCTAGTTATTAGAGAAATGTAAATCAAAACTACAATGAGATATCACCTCACACTGGTCAGAAAGGTTATCATCAAAAAATCCACAAACAATAAATGATGGACAGTGTGTGGAGAGAAGGGAACCCCCCTACACTGATGGTGGGAATGTAAATTGATATAGCCACTATGGAGAACAGTATGGAGGGTCCTTCAAAACTAAAAACAGAGCTACAATAAGTGGGACTGCTACACTGCAGTCCCACTCCTGGGCATATATTTGGAGAAAAAACATGATCCAAAAGGGTACACGCACCCCAATGTTCATTGCAGCACTGTTTACAATAGCCAAGACATTTTAGCAACCTAAGTGCCCATTGATCAAGGAATGGGTAAAGATGTGGTACATATATACAATGGAATATTACCCAGTCACTAAAAAGAATGAACAAAGGCCATTTGTAGCAACATGGTTGGACTTAGAGATTGTCATGCTGAGTGAAGTAAGTCAGACAGGGGAGGAGAAATATCATATGCCATCCCTTATATGTGGGAAAAGAAATGATACAAATGAACTTACTTACAAAACAGAAAGAGACTCACAGACTTAGAAAGTGAACTTATGGTTGCCAGGAGTGGGGGTGGGGGAGGGATAGTTAGGGGCCTTGGGGAAGATCATATACACACTGTACATTCAAAATGGATAACCAACAAGGACTTATTGTATAGAACAGGGAATTCTGCTCAATGTTATGTGCCAGCCTGGATGGGAGTGGGGTTGAGGGGAGAACAGATACATGTATATGTATGGCTGAGTCCCTTTGCTGGTCACCTGAAACTACCACAGCATTGTTAATCCGCTATACCCCAATACAAACTAAAAATTTTAAGTTTAGAAGAAAAACATAGGCAGAACACTCTCTGACATAAATTGCAGCAAGATCTTTTTCAATTTATGTCTCATAAAAATGGAAATAAAAACAAAAATAAACAAATGGGACCTACTTAAATTCAAAACCTTTTGCACAGTAAAGGAAACAATAAACAAAATGAAAAGACAACCCACAGATTGGGAGAAAATATCTGCAAATGATGTGACCAAAAAGGGATTAGTCTCCAAAATTTACAAACAGCTCATAAGGCTTAACATCATCAAAATAAACAACCCAATCAAAAAACGAGCAGGAGACCTAAATAGACATTTCTCCAAAGACATACAAATGGCTAAAAGGCACATGAAAGTATGTTCAACATTGCTAATGATTAAAGAATATAAAATCAAAACTACAAGGAGATATCACCTCAGACCAGTCAGAATGGCTATGATAAAAAAAAAAAATCCACAAACAATAAATGCTGGAGAGGGTGTGGAGAGAAGGGAACCCTCCCACACTGCTTGGTGGAGATGTAATTTGGTATAGTCACTATGGAGAACAGTGTGGAGGCTCCTTAAAAAACTAAAAGCTAGAGCTACCATATGATCCAGCAATCCCACTTCTGGGCACACATACAGAGAAAGCCATGGTCCAAAAGGATACATGCACCCTAATATTCACTGTAGCACTGTTTACAATGGGCTTCCCTGATGGCTCAGATGGTAAAGAATCTGCCTATAGTGCAGTAGTTAGGGGCCTTGGGGAAGATCATATACACACTGTACATTCAAAATGGATAACCAACAAGGACTTATTGTATAGAACAGGGAATTCTGCTCAATGTTATGTGCCAGCCTGGATGGGAGTGGGGTTGAGGGGAGAACAGATACATGTATATGTATGGCTGAGTCCCTTTGCTGGTCACCTGAAACTACCACAGCATTGTTAATCCGCTATACCCCAATACAAACTAAAAATTTTAAGTTTAGAAGAAAAACATAGGCAGAACACTCTCTGACATAAATTGCAGCAAGATCTTTTTCAATTTATGTCTCATAAAAATGGAAATAAAAACAAAAATAAACAAATGGGACCTACTTAAATTCAAAACCTTTTGCACAGTAAAGGAAACAATAAACAAAATGAAAAGACAACCCACAGATTGGGAGAAAATATCTGCAAATGATGTGACCAAAAAGGGATTAGTCTCCAAAATTTACAAACAGCTCATAAGGCTTAACATCATCAAAATAAACAACCCAATCAAAAAACGAGCAGGAGACCTAAATAGACATTTCTCCAAAGACATACAAATGGCTAAAAGGCACATGAAAGTATGTTCAACATTGCTAATGATTAAAGAATATAAAATCAAAACTACAAGGAGATATCACCTCAGACCAGTCAGAATGGCTATGATAAAAAAAAAAAATCCACAAACAATAAATGCTGGAGAGGGTGTGGAGAGAAGGGAACCCTCCCACACTGCTTGGTGGAGATGTAATTTGGTATAGTCACTATGGAGAACAGTGTGGAGGCTCCTTAAAAAACTAAAAGCTAGAGCTACCATATGATCCAGCAATCCCACTTCTGGGCACACATACAGAGAAAGCCATGGTCCAAAAGGATACATGCACCCTAATATTCACTGTAGCACTGTTTACAATGGGCTTCCCTGATGGCTCAGATGGTAAAGAATCTGCCTATAGTGCAGGAGACCTGGGTTCGATCCCTGGGTTGGGAAGATCCTCTGGAGGAGGGCATGGCAACCCACTCCAGTATTCTTGTCTGGAGAATCCCCATGGACAAAGGAGCCTGGAAGGCTACAGTCCATGGGGTCAAAAGAGTCGGACATGGCCGAGTGACTAAGCACAACACAAGACATGGAGGGAACCTAAATGTCCATCAACAGAGGAACGGATAGAGAAGATGTGGATAAAATGGATAAAGAAGATATGAGACCATGCCATTTGCAGCAACATGGATGAACCTAGAGACTGTCATATTGAGTGAAGTAAGTCAGACAGGGAAAGAGAAATATCATATGCTATCCTTTATATGTGGAATCTAAAAAGAAATGATACAGATGAAGTTATCCTTAAAACAGAAATACTTACAGAGTTAGAGAACAAACTTGCTAAGTGGGAGGAATGGGGGAAGGGATGGTCAGGGAGTTTGGGATCAACATGCACACACTGCTATATTTAGGATGGATGACCAGCAGGGTCCTGCTGGGTAGCACAGGGAGCTCTGTGCAATGTTATGTGGCAGGCTGGATGGGAGGGGAGTTTGGGGGAGAATGGACACATGTATATGCATGACTGAGTCCCTATGCTGCCCACCTGAAACTATCATCACATTGTTAATTGGCTATACTTCAATATAAAACAAAAGCTTAAAAATGAATTCTCTCAAAAATAAGAAAAAAAGAAAAAGAAAAAGTATCCATCAGTCACTTAGGGCTCATCATGCTCTGGGAACTCCACGATCTCCTTTCCTCAAACATCTCATTTAACCCCTGCTGCCCCTGCACTTGCACATTTTACAGGTGAAAAAACCGAGGCTCAGAAAGGTTATTATGCCCTGGTCATGGCCTGCTGGAACCCAGCATGATCCAGGCAGCCTGACTTCAAGTCTAACAAAGGCAAACTATTTTGGCAGAAAGAGCTCTTACATTCACCGAGTGAGGGTGTGTGGCATGTCTGAAGTCACTTAGCTAGTGGGGAGCAGTTCAGGTTGGAAGCAGAGCTGCTGCTGCTGCTGCTGCTAAACTGCTTCAGTCGTGTCCGACTCTGTACGACCCCATAGACGGCAGCCCGCCAGGCTCCACCATCCCCGGGATTCTCCAGGCAAGAACACTGGAGTGGGTGGAAGCAGAGCTATGGGACCCCAAACCCACAGCACCTTCCACCATCCTCAGAAGAGTGGCCGGAGCGGGAATGGCAGCATTCCGGAGACCAGTCCCGTCACTGGTGGGACAGGACACATCTAGCCCAGCTGCAGTGAAGTGAGGTGAAAGTCAGTAGTGTCCGGCTCTGTGCGACCCCACGGACTATACAGTCCATGGAATTCTCCAGGCCAGAATACTGGAATGGGCAGCCTTTCCCTTCTCCAGGGGATCTTCTCAACCCAGGGATCAAACCCAGGTCTCCTGCGTTGGAGGCAGATTCTTTACCAGCTGGAGCCACAAGGGAGGTCTAAGAATACTGGAGTGGGTAGCCCATCCCTTCTCCAGTGGATCTTCCTGACCTAGGAATCTAACTGGGCTCCCCTGCATTGCAGAAGGATTCTTTGCCATCTGAATTATCAAGGAAACCCTCTAGTCCAGCTGAGAGACTCTAAACACACCATCACCTCTCATGAGCCCTTCTGGCACCACATCACCAGTCACCATCTCTTAGCACTGGCACTAGCATTACAACCTCATTCTTCCGGGCACCTCAATCCCACCAACCAGCAGGTGCTGTGCGCTTAGTCGCTCAGTTGTGTCTGACTCTCTTTGACCCCACGGACTGTAGCCCACCAGACTCCTCTGTCCACGGAATTCTCCAGGCAGGAATACTGGAGTGGGTTGCCATGAACTCCTCCAGGGAATCGTCCCCATCCAGGGACTGAACCCAGGTCTCCTGCATTGCAGGCAGATTCTTTACCATATGAGCCACCAGGGAAACCCAGAGGGGCTTTTAAAAATGCTCACCCCTTCCCAGGGCTTCCCATTCACATGGAATAACAACACCTAGACTTAGGAGACACAGTACTCCTGTGTGGCCCTGCTACTTGCTCTATCACGCTTAGCTATGCACTGGGTCTCACTTGACTCTCTCTCTCAGTTCCCCAAGGGCCCAGCTCCCTTCAAACCCAGGACATTCACACCTGCCTTCACAACCGTGAAACTGAAGACATCTCCTCACCTTTTGCTCTTGCTTCCATCACAGCTGCCTGCTATTTTCTTTCAAGCATTTATCACAGTCTTTACTCCTGAAATCCATTTATGTGTGCTTTGTTTATTGCCTCTCAGCCCCACCAGCAAGGCAGCTTCCTGAGAGCTGGGGCTCTGTGTGTCTGGCTTCCCACCATTTCCCTGAGGCCTAGAAGAGGGCCGGGCAGACACAAGCACTTTGTAAATACAGGCTGAATGGATGGGAGGGGAGAAGGTCAGGAGAGCTGAGCCCTCGACTCCTGACTTCACTGTATAGTCAATCGTTGATATCTAAGGTTGGGAATGGTTCCATGACTCCCCAAGATACCCAAATCCAAAGAGGCTCAAATCCCTTGTATAAAATAGTTATATTTGCATATAACCTACGTAATCCTCTTGTATATTTGAAAGCATTTCTAGATTACTTGTCATACCTCACACAATGTAAAAACAGTGTAAATACTATGTAAATAGTTGCCGATGCACAGGAAATTCAAGTTTTGCCTTTTGGAACCTTCTGGAAATTAAAATTCTGATACATGGTTGGTTAACTCCATGGAGGGCAACCGTACAGGATTTGTGCAGTGGCTGCCAGCAGCCTCTGGAGATGGACTCGCTGGCCAGCCAAGAGCTTGGCTTGGGCTGTTCAGGGGTTTCCCTGCTTAGAAAGTGAGGCTGGCTGCAGGGTCTCCAGGAGGCCACGCAGGTCTGGCCAGGGCCTGGCTCCGTTCTGCACACAGTTTTCAAGTATGTGTTTCAGGCATTGGCTGGATATGCTTTATTTGCTATTGGGAATGTGGGAGCAGTTAATAGGAGTCAGATATCGTGGGAAATAAAATGGGTCTGAGGGAGCAGAGGGTTCGATGGTTTTGGAGCCTCTTTAACCGAACTGATACAGCCTGACAGGGGCAGGGTTTCCCAAGTGGGGAGCCAAGTCTTCTCACGCCTCAGGGTTAGAAGGGTGCGGGAGCTGCTCCTTGACAGCCAAGCAGAGGTGGGTGGAGGGCCTGGGGCCTACAACGCCTACCTGCCTAGAGCTCTAAGCCTTCTGGGGATGATCATTTCCTGAATGTTTCCCAAAGGCTGTATTCCCGGAAAAGCAACCTGGGAAGAATTCCCACAGTCTGGCAAGTACGTGGCCTGCACACTTGGAGGTGAGGCTGGCCTTAGTGCATAAGGCTGCTGGGGTCACCGTCCCTGCTCACAACCCACACCTGCCCCCTGGCCTGTGCCCGGACTAGACTCCCACTCTGCCGGCTCCCTGCTCTGCCCAGCAGGCTCTGGCTCCTATCCAGGCCTCTGCCTCTTCCCACTCAGCAGCTCGGGTTACAAGATCTGGCTCTTGACTCTTGGAAGCCCACTGACCCATGAGGAAATTACCTTCAGCCATGCTTCTCTGGGGCTTTCCCCAGGGGAGCAGAGTGGTCCAAGGCTTTTGAACTGAGTTTGCAGGTAGATGAAATGAAGCTTGGAGGCTGGCAAATCCCGAGCCAGTACTGAGTCAGCAAGCCAAGCGCTTAGGTCAGGCCTCAGGCCCTGGATTTAATCAGGGCAATACTTCCAGGGAGTGTGGAGGCCTTAGAACCTGGCTCTCCAGCTCATGAGCTTTAGACCTTGCGCAAGCGCCTGTCCTCGTGGAGGCAAAGTCTGCTTGGGAGAAACATGGGGAGTAACAGTCCTGCTTCTCTGGACTGCTACGAGGACTGAGTAAGATACTGTGTGCACATAAAGTGCCCAGGACACCAGTGGCTCAGAGGAGGCGCCAAAGCCCAATGCTGGCTGCAGTTACAGGGCAGCGTTCTTCCTCTTTCTGACACACGTGTGCACTCCGTGCAGGCACACACGTAGACACACAGAAAGAAGAGAAGCACAGATGGTGGTTTTCCATTGTGTGGCTCATGTTGCCGAACAAACACTGACTGCACAACAGGTCTGAAGAGTCTCGTTTTGAAACGGCGCCTGAGATGGGTCTCCAGCATTTTGGCATGGAGGTTTGCTCTGGCAATCACCCTAGTCAGACTGCACAGGGCAGGCAGTGGTGCTAATTAGAAGCCTAAATGAAAAGTAAATTCACTGGACTAAAGAAAAAAAGAAACTAGTCCTATTGAAGTGTAATTCATATACCATGAAATTCACTCTTAAGCGTAAACAAGTAATTTTTGATATATTCACAGAATTGTGTAACCATCATCATTGTGTAATTTTCTTTCAGTTCAGTTCAGTCCAGTCGCTCAGTTATGTCTGACTCTTTGCAACCCCATGGACTGCAGCACGCCAGGCTTCCCTGTCCATCACCAACTCCTAGAGCTTAATCAAACTCAGGTCCATCAAGTCAGCAATGCCATCCAACCATCTCATCCTCTGTTGTCCCCTTCTTCTCCTGTCTTCAATCTTTCCCAGCATCAGGGTCTTTTCAAATGAGTCGGTTCCTCACATCAGGTGGCCAAAGTATTGGAGTTTCAGCTTTAGCATCAGTCCTTTCAATGAAAACCCAGGACTGATCTCCTTTAGGATGGACTGGTTGGATCTCCTTGAAGTCCAAGGGACTCTCAAGAGTCTTCTCCAACACCACAGTTCAAAAGCATCAATTCTTCAGCGCTCAGCTTTCTTCACAGTCCAACTCTCACATCCATACATGACCACTGGGAAAGCCGTAGCCTTGACTAGATGGATCTCTGTTGGTAAAGTAATGACACTGTTTTTTAACATGCTGTCTAGGTTGGTCATAACTTTCCTTCCAAGGAGTAAGTGTCTTTGAATTTGATGGCTGCAGTCACTATCTGCAGTGATTTTGAAGCTCCAAAATATAAAGTTTGTTACTGTTTTCATTGTTTCCCCATCTATTTGCCATGAAGTGATAGGACTGGATGCCATGATCTTCGTTTTCTGAATGTTGAGTTTTAAGCCAACTTTTTCACTCTCCTCTTTCACTTTCATCAAGAGGCTTTTTAGTTCCTCTTCACTTTCTGCCATAAAGGTGCTGTCATCTGCATATCTGAGGTTATTGATATTTCTCCCAGCAATCTTGATTCCAGCTTGTGCTTCATCCAGCCCAGCATTTCACATGATGTACTCTGCATATAAGTTAAATAAGCAGGGTGACAATATACAGCCTTGACGGACTCCTTTTCCTATTTGGAACCAGTCTGTTGTTCCATGTCCAGTTCTAACTGTTGCTTCTTGAGCTGCATACAGATTTCTCAGGAGGCAGCTCAGGTAGTCTGGTATTCCCATCTCTTGAAGAATTTTCCACAGTTGTGATCCACACAGTCAATGGCTTTGGCATTGTCAATAAAGCAAAATTTTCATTATTCCTCATTAAAAAAAAAAACAAACAGAATGTGTCTTTTAAAAGTAATTTTATGTATGTATGTATTTATTTTTATTTTTGGTTGCACTGGGTCTTCATTGCTATGAGGGATTTTCTCTAGCTGCAGCAAGCAGGGGCTACTCTCTAGGTGTGGTGTGTGGGCTTCTCACTGTGGTGGAGCACAGGTTCTAGGGTGAATGGGGTTCAGCAGTTGTGGCTCCCAGGCTCTAGACACAGGCCCAATAGTTGTGGTGCAAAGGCTTAGTTGCTCTGTGATATGTGGGATCTTCCTGGATCAGGGATCAAACCCAACTCTCCTGCATTGGCAGAATGATTCTTCTCGCTGAGCCACCAGGGAAGCCCTACCTTTCATTTTTGAAAGAGAGTTTTGCTGGACATATGCAAAACTAGGTTTGGTGGTTTGTATTTTTTTTTAAGTCATTTGAATAGGTCAGGTCAGCTCATTGCCTTCTAGCCTCTATTATTTCTGGTAGGAAGTCAGGGTTTTTATGTTATTGAAGTTCTCTTGTATGGATGAGTCATTTCTCTCTTGCTGCTTTCAAGACTTCCTCTTTGACTTTCAGTATTTTGCTGTAATATATCTGGGTCTGATTCTTAGATCTATAGAAAAATCTATTTATGCTGAGTATAATTTCTCAGAAGGTAGGACTTATGTATATCAATTTGCTACTTAATTTCTGTATGTCTTATATCTTTTTTTTTTTTTTTTTAGAGTCGGACACGGCTGAGCGACTGAACTGAACTGAATTTGAATATGTATCATATATAAAATTTATGTGTATATATAAATTTTAAATTTTTTCCTACTTTCAGCACATACATAGGAATCTGTTTTTCTCACATTTCATTTGCTGACACTTCAGTAGGTCTTCTTTGTAGCCTTAGCTGATGCCTATCATGATGACCCTGTGGCATTATACTCTTGAAATATATTCTCAGTTCTAGAGGGAAATGTGAAGTTATACTCAATATATTTAGTTTGGCATATTCAGAACTACAGGACCTTGGAGATGAATGAGATATTATATCTCATCAAGTGCAATGGGCCATCCAGTGTTTGATTCCCCTTGTGTTAATTTCTAGGGCTGCTGTAACAAATTATCACAGACATGGTGACTTAAAGTAGCAGATATTTATTCTCTCATAGTTCTGGAGGCCAGAAGTCTGAAATCAGGGCACAGAAAGCTCTAGGGGAAACTCTTTCCTTGCCTTCTCCAGCTTGTGGCCCCAGGCATTCCTGGGCCTGTAACTGTGTAACTCAGATCTCTGCCTCCATCTTCACATGACCATCTCCTCTTTTCTATGTCCCTCCTCTGCACGTCCCTTAGAAGGACAGTTACTGGATTTAGGGCCCAACTGGATAATCAAAGATACTCTGATCTCAAGATTTTTACCCTTTTTCCAAATAATGTTGCATTCAAAGGTTGTGGGTTTCCAAATATGGACATATTTGGCGGCCACCATTCAGCCACCCTAGGCCTCTGAATGCATAGTTAGTATTTTTTGTAGCTGTATTTGTTTTTATTTTTATTACACAGAAGGAGAGAGGAAGCAAAGGGACAGGGCCCAACATCATCCCCCACAACAGCCTCTGAGGCAAAGGTTTGCCTGGGTTCATTTTGAAAAGGCAGTTTTGGGGTTTGTGTTCAAGAAATTCTCCAGCCTGTCAGTCTCAATGCAAACAGCTTAAAATAAAAACCTCGCGGCTGTTCACCATGCAGGCATATACCACAAAATACAAAACAAACCTGTTTGGAAAATGCCTGACCTTAAAACAAGAGTGAGGCCTTAAAGATGCATTAAACACAGAATCTTCCAGAAATCAAGTTTGGCTATAACTTCACAAAACCAGAAGCACAGAATAACATTTCTGTGCTTAATAAAAGTCGCTCCGTCATGTCTTGACTCTTTGAGACCCCAAGGATTATACAGTCCATGTAATTCTTCAGGACAGAATACTGAAGTGGGGAGCCCTTCCCTTCTCCAGGGGATCTTCCCAACCCAGGGAATGAACCCAGGTCTCCTGCCTTGCAGGCGGACCTGAGCCACAAGGGAAGCCCAACTGTAGAACTCCTAGCTAACAAAAGAGGAGGAAGATCACAGGTGACAGGCAGGGGATCCTCTCATGACACCTGCCTCTTTTTGTTCTGAAGAGACTCATAACCTGGAGAGTAGCAGAGCAGCCTTGCGGGGTGGGAGCAGAAGCTCAGTGAGGCAGCTCAGTCTCTGGGGAACAGAGAGCTGGCTCACTGTTCGCCTGCCTCTCTGCTTTTCCGGCTGATCTCTGCTGGTGCCTGGGATCCCGCCTCGCCCAGCAGCCCCCTTGCCAGGGCCCTTCTGCTGCTGAAGCCACTGCTGCCACGGCCCTTGGCACCGCCTCCCCCTTGACCATGTTGAAGATCTCGTCAGGGAGGTGCTGGTACTTGATGGTGCTGCTGTGGATACAGCACTCGGGCACGCACCATAATTTGTCCCTGTTCCTGGACGTGCACATCACCTCACTGCAAGTTGATGTTCATCCAGTTGTTGCAGTTCACCAGGTGCCCACTGTACATCTCCCCTTTTTGGAGGTCCACCAACATTAGGTGATTCTGAGCCACTTCCAGGGGCTTCCAGGGGCAACAAGGGGAGCGTGGAGTCAACAGGGACCAGGCTCCCTGGCCACTTCCGCCAGAGCTGCTGCAGCTCATCATATGATAATTATTTGTTGCTCAGCCTCTAATTGCTGCCTCTACTCAAGATAGTGTAGATTTTAACTAATTCTGTGGTGACATCGATTTTCCTGTAACTTTTTAACCATGAACTTCGGATTTTCCTGCTTGAAGCCATGAGAACAAACCAGCCCCTATTCTCTCTGCAAGCCCTTCATTTGTTGTCCATGAGACTTCTGTCCTCCAGGCTAAACACCTCTGGTTCCTTCAACCATTTCTCTCAAAACTCCTATGTCTCCTATTCTTCCAATCATCCTGGGTATTCTTCTCCAAAGGACCCAGAGAAAGAACACTGATTATATAACTGAAGACCCAGTGCTGAAGTCATATCTCTTCCACTAAGTAGGTGACTGAGGCAGGACAGTTTTTTTCACATGCCCTGTCATCTGCTCTGTTTCTGTTAATACAGCCTGGAATCAAATTAGCTTTATAGTACTCATGTCATAATTCTTTATTCACGCTGAAATTACTAGGTACTAAAGAGTGCTAAGCCATCTTCACAGATAATCTATTTATTGCTTTCTGATTCATTGATTTTTACCATGTAGAATCAGTGAATTTTTTATACAACTTGGCAATATAATTGAAAAAGACTTTAATATTGTGCATTTTAATTGCATTTTTTGTAAAGGTATAATAATAAAAAATATATAGTTGTTCCTCTAGTTATTTCATGTAATATTCCCTTAAATGAGTTCTATTTGTGCTAAGAGCATTTTTCTTGTTGTACTTAAATGACCACATTCCTGTCTGAACCTGCAGTTTGCTAGTGAGATTCTCTATGTATATTAAATTAAAGTGCCTTTGATTTGTATCTTATGTCCTGATGGTAATAGGTTTTACCCTTTTAGATGGATTTCATTTTCCTAGATTGCTTGTTAGTAAGTCTATAAATCCGTGTACTATGTGATAGTTCAACATGACATGACCTTTTAAGAATTTGAAAGCAATGTAAGATGTGAACTCTGTCCTAATATTTGATCTGTCTTAAAATTTCCCTATTTGAATCTTTGGCTCTACTCACTCTTTAGATTTGTTTTAATGGTACATGCACACCTTGGGGCTCTTTCTTTCTATGAAGAAATCCCAATGAAGTAATAAAGTCAGTGTTGTAACATCCATTTTTCAGGATTTAGAGGCTTGGTTTTCAGTGTATGCTTAATTCAATTTATTTTCCAACATTTGAAACAGTTTTGCATTTATAACTTGAAAGTGGAGATATATTGTGGGTTTGGAGAGCTGTGCAGATGGTCTACATGTAGTGATTTATAGAATAACAGCTATACAGTATAGAGCTTGAGGACTCTAGTAGATTTCTTCAAAATACCCCTGTGCTGGTATATCCTTTCAATTAGGTAGTTTCTTTGCAAACTATTCCATACAAATTTGAATTATTCCCAGATACCCTGTAAAGGCCTGGTGTGTTACACTTTGCTTATCCTGACTTTGCTTTGCTATAATTTTGAATGTGTCTCAATTTAGGGCCAAACCATATGTCCTACTTTATTTTTTTATAGCTTCAATTAAATACAAAGCTACATCTTCTTGATGGGTGTATGAAGCATTTGGTGTTCCACTGTAGAGCATAAAGACAGTTCATGACCTGGCTTGCTCCCTAGTGCCTATAATTTTATAGTGCAGCAAATTTACCTTTTGGACACTATGATATCAGCAACTTGAGAATTTAATATAAGGCTTTAAATTCTGTTTCCTTTCTTTTATTTTCCCTAGAAAACAATATATCCTTCAAGCATTATGGAATGTATCTTTTTCTCAGTTAAATCACAATTGAAATTAAAACTTATCTAGTAATTTATTTATTTCTATAAGATTAAAATAATCATATATTGCAAAACTAAGGACAGTAAAGTTTCTTCTTGACCATATTTAAGTTGTGATTGATCTGCCTATAGAGAAATCTATTGCAGAGGTTAAAATGTATTTGTCTGGAGAATCAGGAAAAATTACGATAGAACATAGATACATACCTTTTCTTCTTCATTTATAGGAGTAGAAAAAGGAAAATAGTGAATTAAACTTATTCCCTAAAATAACTCATCACCTATATAACAATCTATAGATCTCATCCCTTTGCTGCTTCAGTGAGGTTAAAATGGAAAGCTTTAGAAGAACACTATGGCATGAGTACATTGCCTTGAAGAAGTAACATCCAAATAGCACTCCATACAAATGTAAATGAATTCTTGATGAATTTTTGCTCACTGGTGCTGTTGATTTGACTAACCATATCAGAAGAAACAGAAAGGTTATATATTGCTTTCAAGTGTGATTTTTTTTTTCTTAATTTAATAGAAGTTGAGATGTCAGATCCAAAATGTTAAAGGAAAAAAATTCTAGGATCTTAATCTTAGGGTGGTAAGTTTATACTATATAAATATGAGACATAGGGGCCTCAGCTCCTTGAGATTGGTGGATCACTATCTTATTTATTAGTCCCTTGTTGCAAGACTTACTCAATTCTTGCTTTGAAACAAAACTGCCATCATCCTGATCTGCCTAATGTTATGAAGATATTAAGATAGTAGGTTGCAGTGACTGTATAAGTAGCTTAGTCCAAATTTTCAGATGTTTATGCTATATCCAAGAAGCTTCCACCTTTGTCAACTACCTGGAGTTGCTTTACTCCAGTTCTGGAAAACTTCTGACCCTGCTTTACCTTTTTTAGGTTTCCATTATACCCAAAAGGAGGAGAGAAGTTGCAGTTTGATTACGGTGTTTATCTTCTGAACAAAAATATAGCACAGGTAAGTAACCCCTCTGTGCTTATCTCCTACTTGGCACATGGCAGCCTGCTTTCTTGGATTGCTAACCCTCTTTATGAATAAGTTCTACAGTGTACTCTTTTATTTAACTTGTTACAGTGATAATACAGAGTTCTTTTTTGGCCACAATATTTTTCTGTGCTTTATAAATACTACAGAGAAACAATGGGTACAAATAGGATTCCTCCTGCTAAACTCAGAAACCCTTTACTGAGTTGTTACTTGCTGCTGCTGCTGCTTCTGCTGCTAAGTCACTTCAGTCGTGTCCAACTCTGCAACCCCATAGACAGCAGCCCACCAGGCTCCCCCATACCTGGGATTCTCCAAGCTAGTAGGTTGTAATTGAATGTGTGGGCTTTATAACCTCTTGCTTCTGCAGCTTGACTGGTAATAGCTTTCTTCTCACATAACTTTCTTCTATTAGACCACTTCTAGGAACTCATTTTGCATAGAGAGTTGTTTATGGAGTAAAAGTTTAGTGACTTTGGCAAGTCCCTGACAGTCTCCTCACCTGTTATCCAAGGCCCCAAAGAAAAGTCCAAGCACATGGTCCTTCCAGCCCATCTTGGGTTTTTGTGGCTCTCCCAATGTCATACCTGTTCATATCTCACTTAATATCTTTCCATATGCCCTAGAAAGGCTATCAGATGCTTGGGTTTGCATTTTCCTGAAACAAATATACCACATTTCCTTAGCACACATGGCGCTACTTCAAGAGGTAACATGCCATAAATTTTCTAATTGTAGAGTAAGATCAGCTTCAATGCCTTGTTTTTATTCAGACATCCTTCCAGTTGGACTGTCACATGGAAGAGATCCCACTGTTTGGCTGTTATTTAAAGACGTTATCAGCTGTATCCTCAGACCTTTCTTTTATATAGAAGCAATAAGTTTTATGATGTTTTTGTTTTTATGAACCGAGTTGCTTTTGATCCGTATGATTCTAAAGACTCACTGAACAATTCCCGTATTCATTTCTGATGGATCTAGAATTATCCTTCCATATGCTGTCACCTTTGCCTTTCTTCTTGTCATCTAACTTCAGTTTAATGTTGTTTGTTTTTTTTAATTTGGTTTTTGTTAGACTCTTAACTTTTCCAGTACTGAATCATAATTCTAGTTTTCAGTCATCGATTATTCATTTGCTTAGAACCTCACACTCACATTGCTTTTACTGTTACTGCCATCCAGCTCGTGTTCTTCATTCCAGGCGCAAGCAGCCTTGCTCACAGCCTCTAGCCCATGACTCATCTTTCCATGTGCCATTCTTCCCACAGCTGATGCTTTCCCTCCCTCCAGTTTTGGCAGAAGAATATCTCAGTCTAAGAAACAGGACCTTAATTTCAAGTCTGTGTAGCTCACATTACTAATGACAGCTGTCATACCATAGAGAAGGTAGTGCTTAGATGAAAACTGTCAGGCAGTGGCCAGACTCAGGATGCGTTAAGGGAGAAGAGATCTAAGTAGATTAGAGAGCACCTCCAGTGAAGTCAGCCAAGGTGGAAAGGAACATGTGGACACTGGGGTCCAGAGTCTGGGGGTCAGGATGTCAGGAAGGTTGTCCTCATTTAGTAGAATTAAGTTCTGATCCGAGTTGAGAGGTTCTTCTCTCTTTGCCCTATTTTCTGTTTCTTGCTTTAAACACGTAAGGCCTAAGTCAGTTTTAGAAGTTTCCAGGTGAAACCTACTCCTAATTAAGGCTAGGACTGAAATGCCTGAATTTCCTCATAAATCCCAGCTTCAAACAGACACACATGGGCACGCACACATGCATGCATGTACAGACATGCACACTTAATTCTTCTCAGGTCCAACAGGAATGGCAAAGTAAGGTATAAAGGGGGTGCTAAGAATAGCCTCCTTTGAGAACAAGACCAAGAGGGAGGCTGACTAGGTGCAATGGAAAACTGGGGACAGCCGGCCCTCTTCATCAAACTCCGCTCCAGCACTGTTCGGGCCTCACTTTAGAGCACTTCTAATTTTATCCTTAACTGAACTAAAGCCACAAGTATGCTGAGCTAGTTTTATTTCTCTGTTTAAAAAATGGATTATTTCTACTAATTTTGTGTCTTCTGCAACATTATACTCTGAAATTCAGAGAGTAGTACATTTGTGTGTGTGTTCAATGGATTAACCACTCTGATTCCATAGGGAGCAAGTATCTTGCTCTCTAGTGTTTTTTCATCACTGTTATGGCAGTTTTAAAAGGAGACGACAATAAACTTCTTATAAACAGACTTTCTTAGGTTTCATAGTTCATTCATGAGGCCTCTTCTGAGCGTTTAAAAAGAAACTTTCAACAAATTTGTGACCTTCAACTTTTTTCACGTTAACGCCATTTTGTCTTTAGCCATACTACCATCACTTTCTTACATTTCAGCTTATAAGAATTCACAGAACCATAATTATTATGGCTCATAACCAGGTATTATATTAATAAGATACTTCCAACTTGTGAAGGTTAATTATATATATATACACACACACACACATACATACACCAATACATGTTGTCAAAGGGGAGTTTGTCTTCTCAGCCAGTCTCACTTATACCCCATCTCTAGAGATGTGAACAAATCATACTATTAAAATGACCCCACCTCAGTAATTTATAAGCCACGTTAGTGGAGGTGGATGAAAGCACTGGCATGTGTTAAAGTGCCAGAGAAAAAGGAGTGAAGTCATTTAATACTGCATCCATAACTTGGTTGAGGGTTTGAATAGTCAATAGGACCTTTCATCACAACCAGAAGTAGTAGTAAAATCACTTTTTTTGGTAGAGGAAATGACAGAATTTAGTAATATTTGTTACTTCAGTATTTGGGATCCGTCCAGCCCAAGTTTTGAAAGCCCAAGCTTAGAAAGACAGGCCTTCAAGTAGAAATCCTCAAGTGTTGTTTGAAGAGCTGAGAGGGTTGGTAAGGCCTGCCTGCCTCTTCCTGTCACTGCTGTCTAAAGGGGTGTGTGTGTGCAGGGTTGGTATTAAAAGTGAATAAAGCAAAGTGCCTTGTTTTTAACACCATTTACTAATATTTTTCAAGTGCCAGCCCCTTTGGTTGGAAATAGTCTTCCCTCTTGGGCAGCCTGTAACACTATAGAAATGGACCTGGCAAAATTGAGGTACATGGTTTAAGATACCAGCTCCTGCCATAATTGTCAGTAAGTTTATAAGGACATTATATTAGTATTTGTGTATAGCACAGTAGTTTGCTTTTAGTTTCCAGAATAGTAAATCAAAAATTATAATATTTTTTGGAGAGCTTTACAGTTTATAATATACATACATATATTAATTATCCAAGTGACCCTTGTCATCACCCTGCACAGTGAAAAGGGCAGCACTTGACCCAGCATTTCCACTTTGGGGTATTTGTCCAAAGAAAATGAAAACACTAACTTGAAAAGATACTTACACCCTCTCATGTTTATTGCAGCATTATTTAAAATAGCTCCTCTGCCCATGGGATTCTCCAGGCAAGAATACTGGAATGGGTTGCCATGCCCTTCTACAGGGTTATCTTCCCAACCCAGGGATCAAACCTGGGTCTCCTGCATTGTGGGCAGATTCTTTACCATCTGAGCCACCAGGGGAGCCCATTTAAAATAAGACATGGAAATTACTTATGTCCATCAGTAGATGACCAGATAAAATGTGGTATGTGTACACACATTCACACACACACACACACACACACTAGAATATTCAGCTATGGAAAGAAGGAAATCCTTCCATTTGCAGCAACATGGATTGACCTTGAGGGTATTATGCTAAATGAAATAAATAGCATATGATCTCACTTGTACCTGAAATCTGAATTAACAACAACAACAAAAAAAGCCCAAACTCATAGGTAAAAAGAACATATTATGTGGTGGTTGTCACAGGTGAGGGTAGGAGGTGGCAGAACTGGGTGAAGGTTGTCAAAAGCTACCAACTTCCAGTTATAAAGTCAGTCAGTCCTGGGGATGTAATGTATAATGTAGCATGTTGACTACAGTTAATACCATATTGTATATTTGAAAGTTGTTGGGAGGGCATATCTTAACCATTTTCACCACAGGAAAAGTTTCCTACTATGTGTGGTGACTTCCCTGGTGGCTCAGAGGTTAAAGCGTCTGCCTCCAATGCGGGAGACCTGAGTTCGATCCCTGGGTCGGGAAGATCCCCTGGAGAAGGAAATGGCAACCCACTCCAGTATTCTTGCCTGGAGAATCCCATGGACAGAGAAGCCTAGTAGGTTACAGTCCACGGGGTCGCAAAGAGTCGGACACGACTGAGCGACTTCACCTTCACCTTCACCTTCAACAGGCCGTATCTGCTATTGTCTATTATAGCATTCTTTTGCTNCTCACTATGTGTGGTGATGGATGTTGACTTATTGCTGTGATCATTTCACAATATATACATGCACTGAATCACTGTGTTATATACCTGAAACTAATGTAATATTATATATCCCAATATATTATGGGAGAAGACCTAATGGATTAAATGTGGGAGACTGGAGAAATGGAGTAATCGAGAATGACTCCTAGGTTTTTTATGTGAGCAACTAGATTATGAAAATGCTGTTTATTGAGATGGAGAAGGGTCCAGGAGTCAGGGTTTGGTAGAACCCAAAGTTCTGCTTTAGAAATGTTAAACTTGAGCTGCCTTTTAGAAAGCCAAGTAGAGCCTTGAAGTAAGCAACAGGATGTATGAGTCTGGAACTTAGGGTGGAAGTCAGTACTAGAGGTACAGATTTGGTCATCATCAATATAAAGGTGACGTCTAAATTCATGGTGCCAGTGTGATCAACCAGGAAGAGAGTGCAGCGCTAGCTCCAGAGAGAGACAGAGACACAGACAGAAGCATAACAGTGGGATTTAGCCCTGGGAGTTCTGGTCTAGAAGTTTAGAGGCAGATGAGCCAGCAAAGACTGAGAGGAATGGCCAGTTGGATAGAGGGAAAACCAGGAGAAAGTAATAATTTGGTAACAGAGAATTTCTGGAAAGAAAGAGTAATCATCTATATGAAGTCCTCCTATGAGATGAAGTATCCAGTGGACTTGGGAACAAGAGCAGTTTCAGTAGAGTGAATAGGAAGTGAGGAGGTGACATGGATTGTAGAAGGCCCTTCTGAGTTGTTTTTTTGAAGTGAAATAGACAGATGAGTTCATAATTAGAAAAGATTATATGTTAAAGGGAGATTTTTGATTTTCTTTTTTTTTTTTAATTTGGTTTTGGAGGGATGTGGGACCTTTTTGGTGTGTTTTCTTTTTTTAAGATGGGAAATATCAAGGCATAGTATATGCTAATGTGAGTGATCAAATGAAGACAGAAATT
This sequence comes from Cephalophus harveyi, assembly GCA_006410635.1. Classification (NCBI taxonomy): domain Eukaryota; kingdom Metazoa; phylum Chordata; class Mammalia; order Artiodactyla; family Bovidae; genus Cephalophus; species Cephalophus harveyi. The sequence goes on along the minus strand of SJYT01057612.1, from coordinate 658,560 downwards.
GCCAATACAAAATAAAGAAGAAATAGTTGAAGGAGTAATGTCAAGAATATCCTTGATAAAGCAGTAAAAGTTTTATTGTATTAAATGTTGACCCTTGAGTACATATTTTTAAAATATTCTGTGTGATAGAAAGGGAAATAGGCATAAAGCACTTGTACAATTGAGTTGCTAACTAAACTAGCTGATTTTTTTCATGGAGCAACATTTTGAAAGATTGTCTAATAAACAGCCAACTGTACAGACTTAGGTATTTGGCAGACATTGTTTTCAAAAATGAATGAGGTGAGCGTTTCACAGGAAATTAACTGATGATGAAATTCAAGATTTTGAATGAAAATAGTATGTTGGGAAACTTGCATTTGCCACCATGACATTGACAGCTTCCCATTTCTTAAAGATGTTTTTGGTGAAGTTGGTAGTGATACTTAACAGATGAGATTTTGAAATATTTTATAATAAATGTATAAGCTTTGAAAATCTATATAAGTCACTGAGCCAGTATTTTCAAAATGACCAGTGTATGTTGCTCTGAAGTCATGTACAGGTAAAGATCTCTTCACAGTGCAAAAAGCCTAATGGATTTTGTTTAACAGATGCAAAAATTATATTGATAAGGCTTCAGATTCTATATTGCTACTAACTTTTAAAAAAACTACTACTTGATAAGTATGGAGATAGTATCAGAGAAGAATATCTGCAGTTGTCTGAAAAAGGCTATTAAAATTCTCCTTTCTTCCCAAATTACATTTTCTCATGAAATAACATGTGGTAACAAAATGAATGCAGAAGAATAGATGAGAATCCAGCTGTCTTCTGTTAAGGCAGGCATTGCAAGAGACTCACAAAAATGTAACATGATGTCACTCATCTCACTAAATTTCTTTCTTTGAAAATATGCTTGTTTTTCATTAAAAGTGTTATTTATATTAGATAATAATAGATTTCTTTTATTAAAGTGAATTAATAAATATTTAAATGCTTTTTCAATTTTAACTTTTAATATGGTAAATATTTGCATATGGACCTATTTAAACAAAAGCTTTTGGAAGTCCTCAATTTTAAGAGAGTAAAGGGGTCTTGAGACCAAAAATGTTGAGAACCACTGTCTCAGAAACCTCAACTGCTCATAGTCTGATAAACCAAGACACATGTGTCAATTCTCCAAATGTGGAAACATTATATAAGAGACCTCAAATTTGGAATTCCAGTAATATGTGCAGTACAAGTCATCAGATCAGCAGCTATTAGTGGATTCTCCTCTGTTGCTCTTGCTTTTGGGTTTTCTTAAAGCCTGGAAAAGACTCTGATGCTGGGAGGGATTGGGGGCAGGAGGGGAAGGGGATGACAGAGAATGAGATAGCTGGATGGCATCACCAACTCGATGGAGGAGAGTGTGAGTGAACTCCGGGAGTTGGTGATGGACAGGGAGGCCTGGCGTGCTGCGATTCATGGGGTCGCAAAGAGTCGGACACGACTGAGCAGCTGAACTGAACTGAAAGCCAGGCTTCTTCTCTTCTTTCTTGAATGTCCAAGGAAACTTAAGAGTAACATTTTGTGGGTGTAGTTTACAAATATTAACCATGATATACACTTGTATTGATTTCAGTGGCATTTGGTATACTTAAACCTGTGATTCTCATTTCATACTCTGTGAAGTACGTTGACCAGGTCTATCTTTAAGAAACTGGCAAACAGAATTCAAGATCATATCTTCTGAGGACAGATCTAACAATAGCCCATTTTGTTTCTTCTTCTTTTTTCCTTTTTAATGCGGGCCTTATAACAATCTATGAGGTGATTAAGGCATGGGCAATTATTTGCCTTTTACATATAAGACCCCTGAGATCAGGAATTCAGTAGAACTAGGACTAGAACCTGAAGATTTCATGACCTCTCTCCTTTCTATCCTATTACCTCTCTTTTTTCTCAGTTTAAGACCTCATAGAAAGTAAAAGTAGCTTCTCCTTCCAAAAACAGTTGGAAATTTCTGTTCTGCCAGGGACATAGTCTTTCTGTAAGACCTGGCTACTCATGGGGCCCACAGTGCAGAGCTATTTAGAAGGGATCAGTGCCAGTTTACCCAGAGGCTTAAATTCACGTCTATTTCTTTAACATACAGATCAGTGTATATTACACATGAGGAGAAAATGCATTTCTATTTTCTTAATTCTTCTTGGAATTAAGAATTTAAATTCCAAGAATATTTTAATAGTCAAAATTCCACCCCACCCCCACCCCCCGCCGCTGCCTACAAAATGGCCAGTAACAGAGTAGAAACTTTCTAAGTCCTATATCTTAAAAAATAAACAACAACAATTTACTGAGATACAATTCACAAACTATACCACTGACCCATTTAAAATACAATTCATTGTTTTTTTTTTAATTCAACTAATCATGCAGCTATCACCACAGTCAGTTTTAGAATATTTTCACTGTCCATAGAGAAACCCTGTACTCATTTGTAGTCACACCCTGTTCCTGTAAGACTTCCAGCCCTAGGCAGCCACCATGCTACTTCTGTGTCTCTTCTGAACATTTCATGGAATAGAGTACAGTATGTGGTCTTTGTGACTGGCTTCTTTCCCTCAGGATAGGTTTACAGTTCACCCATGTTGTAGCATGCATCAGTCGTTGCTTTTTATTAGCAAATCATTTTGGCAGTTCAAAGATGTATATGGAGATACCACATTTCATTCATCCATTCTTCAGTTGATAGGCATTTGGATTGTTTATACTTTGGAGGTATTATAAGTAATGCTACTATGAGTATGCATGTACAAGTTTTCTGTAGGGACATGTTTTGAGTGGAGTTGCTGAGCCATATGGTAACTGTGTTTAACATTTTGAGTAACTGCTAGACTGTGTGCTAAAAGCAATTACCCCATTTTACATATCCACCATCGATGTATTAAAATTTCAATTTCTGTCATTTTTATTACAGCCTTCTACTAGGTATAAAGTGGTATCTCATTGTTTTTGATTTGAATTTCCCTTAAGGCTAATGATGTTGAGCATCTTTTCACGTGCTCATCAGACATTTGTATATCTTCTTTGGAGACATGTCTGTTTAAACCCTTTGCCCATTTTTAAATTGGGTAATTTGTTTTTATTCTTGAGTTTAAGAGATCTTTATATAATTTAAATAAAAGTCCCTTCTCAGATGTATGATTTGCAACTATTTTCTTCCATTCTGCAGGTTGTGTTTTTCACTCTCTTGATAGTGTCTGTTGAAATACAGACATCTTTAGTTTCAGTGAAATTCAGTTTTATCTACTTTTTCTTTTCTTGCTTGTGCTTTTGATGTCATTTCCAAGAAACCTTAGCCCAAGTACTTTCAGGTTTTCTTCTGTGTTGTTTCAGCTTGTGCATTTAGGTCTGTGGTCCATCTTGAATTAATTTTTTTGTGTAGTGTAAGGAAGGGGTCTAACTTCATTCTTTTGCATGTGGATATTCATTTAGCCCAGAAAATTTTATTGAAAACACTACTCGTACCCATTGAATTATCTTGGCACCTTTGTTGAAAATTAATTAACTATAAGGACTTATATCTGAACTCTAAATTCTATTCCATGAATCTGTATGTCTGTCCTTATGCTAATGATACCATATTTTTTTTCTTTAAAAGATATTTTCAAAAATAATACATTTCAATTGTAGAAATTTTTTAAAGTACAAAAGAAGATAGAAAAGCAGAATTTTTAAAATAGTCTACAGCTTACTTGTACCTTCTGATATTTCAAACTTTTTTGTCTTTTCCTTTATAGGTGGGATAACATTATATATAGTGCTCAACATCTTTTTCTTTTGTTGACACATGCATTTTCCCAAACCATTAAAAGCTAAGTCAGTATTTTTAATACGTAATATTTCATTTGTGTGCATAGTATGCATATAGTAATATATAATTCATTTAACCATTCCTCTAATCTTGGATATTTGTTCTTCCCTGTTTTTCTTAAATATTAAGTTACCATATTAGCACTTAAAGGTGTTTTGACGTTTTCAGTTATAATAGATACAGTAAGGTAGATATTAAAACACTTTATTGTGACAGGAATCCTATCTCTTAAGATTTTCCTTGGGCTTGACGCTGTTTCATGTAAATCAGTTCAGACTTAAGCTTCATACTGCTGTGGCCAAAGCAGATTTTCAGTCAGATCCTCAGTTTGAAAGATGATAATGATGAACTCTACTCCTAAGTGTTCCTTGGTGGGCTTTATTTCTTTTTAATAGTAGAACCATCACATTTTCGTGTTGTGTATGTAATATCAATAAAATATCTGAATGAGCTGTGCAAGGCCTATGAGAGCCTGATTTTATCCCCAAGATGTTTATATTCAGGAATAAAAATTACGCACACTATGTAAACCGTACAAGGCATGCAGTGGTCCCTGTCAGAGGAGAGGTTCTTGTCCAGGTGTGGTTCTGGCTCAGCAGGGAGAGCCCTGCACACGTGGATGTGCGCTCCACTGAGCAGATGGACTTGGGCATGTACTGTAGTTCCCTGCGCCTCCATTCCCTTATCTCTGTAGAGACTGGTGCTCCCCATAGGATTGTTGCAGGGACAGGAAACAGTGAGGGGTAAGTCTGTAGCCCAGGCGTCATCTACAGAAAGGGTACACGATAAATAGTAGCTGCCGTTTTGTGTTCTTTGTGTTGTCATTATTCTTGTTAGGCTGATACAGAACGGGAATGCTTCAGTAGAACTGAACTGGAAATTCAAGGAAGGAAGCATCTGGCTAGTGAGCGAGGAGGAGGGGCAGAGGTGCAAAGGAAGGCTGTTTAAGGTGTATCAAGGCCAACCTGGCTGGAATAGGTTACCTTACTAGTGGGGACAGGAAAGGTGTTTTTGGTTGACCACCCTCAGCCCTGGCACCATACTGTTACCAGTTGTTATACTTGGAACTAAAACTGGTCTATGTGAGCTCCCTAGGCATGTTTAGTAAATATTTATTGAAAGAATGAGTGGTGAATGCATCAACTAGGAGATTGTCCTTTCCTCCTTAAAACTGATAGGTAATGAACTTATTTCTATTTAAATATGTGTGTATTTAAATATATATTTAAATGTATCTTGACTTACCTCTAAATGGAAGCTTTAATTGAAGTAGAAAGTGTGTGGTGGTGGTGGTGAAGGTGGTAGTGGTTGGTGGTGAAGTCGCTCAGTCGTGTCCGACTCTTTGCGATCCCGTGGACTGGAACCTACTAGGCTTCTCTGTCCATGGGATTCTCCAGGCAAGAATACTGGAGTGGATTGCCATTTCCTTCTCCAGGGGATCTTCCCGACCCAGGGATCAAACCCAGGTCTCCCGCATTGGAGGCAAACGCTTTAACCTCTGAACCACCAGGGAAGCCCAGAAAGTGTGTATAGTGATGTTTCCAAAGTTCCATTCTATATTTAAGGGATCACATACTACCTTTATATACTTGCAAGTGATTGGTTAAATGTTCTTGTATTAATTTCTTTAAAGAATCATATTGACAATTAACCAGTTTACTAAACATTTTTAATGATGTATTGACTTTGATCACTGTACTTTGAGAGGCTGAGAGTGATAAATTAACAAGATAAAATAATTTGCTTTTTCATCCGTTGGACATTTTCATGTATTTTAAACTGAAACTAGAAACCCAATGCCAAAAATATCCAAATGAAAAATAAAACAGTTTTAACTTACATTCATATAGCTTACTTTACTTATATTACCTCTTTTGTCCTTTTAAAAAGCCCTAAATTGTCAATATTATTGTCTGCATTTTACATTTAGATAAACTGAGTTTCTGAATGGCAAGCAAAGAAATTCAGACCTTAATCATCTGACTTGTAAGTTCAGGGGATCATACTTGCTGCCTTTCTTTTATCAGACAGAAAGAAACATTAAATAACAGGCTTCCCTTTTGTCTGAGTCCACCTAAGAGCCAAGTATAAGTTTAGCACTTCATTTGGTTTAACATCTTTTATACCTTCTATCTCCTCTTTTGTGCTAGTTTCTAAAAATTCACTTTAGCTCCTTATTTTGCATATTTTAATATTTTAAGCAGGTAAATTATTTTATTTAATTAAGAAATAGATTGCTTATTCAGTAATGACGTGAGCCTTTTCCAAGACACCACTATGAGTGACATTTGTTGCTGGGAGAAAAATATTTTAAAAATGCACTTCCGTTGAAATGAAATACATAATGCTTAGTTCAGAGAAGGTAGAATATAAATTCTAACTATTTTTATGGCTAAGACTCATGAAATGAATTATGAGAAATAATATATATGAAAAGTGAATTTGGTCTGATTTTAGTTGGCATCAAAAAGACCAGCGTAGCTTAGGTTTAAGCTTTTTAAAGAAATGAACTTCAAAAAATTGTTATATGTAAATTTTGGTATCTAATAGAGAAAAGCATTTTAAAATAGGCTGATTTGGGTTTCCAGGGAGGATAAAATTAGTATCCTAATTAGTGTAAATTTATCAAGGGAAAGGTCAAAATCCTAGAATAAAATGAATAAAATGCAGCATATTTGAATATTTAAGAATATTTAAGAGCAAGTACTATGGATTTAGATTACAAAGTTCAAATGCCCATTTATCACTTTAGCTATATGATTTTAGATAAGTTACTTAATCTCTCTGTGTTTCAGTATCTTTATCTGTAAAACAGGGATAATAATACCTACAATTATAATTCCCATCTCTTAGAGTTGTTATTGGAGAAGGCAATGGCACCCCACTCCAGTACTCTTGCCTGGAAAATCCCATGGATGGAGGAGCCTGGTAGGCTGCAGTCCATGGGGTCGCAAAGAGTTGGACATGACTGAGCGACTTCCTTTCACTTTTCACTTTCATGCATTGGAGAAGGAAATGGCAACCCACTCCAGTGTTCTTGCCTCAAGAGTCCCAGGGATGGGGGAGCCTGGTGGGCTGCCATCTATGGGGTCACACAGAGTCGGACACGACTGAAGTGACTTAGCAGCAGAGTTGCTATAAGGATTAAATGATATTTTTAAAGCATTTATAATAGTGTCTGGAACACATTTAGAGTAGTGCCTGAAACAGAGTAAGTAGTTTAAAAAAAAAAAAGTGCTTGCAAAATAAATAAAATGCAAAGTGCAGTGTAATCCTTGTGATCAAGAAATTCCAGGTTCCACAAATATGAAATGAAGTGAAGAAGTGAAAGTTAAAAAGTGAAAGGGTAGGGGAGTTGCCTTTTTAGCTGCATCAGTGAGAATACTGCTATAGGGAAGGAAAACTCAGATAATTTGTTCACTCTCAGTGTAGTGAGCTTTTAGTTATTTCAAGTTAAGGCAATACCTTCCTTTTTTTTTTTTTCCAAAATAGAAGTAACTTTTCAAATCATACAAATGATTCAATCTCAGTATGAATTTATTTTTAAAATACAGAAAAGTATTAAGGAAAAAATTTAAACCACTTTGGATTCTGTTACTCAGAGATAAACATTATAGTTTCTTGGTGATCAGCTTTCCAAACATCTATGCAAATATACATGCCTAAATGAAACAGGTAAAATTTACATCAGCAGTTTCACGTTGTGCATTCTGTTGTATGTCTTACTTTTTTCATTCAGTATATTGTGAAGATAGTTTCATATTGATGAAACTTAAACAGTTGTATAAGATCTTGTTGTCCACACTGTACTCTGTTTGTGGACATTGGCAGTAGATTTCCAAGATTTGCCTGTCATGAACCACATTATGGTGAGAGAAGCATCTATCTTTTTAGATAGTTATACCTGTGTTCAGTTATTCCCTTAAGTATCAAATTGCTAGGTCAAAGAATACATAAATTTTAAAGTTTGATATCTGTTTTTTATCCTCTTGCCAATGTTGTTATTAATCTTTTTTAATATGAGAGAAGAAATATAATATCTCTGCTTTTATCTGTAGCTCTGATTATTAGTGAATGTTACTTTCAGGCATTTCATATATCTTTTTAAATACTGGGTTGGTCAAAAAATTGGGGTTTTCCCAGAAGATGGGTATAGGAAACCCAAATGAACTTTTTGGCCAACCCTATAGATATATATATTTCATATGAATATATATATATATATATATTTGAGGTTTAAAGTTCTTTGGTGAATCACCAGTACTTTTTAATAAATATGCCTTCTAAAAAAATTATGGGTAGACTGTAGAACTCCCAAATAATATAAGAAAATAATACATAGGCCTTGCAAGTGAGGGTGGAGAATTCACTGAGTCGCAAATGTGTGTCAGTTTTTCTCTGTTTTAACCTTCTTTCTTCTCCCAGTCCTCTCTAGGAGTGTCAGTTCCCCTGCTGTATAAAAAGCAATCTATGGCAGTTAGGACAAAGGCTGGACTGAAGACAGCTTTTAGAAGAAGCATCTAAAATCCCAACTCCTGCTGTCTAACTCATTTCTTCACTATTTTCCTCTCCTTGGCACTTTTCATCTGCTCTCTCTAACATACTTCTTTTCTTTCATGAGTCCTGTGACTGGTATAATGACTTCTATTTCCTCTTTTGGTGTTTCTGTGGCTCCAAGCATTGCTGGTTGATCACTTACTCTGTATCAGGTCCTGGGTTGGGCATTGAGGAGGTAAGGGTGAATGGAACTCTGTTCTTAAACCTGGTTTACCCTCTAGCCAGGGTAACATTACAGTGTATTACACTAATAGGATAGTAGATGTGTGTGTAGATCTATACATCCTGTTGCTATATTACACTAGATAAATGTGTAAAGTTCTTTGGGAAATACAGTTGTTGTTGTTTTTCTTTTAATCATCACCTTCAAGCTTTTTGACTTAGCCCAACATGATCAGAAAGATTTTAAGATTCTCTAAGATACAATTTACAAGCGGTATATATTGGCGATTTTGTTTATAGAAAATAAGCAGAGATTTACGGAGTACCATGCCATATTAAAAAATGGGTCAATATAAGTCAAGTACAAGATGAATTTATAATAATAATGATAATATCACCATATATTTGAGTAATGCTTTGTAGTTTTCCAAAGGGCTTTCACACAAGCAGCTCATAATTGATCCTCACAATTTCTTCTCTGAAGTAGAGTTAGTAAGAATTTTCAACTTGAAGAATTTCTTCTTAGGAACTCTATCATAAGGAAATAATTCTAACTTCCTGGAAACAGTTAAAAGACATTTATCATACTGAAAACAACAGTCTAGGGGTAAGTTAGATAAACTGAGGAACATCCATAGTCATTAAAAGTTTTATGAAGATTAGATAATACCAAAGGATTCATTTGTTATTAGTGAAGAAAGGAGGATAGAGAGTTGAATACATATTCCACAATTACAATTATTAAAATTTTTAAAGACACCAAACATTTACCCTTTCTGTAGGGGTAAGAAAACTGCCCAGATATAGGCTAAAATTGTGTTACATGTTTATCTTATGGGAGTGTTGCTACTTGATAATCATGATATTGTCTAAGATTCCACCCTGAGTCTCAGTGTCCTTATTTATATAATGAGGCTCACAAAACTCAACAGAGCATTATTTTTGGCTTGTTTTTCTAAACAGCTTCAAAACATTTTTGTGTCCCCACTGTCTTCACATGTACAGATGATGGTTGTATCTCTTTCTTTCCAGACTGCTTTGCAAGGCAGCTTAGTGTCTTAGGAAGAGCTCTAGTACACTAACCTCTAAGCAAAGAATTGCCTCCCAGTTATATTAGGCAAGTCTCTTAATCTTTATAAGCTCTAGATACTTTTATTAATAAAATAAAGAAGCTGAAATAAATAACCTCTTCATTTTCGTCTGGAAATTCTTTGATTCCTCCCAATCTTGTTTTGAGCACATGCATGAATTTTTTTAAAAAAGCACAATAAATTAGTTAGGTAGAGGTGATGAGAGTGTAAACTGATAAAATTATTTTAGAGAACACTTTGGCATTTTCCAGTGAAACTGAAGATATACATATGAGAATGTTTTTGACATCACTGTTCATAATAGCTGAAGACTGGAAATGAGTTGAAAATCTGTCAGCGATATGTTTGCCCTTAATCATGATATATTTCTGTGATGGAATACTGTGCAGGCCTGAAACCATAATTATATGCAGTAATAAGGATGAATTTCACAAACTTAATGTTGAGAGAACCCCATGAACAGTATGAAAAGGCAAAAAGATAGGACACTGAAGACGAAATTCCCAGGTCAGTAGGTGCCCAAATTGCTACTGGAGATCAGTGGAGAAATAACTGCAGAAAGAATGAAGAAAAAGAGCCAAAGCAAAAACAACACCCAGTTGTGGATGTGACTGGTGATGGAAGCAAGGTCCAATAGTGTAAAGAGCAATACTGCATAGGAACCTTGAATGTTAGATCCATGAATCAAGGCAAATTGGAAGTCATCAAACAGGAGATGGCAAGAGTGAACATCGACATTTTAGGAATCAGCAACCTAAAATGGACCAGAAGGGGTGAATTTAACCCAGATGACTGTTATATCTACTAATGTGGGCAAGAATCCTTTAGAAGAAACGGAGTAGCCATCATAGTCAACAAAAGAATCTGAAATGCAGTACTTTCATGAGAGTCTCAAAAACGACAGAATAATCTCTATTCATTTCCAAGGCAAACCATTCAATATCACGGTAATCCAAGTCTATGCCCTGACCAGTAAGGCTGAAGAAGCTGAAGTTGAACGGTTCTATGAAGACCTACAAGACCTTCTACAAGTAACACCCAAAAAAGATGTCCTTTTCATTATAGGGGACTGGAATGCGAAAGTAGGAAGTCAAGAAACACCTGAAGTAACAGGCAAATTTGGCCGTGGAGTATGGAATGAAGCAGGGCAAAAGCTAATAGAGTTTTGCCAAGAGAACGCAGTTGTCATAGCAAATACCCTCTTCCAACAACACAAGAGAAAACTCTACACATGGACATTACCAGATGGCCAACACCGAAATCAGATTGATTATATTCTTTGCAGCCAAAGATGAAGAAGCTCTATCCGGTCAGCAAAAACAAGACCAGGAGCTGACTGTGGCTCAGATCATGAACTCCTTCTTGCCAGATTCAGACATAAATTGAAGAAAGTAGGGAAAACCACCAGTCCATTCAGGTATGACCTAAATCAAATCCCTTAACATTATACAGTAGAAATGAGAAATAGATTCAAGGGATTAGATCTAATAGACAGAGTGCCTGATGAACTATGGACGGAGGTTTGTGACATTGTACACGAGAAAGGGATCAAGACCATCCCCAAGAAAAAGAAATGCAAAAAGGCAAAATGGTTGTCAGAGGAGGCCTTACAAATAGCTGTGAAAAAGAAGAGAATCGAAAAGCAAAGGAGAAAACTCTGCATTTGAATGCAGAGTTCCAAAGAATAGCAGGGAGAGATAAGAAAGCCTTCCTTAGTGATCAATGCAAAGAAATAGAAGAAAACAATAGAATAGGAAAGACTACAGATCTCTACAAGAAAATTCAGAGATACCAAGGGAACATTTCATGCAAAGATGGGCTCAATAAAGGATAAAAATGGTATGGACCTAACAGAAGCAGAAGATACTAAGAAGAGGTGGTAAGAATACACAAAAGAACTATACAAAAAAGATATTCACAACTCAGATAATCACAGTGGTGTTATCACCAGAAGGAATGATGCTAAAGCTGAAACTCCAGTACTTTGGCCACCTCATGAGAAGAGTTGACTCATTGGAAAAGACTTTGATGCTGGGAGGGACTGGGGGCAGAAGAAGGGGACAACCAAGGGTGAGATGGCTGGATGGCATCACTGACTTGATGGACACGAGTCTGAGTGAACTCCGGGAGATGGTGATGGACAGGGAGGCCTGGCGTGCTGCGATTCATGGGGTCACAAAGAGTCGGACATGACTGAGCAACTGAACTGAACTGAGAGCCAGACATCCTAAAATGTGAAGTCAAGTGGGCCTTAGGAAGCATGACTGTTAACAGAGCTAGTGGAGGTGATAGAATTCCAGTTGAGCTATTTCACATCATAAAAGATGATGCTGTAAAAATGCTGCACTCAGTATACCAGCAAATTTGGAAAACTCAGCAGTGGCCATAGGACTGGAAAAGGTCAGTTTTCATTCCAATCCCAAAGAAAAGCAATGCCAAAGAAAGCTCAACAACCGCACAATTGCACTCATCTCACACGCTAGTAATGCTCAAAATTCTCCAAGCCAGGCTTCAGCAATACTTGAACTGTGAACTTCCAGATGTTCAATCTGGTTTTAGAAAAGGCAGAGGAACCAGAGATCAAAGTGCCAACATCTACTGGATCATCAAAGAAGCAAGAGAGTTCCAGAAAAATGTCTATTTCTGCCTTGTTGACTATGCCAAAGCCTTTGACTGTGTAGGTCACAACAAACTGTGGAAAATTCTTCAAGAGATGACAATACCAGACCACCTGACCTGCCTCTTGAGGAATCTGTGTGCAGGTCAGAAAGCAACAGTTAGAACTGGACATAGAACAACAGACTGGTTCCAAATAGGAAAAGGGAGTATGTCAAGGCTGTACATTGTCACCCTGCTTATTTAACTTATATGCCAAGTATATCATGAGAAACACTGGGCTAGAGGAAGTACAAGCTGGAATCAAGATTGCTGGGAGAAATATCAATAACCTCAGATATTCGGATGACACTACCCTTATGGCAGAAAACGAAGAAGAACTAAAGAGCCTCTTGATGAAAGTGAAAGAGGAGAGTGAAAAAGTTGTCTTAAAGTTCAACATTCAGAAAACTAAGATCATGGCATCTGGTCCCATCACTTCATGGCAAATAGATGGGAAACAGTAGAAGACTTTATTTTTCTGGGCTCCAAAATCACTGCAGATGGTGACTGCAGCCATGAAATTAAAAGATGCTTACTCCTTGGAAGAAAAGTTATGACCAACCTGCTGCTGCTGCATCACTTCAGTCGTGTCTGACTCTGTGCGACTCCATAGACGGCAGCCCACCAGGCTCCACCGTCCCTGGGATTGTCCAGGCAAGAACACTGGAGTAACCAACCTAGACAGCGTATCAAAAAGCAGAAACATTATTTTGCCAACACAAGTCTATCTAGTCAAGGCAATTATTTTTACAGTAGTCATGTATGGATGTGAGAGTTGGACTGTAAAGAAAGCTCAGCACCAAAGAATTGATGCTTTCGAACTGTGGTTTTGGAAAAGACTCTTGAGAGTCCCTTGGACTGCAAGGAGATCCATCCAGTCCATCCTAAAGAAAATCGGTCCTGAATATTCATTGGAAGGACTGATGTTGAAGCTGAAACTCCAATACTTTGGCCACCTGATGCAAAGAGCTGACTCATTTGAAAAGACTCTGATGCTGGGAAAGATTGAAGGCGGGAGAAGGGGCGACAGAGGATGAGATGCTTGGATTGCATCACCGAGTCTATGGACATGAGTTTTGAGTAAACTCTGGGAGTTGGCGATGGACAGGGAGGCCTGATGTGCTGCAGTCCATGGGGTCACACAGTGTCGAATACAACTGAGTGGCTGAACTGAACTGAACTGAACTGAGTAGAAGAAGCAAAACAAAAGAAACTCTCCACAGAGTTACTCTATTTATGTATAGTTCAAAAATGGGCAAGATTAGACTGTATTGTTAGGGATGAAAACTATATAAAAGGCATGGAAAATGACAAGCTCTGAGAGAAAGAAGGGACTGTAGTGAGAAAGGGGTCACAGGGGCTTGTAAGGCTCCAGCACCCTGTTTCTTGACTATGTAGTGGTTATACAGGGGTTTGCTTTTAATGATCCTTTAAACAAAACATTGTGCTATTTGTATGTTGTATCTGAAATTAAACAGTTATAGGAAAACAGCAATTTTAAAAATATATATGTGGGAATTTCCTGCAAGTCCAGTGGTTAGGACTCAGCGCTTTCACTTCCGGGCCCTGAGTTCAATCCCTGGTCAAGGAACTAAGATCCTGCAAGCCATGTGGCACTTCAAGTATATATGACACCATTTTTATAGTCTTTGAGACATATTTACCAATGCAAAGGACTGGATAGTCATTGTCATAAACCAGAAGAAAAAGAATTTTGAAATAGAGCACTTGGAAATTCATTTGTCTTAGCTTCACAAATAAGAATGTCTGCTTTTATTGATTTTACCTATATGCAAAGCACTTTTTATTCTTTCTAATTTTTACAATAATGGCTTTATTATTATCCTTATTTTACAAATGAGGAAACTGAGGCTTAGAGTAATTAAATAACTCCTTGGTAGAGGAGGAATTTCAAATAAATCACTTAATAGATTTTAAATAAATCACTGAAAGAAATGTGCATGAACTAGTTTTGACCTTTTTTCCCTCCTCTATGTTGTGGTAAGGTAAACTGAAAACAACTTTCATGAACATTTAAAAATATGTAATATGAAAATAAGCTCTGAATAAATGAATAGACTGAGTTTTGGATAGATACCTTCTTTTTTTTTTTTTTCTTTTTAAAGATATCCTTTCTTAGTGCCTTAAAGTATGAAAGATTTCCAAGTGTCTAGTAGTAAATGAGTTTGTGGGTGTTTGGGCATTTACCACTTGTAGGTCAAGCCCCTGCACTCAGCATTAAAATTGAACCTAATTAGAAGAGAAAGTGAGAGAAACAATGTCTACATTTTTTATATACTAGTTGTGATGGTCACTTTATCCAGAGTTTGCTGGACTGTGACAACTAAACTAACTCTCATGATAAAGGAAATTACTTTGTCTAACTAAGCCTCCCCCCTCAAAAAAAAAAGTTGTTTTAGTTTGTAATGTCACTTAAGGTTCTTCCTAAAGGCTTGTGAACCTTCACCTTCTTTTAATAAGGCTTCATAATGACAAAGTCCTTTGAGAGTGAAATCATCTATGTGGAATGTGCCCATGTCTTTAAAAAAAATTCTGATAAACATCACTTCATGGTATTTAAGAGATTAAAAAAGACTTTAAATACATAAATGTTACTTTCAGGTTATTATAGCCAAGGAAACTTGTGGCCCAGCTATCAAAACAGCTTAGCTGCAGCAAGTTCTGAGCAGTGGGCTTAGCCAAATTGGTTAGCCCTTTTTAGGACTGACTGTACTGTCTTTAGAGTTGACCTTTAACTTACGATATAGAATATAATTGTTTCATCTCTGAGGCACATTTATGTATCCCTTTGCCCAACACTAATTCATCATCTGCTTTATAGTAATTCCACTCAGACATCACCATCAAGCCCATTGGAGGCTACTAAAGGATGTGAGTGGATGTATTTCCTAATCAGTGACATTAGTTTATATCTCCTTATTAAGGTACCCATTAAATTCATCCTGAGAGAGATAACATAAACACTAATGCACTTCACATCTTCCATCAGTGCTTTTTTATTTATTTCTATAATGGAGTTATTAATATCTGAATTTAAAAGTACAAGAGAATGCAAAGCTTTTAGTAATGGTCTACGATCTTTTACTCTGGCAAGATGTGGAAGATATGAAAAGCAAAGTCATCCATTATTATGTTGACATTTTTATTCTCTCTTTCTAAAATATAGCCATTAAAATATACATGATACCGTTTATTTTAAAAGTAAGTTAATATCTTCTATATAATCACCTCTTCTAAATAAAGTATATTATCTTAGTTTCCCTATAATTTATCTTTAAGTTATCTTGGTTTTCTAATTTTAATTTGAAACTCAGAGTATATACAGGATTTTGTGTCCCTCTTGAATATGCCAGTCAAAACGTACTAATTGAATGTACTGTTCTAGGCCCTGGTGGGTATAAAAGTAGATGCCCTGTATGAAAAACAGTCCACATGTGTATAAAATCTAACTATTCTGGTGAATTCCCTTAACCAAAATAGATATTCCATAAATCTCTCTTCATTTCCATTCATTAGCACATGCATTTGAGA
The DNA here is from genome assembly GCA_006410635.1 of Cephalophus harveyi. Taxonomy (NCBI): domain Eukaryota; kingdom Metazoa; phylum Chordata; class Mammalia; order Artiodactyla; family Bovidae; genus Cephalophus; species Cephalophus harveyi. Next base: position 642,699 of record SJYT01057612.1, on the reverse strand, counting down.
CATTTGGCAAAGTTGCTAATATGACTTTCCATTTGAGAAATCCATAAACTACTGCCTTCAAGCCCTACAGCAGCAGCTGGTACCTTTTTGTTTTGCTTTGAGTTTTTGCTATTACTGTTTTTTCAAAGCTGGTAACATGAAATGAATAATGCCAAGAAGTAGCAATTTGGCAGATCTGTTAGCACATACACTTCTGTTCGTCTCACTACCAACGGCGTTATTACCTTCTACCTTTGGTCTGGTCCTCACTCTTAGTCTGTTATCCCAGGTGCAGAAAGAGAAAGTTAGGTAGTGGCAGCCTTTTTAATTTGCTCCTTAAACCAGACTTCCTCTATGGTGAGTGAGTAAAACACAATGTCTTAGACTCATTATATTTAAATCTGTACTAACATTCTCTTTCCCCCAAATAATCACACGGTTCAGTACTAGTACCCACATTTACTGGTGCTGCATTAGTTTGGGTTTAATAAGAAGCAGACTTCAAGAGGGAATTAGCGGGACAAATGATTTATTGAAAGAAGGAGCAGAGGAAGGTGAGAAGAGCTCTTAGACTGCAGTGCAGATATGGAAGGAGGAAGGAAGGAGAACTGAGTTGGAAAACTCTTGGACTACACCTCAGGTCTAAGTTGATGTGGAATACTCAAGCCAAAGCTGCTCACTGGAAGAGTCCCGTGTTTTACCCTAAGATGTTTTTCTGGAACTCTCTTGCTTTTTCCATGATCCAGCGGATGTTGGCAATTTAATCTCTGGTTCCTCTGCCTTTTCTAAAACCAGCTTGAACATCAGGGAGTTCACTGCCAATACAGTGTTATTGTAAAGGTTAAATAAGGTTAAATAATGTATTTTAAAATCTTGGGACATGATAAAACTTAATAAATATTAGTTCTTTTTCTGCCTTCTAGAATGTGATGGTTTTCTAACTTACTTTCCATAGAAGAACATCGTTAGAGTAGCGAATGTGCTGTTGTTGTCTATATCAGTACTACTCGAGGTGTGTTCTACAGACCAGTATGTTACTAGCAGCAAAATAAGGAGCTTATACCAGATGTAAGTCAGTGATGTCAATAAACCACTACTTAGTTCAAATGCAAATTTTTTTTCATATCAAGACAAGGAAGGAAGCAGTATGTTTAGTTAAATTCCAGCACAAGCTCCTTATTTATTGCATATTGGCACTTTGAATAGTGTTGGACTTTAGTCAAATATAACCAAAATGTAATAGCCTTTTAAAAATCAGATTTTCTTTTTCACTGTATATACGACTTCATTATACATATTTCTGCTTGTCTGCTAAAGAGGAAATCACTGGAAGCTGGGCACTGGTAACTCATGTTATTGTGTCAGTGACAGCCAGTGGCACTGTTAGTATTTGTCAGCTTCAGGGCCTGTGATCAAATATCAAAGTGGGCAGGCTTGTCACTGTCATATTTCTGGGCCCTTTGCCTAACTCTTACCAACAAATACTCGTCGAGCTTGCGCCACCTGCAAGACACCGTGTGCCGACTGCTGCCCATTGTTCTCACACGGCTCCGTTACAGCCTCGCGAGCCCTCAGGTTGTGATGCTCCACCAAAATCCACCCTCCCTCACAGTTCAGGGAACTCCAAGTCCTGTTTCCTCAGTAATGCAGAGGTGACTGGATCTCCTAGTTACCAATTTGCAATTTAAAATTTGAGCCTATTACTGGAACAATATTAGACACATTTTTTGAATTATGGATGCGTATCTTAATGCATGAGTTATAATCTTTCTTTGGTTCATTTCACCATGTATACCAGAAATACTTGTCATCACACATCTGTAAAGCTGCTGACCTCTGCCCTAAAGTGGGTGTTGAATTTTCCCACAATCTTTCACTTTGGTAACCTTCTTCCATGGAATGACGTTGGGCACCAAGACATGAATCCAGGAAGTCAATCAGACCTTTTCCTTGTATGTTTAAGGATTTAAAATATTAGCTGCATATTGTTTTTAGTCGCAGGCATCCTTTCATATTCACGCACACACATGCACTTTCATATTGAAACTAATTAGATGGAGATTTAGTGTATTTTTTTTCTATGTATTCCCAGGTCTTTGACGATGTGTTAACATGATGTAGTAGACTAGGAATATCTAGTTTTGCCTTCATGCTTTTAAAAACTAAAGTGCATGTTTCATAAAATTAAAATGTCCCAAGAGTCAGTTAATATAAAGTAATATTTTGCCAAGGTCATAAGTGATTTAATATGAAAGATCATATTTTATCGTAACCATAACAGACTCAGCAAAACCTCAGCAGACAAATTGCTGGTTTAGAAATGATCTGAACTTACTTTTCCCGAAAACACAAAACCCACAAGATTGTGTATATAAGGCAACAGGCATTATTTCATTGATCCCCAAGGTTGTGGATCTAGCGGCAACTATTACAGCGTGCTTTGTTTTTATTATTGCTCTGTTTAGTTAGTCATCCAAATTCTAGCCATTTCTGTTTATAGCAAGATAGAGCATATAGCCCAGGCAGCACAGCTAGTCATACCTTTTTATTGATGTAATTTGACTTATTTTGGTTCCTTTCCTGGTGTCTAACATTTTGTGAAGCCCTAACATAAATTATTAGCTTGTATAACCCACTGCATCACCTTCACCCAGAGATTTGCTGCCTGTGCAGTTCCTTAATTTTCAAGTGTGAGAGATTTATTTTTCCTTAGTGAGTCCTAATGTTTCTGCACACACACGCACACATGTTTGTGCATGTGTGTGGGTATATAGGAATGCCAGTGAGAAAGCCCAACTTATTCTTGGTTAATTCCTGCATGAGATTCTGGAGAAATCTTTAAACTTAATAGATAGTGGTTGCTGTGTTCTCAAGTTGACATGATCGTGAACAGTTTGGTGGTGGTTTTAAATTTTTGCGCCAATTTTGCTTATTTTTCCTGGGGATTCTGACTAGTCAGGGTGCTGTACACTTCATGTACTCAGGGAATACTTACCAACTGTGTAACTGACCAATGACATTTCCTAAGCCCATGTAAATGACTAAAATACTATTACATATATGTATGTGAGACAAGCACTCTATGAGATAGATGGCCTTGTCCCCACTTGACAAACGAAGATTTTGGAGCTCAGAAAACGTAAACACTTTACCCAAAGTCATACAGTTTATACATGAAGGATTGGGATACTTTATCAGAAGATTTTTTATGTACATTATTATATTTGATCCTTATACCAGTCCTTGGAGTGAACAGAATAAATTCTTTTCTGTGCTGTTGAGTACATGGTCACCACAGCGGGCCTGGCTCAGTCCAGTACTATCATCTGAACTCTGATATTACTTGGTGTTTGGTAAAGTTTATAGGTCAGTAATGGCACTGGTCACACCATTTTAGTGTGGTCACCAGTGGCTGACTTTTGTTAAGTGATTCTCTGTTGCCTCCCGGGTACAGTCCCTGCTCAAATACTTGGCGTTCAAGTAAGCACTTTTATAAAGAAAAAACAATGTGTCTGAAGGGCAGGGGGTAGGGGCGAGCCTTGCAGATCTGTCCATGTCAACCCCCTGCTTAAAACCTTCAAATCGTTTCCCAAGGTTACCTTCCCACAACCCTTTCCCCTCAAAAACAGACATTTCAGCATGCCAAAGGCTTCACATGATCTGTCTTCTTCCTCCCTTTTCAGCCTCACCTTCTGCTGCCACTTACCCCAAAACCCCTGCCACTGGCCCTTTATGCCAGGAAAGCTGAACTACTTCACTGAGGTGAGGCCCACCTTCTGCTTTTGCTTTTTTTTAACCCCCTTTTCCCCCTTTGCCTGATCCCTCCCCCTGTCATTCATGTGCTAAATTCCCATTAGGTCTCCACTGTACAGCTCCATGGTCTTTGCTACTAGAAGCCTTTCTTTAGCTTCCTGAACAGAGTTATTATTCATCTTCTATTCTCCCTGCTCAACTTAAAAAAAAAAAATACTCATTTGGAACTTGCCTCGCAGTCCAGTGGTTAGGACTGGGTGCTTTCACTGCTGTGGGCCCAGGTTCCAGCCCTGGTGGGGGAACTAAGATCCTGCAAGCTGTGTAGCCTGGCCAAAAGACGAAACAAAGCCTCAGTCAAATATATCATTTTTACATGTCTCTTGTCATTTATTGTATATGCAGATGTTCCCTACTAGACTAGTAAACTCTGTAAGGATGAGAGTCCAAGATTTACTCATCCCTTTTTCCCAACACAGTGTCTAGCACCAAAAATGCACTGAGAAAAAGTTTGTGCCTGGAAGACAGAAAGCATCAGTGACCCTCCTCTGGGAATTAAGGAACAAAAATTCAACACTGAAAGGAAAAGCCTGCCATTTGAAAGGAGAGTGGGGTACACGTTAGTATCAAATGAAATTAGTGTCTTCACTTCTTATGAATGTGCTGGGCTTTGCATGTGTCTAGGACGATAATGCAGGGCTTTGAGAAGTGGAGTGAGATTAAAGAGAAGTTATACAGTGAGAGAGCATTTTCCTTTGGTAATAAGTTGTTAGAAGTTATTGAGTACCTTCTTCTCTTCTAGTCAAACAGAAAGCTGGCAAATGTTTTCCAAGTGTTATCAGAATTTTCTAATCGCTTGTCTTTCACTGACATTTTTATTTAATCATTTCAGATGCAATGTAAATTACTGACCTTGTGTGTAATTCAACTCGTGCACTTAAAATGGCGATACAGGGCAGATTGTTATCAGCTCACCAGGATGTGTGATGTGATACCATTTGAAGCTCTGAAAAGGGAAGGGAAAGGATTGTGTCTTCAGATAACTCAACCCTGGAGTTCTCACCCATTAATACTGTTTTTAGTTGCATAAAAGTTATACATGCTGCTAGTTTAGAAAGTCAAATAGTTCCTTAAACTATGAAACAATATTTTTCCCTGTACCTTAAAGGAAACTACTTTAGTAATTTTAACAGATTCTCTCGTGTGTGTGTGTTAGTTTCTTAGTCGTGTCCAACTCTTTGTGACCCCCATGGACTGTAGCCCACCAAGCTTCTCTGTCCATGGAATTCTCCAGGCAAGAATACTGGAGTGGGTTGCCATTCCCTCCTTCAGGGGATCTTCCCAACCCAGGGATCGAATCCAAGTCTTCCACATTGCGGGCAGATTCTTCACCATCCGAGCAACTGGGGATGCTTACCTCCAAGTCACTAAATAATATACATGAAGGATTGAGATACTTTATCAGAAGTATATACATGAAGCTGACAATATCGCTTCTTCTTGGGTTTTAAGATTATCAGTGATTCCTTCAGTAGAGGATGATACTCTAGCTCCCTTTCACCACATCTTTACTGAAGGTATATTCCATTCTACCAATATGGGTTCGTATTTAAACTACCAGTTCTATGTAAAGTTCCCTCTTAGATAAAACATACAGTATACTATGATTACTTTTTTTCTACCTAATATTTTTTTGTTTTCTTTGAAGTTTATGATTCTCTTATTTTTACTTTGATTAGTTTTCAATATGCTTATAGCTAATTCTACCCCAAACTTTCCACCAGTTATCTAAATCTCCTCTCAAGATGTTCGGACGTGTCAGATGTACAGTCAGTTGCTTGTCAGGTTTTCAGTCAGTTTAATCTTTGGAAATCTCTCCTGCTCCAATCTGACCTGCTCCAATCTCTCTGCCTTAACTAAAATCCTCAGGATTCCCATCAGTTCTCTTGTGTTGAAATTCATTTACTGAATGGATTCCATGTCTTCTTCTTTCTCAGTTTACTCTCGTTTTGTTGACAAATGTCTTCCTTTAGCTTCCTGAGAAAGGATGTATAGAGGTAAATTTTGGTGAATTTGTAAAACTGAAAATATCTTTATTCTTTTTTTACTTGGCATGAAATAGGCTGGAAATATTTTATATATATATATATATATATATATATATATAATGTGCCTATATAGGTATAGAAAATAGCAACACCGACTCAATGAACAGGAGTTTGAGCAACCTTCGGGAGATAGTGAAGGACAGGGAAGCCTGGCATGCTGCCGTCCATGGGGTTCCAGAGAGTTGGACACAGCTTAGCAACCTAACAACAACAGATATATTTTAAAGAATTTTCAAGTCAGTGCTCCATTATATTTTAGCTTCCAGTATTACTTTTGATGTTTGATTTTTGTATTTGATTAGCCTAAAGATATTTGACTCCCCTCTTTATTTTAATGTGATCTATATACTTTGTTTTGCTTTGCTTTGTTTCCTTTCTGGAAATCTGTAGAAACTTCTCTTGTCCTCAGTGTTTTAAAATTTCAGGCTGATGGGCCCTTGAATTTATTTTTATCCATTGTGCTGGATACTCAGTGAATCCTTTTAGTCTGAAAATTCAAGTCATTAAGTTCTGGGAAATTTCTTTGAATTATTTTATTGATGATTTCTTCTTTATTTTCTATTTCTAGACTACTATTGTATTTAGGCAATAGATCTTCTGCACTGATCCTCTAATGTTATCTCTTTTCTCCTGTTTTCATCTCTTTGTCTTTTAACTCCTCAGACCTTCCCTTAACTTTGTGTCTTGCCCATCTATTTTTTGTTGTTCATATTTCAGTCTTATATTTTAAATTGCTAAGAACTCTTTTTTCTCTGAATAGTATCCTGTGTGTAGTATCGTCTTTTATCCATCTGAGCATATTAATGGTTTTTGAAATGTTTATTCTTATTTTTGTTTTCATTTTGACCTTGATATTGTCATTTGCCTTAGAGGCATTTCTTAAGTTTAATGATACTTGATTGCACATTTCTTTTTAAGAGGAGAGGACTAGAAAACATTGGGAGCTCTTTGTGGTGTTGACTGAGGTTCACTTTAGGGGATTTTGCTGGACTCTTTACATTGGGGAATACCTAATGTCATTGTTCTTAGGTCTTTCTTCTTGGGCTTGTCAAGGATCTTTCAGTATCCACCTGTAAAGTATTTGCCTGTGTTCTGGAAGCAGAATGGAGGGGAAGAGGGCTGTAGGCCTCAGCATCTAGTATCCATCAGTTCAGTTCAGTTGCTCAGTCATGTCCGACTCTTTGCAACCCCGTGAATCGCAGTACGCCAGGCCTCCCTGTCCATCACCAACCAACTCCTGGAGTTCACTCAGATTCATGTTCATCGAGTCAGTGATGCCTTCTAGCCATCTCATCCTCTGTCATCTCCCTCCCCTCCTGCCCCCAGTCCCTCCCGGCATCAAAGTCTTTTCCAATGAGTCAACTCTTCGCATGAGGTGGCCAAAGTACTGGAGTTTCAGCTTTAGCATCATTCCTTCCAAAGAAATCCCAGGGTTGATCTCCTTCAGAATGGACTGGTTGGATCTCCTTGCAGTCCACGGGACTCTCAAGAGTCTTCTCCAACACCACAGTTCAAAAGCGTCAATTCTTCGGTGCTCAGCTTTCTTCACAGTCCAACTCTCGCATCCATACATGACCACTGGAAAAACCATAGCCTTGACTAAACGGACCTTAGTCGGCAAAGTAATGTCTCTGCTTTTCAATATGCTAATAGTTAAGTATAAAAAACAGTAATGTTCTTAGCAGTAGCTGTTGAGGAAAGGGAATGAGAACTAACAATTTAAGATGCTTATAACCCACAGACTGTGTTGAGAGTTTTACATACATGGTTTTATTTATTCCATACAATAACCCTGTGAAGCAAATGATGTGTGTATTATGTAGGTCAGGAACCAGAAGTTCAGAGGGGCTAAGTGACTTGCTCAAAGTCACAGAGATGTTAATGTGCAAACTTGGAGTTCAAACCAATACCTTTTCACTTTTTAGTTCCTCTTCTCTTCTGCTTCACATATTTTAAATTGATGTTTTATTAGCTTATTTTTTAAAGAGTTTTGGAAGTTAGCTCTGAAGTTAACATTGGAAGTGGCAGTTTGAAGACAGAAGATCATGTGGTTTAATAACCTTAGAATAATCCTTAGAAACAGCTAACTGATTTGAGGGGGTGGTTTTATATTATAACCTGTTCAAAGATTATTAATTAATAGTGCAGAGAGCAATATTTAAACAGCAAGTAGAGCTCTCACCAAATCTCTTGATGAGATTTTAATACAGTCTAAAATTTGTGCTGATTTTTCTTTGGACAGTTGTCTAAAATTGTTCATGCCTGCTTAGATGATTAACACATTATAGAGACTTTATTTTCAATGCACTTTGTTAAGAAGAAAAATGTATTCAGACTCTATTGTGAGAAATGAAATAAAATGATTCCTTGGCCAATCTGCTCCTCTTCCCATTGACACCACTCCCACACACACACACACGTTTACACATATACTCATCTAATACACTTACTCACTGCCTGTGTCACTTAGATTCTTTTCTCCATTTCCACTGATTTGTCTTCTTTCCTACCATTTTGTACCCAGCTTAGCTCAACTCCTTTTCTGTAGATCACAGTACTTCAGGAAAGTTTTTCCCACAGAGATTTCTCTATAAACCAAATAAGCAAAATTGGCATTTACCCCTGCAATGTGCGCTCAAAAGTTTGTTAATTATCCCCCCAAAGTTGATTAATTACCATCACTTGGCATAATGTTAGTTGCCACATATTGAACAATAAATAGATCCCTGCCATTAACAGTCTTATTGTAGGTATTGTCTACGGTCTATGGGAGCAAATTATTAAATCTGTCTGTATCTCAATCTTTTCATCTGTCATACAGAATGATGCTTTGTTACGGTTATTATGATGATGACTAAATGAGTTAGTATTTGTGTAGTACTCAAAACAGAGCCTAGCATAGAGAAAATACTACAGAATTGTTTTTGTTTACCAAAACAAGACTTTGCAATACTTCATCTAGTTCTAAAAAAATCCTTTGGGTATCTTTACAAATATCATAAGTTTAGAGATTAGTTTATAAAGAAATGTTGGCTCAGGGGCCAACAAGGCCAAAGTCAAAGGTGTTGGTCAGCCTGGGCTCTCCTTGGAGACACTTAGGAATAATCTACTTCCAAACTGATTTAATTGTTGGCAGAATCCAGTGCCTTGCCGCTGGAGGTCTGAGTGGGCTTAGTTCCTGGCTTTCTGTTCCTGGATGCCGCCTACATTCCTTCACACACAGCGCCTCCGTCTTCTGACCTGTAATGTCCTTTCTCACAGTTTATATCTCTCAGAACATTCTCTTCTGGTGCCAGTCGGAGAAAACGGTCTGCTTTTAAAGGTTCGTGTGATCAAATTAGGCCTACCCAGGTAATATCCCTTTGCCATAAACATAAAATGACCAGGGGCGTAACTCTGGGCTAAAGGTCATAGAGGCCATCTTAAAGTTCTGTCTATTGCCCCACCCTTCAGGCTGTCATTGAAAGATGACTGTCCCTCTAGGTTTACTTGGTTATCATTCATTTACGAGGTAACCTCCCCAGGGTGACATCCGTGCCTGAGTCACTTTGCAGTCTTCCATCATATGTTGTCCCTGTAGTAGATATTCAATACATATCCAGTGAATTAATTATACTTTCTGTTAAATGAATTGTGCAATCAAAAGATGAGCAGAATCGTTCCAGGCCAGATTGTAAGAGCATCTATCCGATTGGAGGGGCAGTGTGCACTTGACACTTCATTAACATTTGGAAGGGTTTTTGTTTGGTTGGTTGGTTGTTTTTGCTTCTCTGTTTTTGAGGCTTCACTTATTTATGATCAACCAAAGAGACTAAACAGTAGATGCATGGGCTTGGACTCGAATGCAGTTCACATGAGGTCAGGAGAACGCCACAAAAGAAAAAACCTTAAAAGGCATGAAGTAGATATTATAGTAAAATTGCTGTTTGTAAGGAGGAACGTCGTTAGAGAAAGAAGAGAGCATGCTGGAAAAGTGTGTTCCATTTAGGGCACCTCATTACCAGATTATTTAAGGGAAACTGGAGGGAGTTCAGAGACATAAAGAATGATGAAGAGGCTATAGGGATTAATTTACAAGCAAAGATTTTAAACAACTAAACATGTATAGCTTAACTAAACAACAGCTGAGTAGAGATGTAACTAAAGAGTTGAGAGTCCCTTTCTAAGAATTAGAATTAAATGAGAAATGAGAAAACAATCTTTTCTATCCAACTTGTAAGCAGTGTTTAGACTGTGTGTTGGCATGTGAAGTGTCAGAGTTGAATCCAAATCTCAGCTCCTCCACCTGCTCCCTGTGATAATTCAGACAACTCCTTTAGCCTTTTCCATTTTGTCATGTGTGGAGTGGGAATTGTATGACCTGCCTCATGAGGTTATTATGAAGATTAAATGAAACAGTGAGGCTTTGTGCCTGGCACAGGTTGTGAATTGAAAAGAATGGTAAATACTATTGGTATTCATTCTTAAGTGGTTAAGACTTCAGAGTGCTAGAGTCAGACACTCCTGGGGTGCACACTCAGTTTGTGTGTGTGTGTGTGTGCTGGGTCTTCGTTGCTGCACAAGCTTTTCTGTAGTTGCGGTGAGTAGGGGCTACTCTCTAGTTGCGGTGCACAAACTTCTCATTATGGGGCTTCTCTTGTGGCACAGCACAGGCTCTAGAGCGTTTGGGCTTCAGTAGTTGTGGCTCCGGGACTCTAGAGCACAGGCTCAGAAGTTGTCATACACGGGCTTCGTTGCCCCTCGGCATGTGGGATCTTCCGAGATCAGGGATCAGACTCCTGTCCCCTGCACTGGCAGGCAGATTCGTTACCACTGAGCCACCAGGGAAGCCCTCTACCGTTTATTAACTCTACCTCTTAAGTCTCAGTTTCTTCAACCCTCCGAGCGTAATAGTGAGGACTAATGAAATAATATAGTGTGAAATGCTTATAATGATTGGCACATTAATTAGTAAATTTGTTAGTAGCTGTAGCATTATTTTAATTATCATTAACACAATCATCATTCCACGGAGACCCTGACCAAAGTACTGGTATATATTCAAATTATTTTCAAATTCCCCCTATTATAAACAATGCCGTATATATACCTCTGTTTCCATCATAATCAACACACACACACAGAGTTAGGTAATTATTTGTTGAATTCAGTCTGCTAAGATCTACCAATAATCATGTCAGATACTTGTGGACACTGCATTGCTACAGAGATGCTGCAGTGGGCTTCTGTACTTCGTGTGATCAAATTTATGGCAGTAGATTTAAGTGCATTATTCATTGTAATAAAACTCTGACACTTAGATTGACCTGAATTAGTTATAAACAATGCCGTATACATACCTCTGTTTCCATCATAATCAACACACACACACAGAGTTAGGTAATTATTTGTTGAATTCAGTCTGCTAAGTTCTACCAATAATCATGTCAGATACTTGTGGACACTGTGCATTGCTACAGAGATGCTGCAGTGGGCTTCTGTACTCCGTGTGATCAAATTTATGGCAGTAGATTTAAGTGCATTATTCATTGTAATAAAACTCTGACACTTAGATTGACCTGAATTTCTATGAAAGAATCTCTGCTTTTATAATGACATTTTCATTTTTGTCTTTTACCCACCTAAGTGCTCCCTGTGTCTTCTCTTTACAAATAGAATTGTGTTGTTATAGAATCAACTCTAGCTCGATTAAGCAAAACTAGTATTAGTCTAGAGGGTTTCCAATTAAAAGATATTAAGATTAATCAGAGGGTATTCATCAGATGTATTCATCAGTGATAACCTCACAGAAAGTACAGGATGGCCAGATTAATCAGATTAATCAGAGGGTATTAATCAGATATATTCATCAGTGATAACCTCACAGAAAGTACAGGATGGCCAGATGGAAAGTACAGATTGGGGAAAAAAAGCCACTTGGAAAGATGCTAGATATTACTAGTCATTCAGTTCAGTTCAGTTCAGTCGTGTCTGTCTCCTTGAGACCCTGTGGACTGCAGCACTCCAGGCTTCCCTGTCCATCACCAACTCCTGGAGCCTACTCAGACTCATGTCCATCATGTCTGTGATGCCATCCAACCATCTCATCCTCTGTCATCCCCTTCTCCTCCTGCCTTCAGTATTTCCCAGCATCAGGGTCTTTTCCAATGAGTCAGTTCGTCACATCAAGTGGCCAAAGTATTGGAGTTTCAGCTTCACCATCAGTCCTTCTAATGAATATTCAGGACTGATTTCCTTTAGGATGGACTGGTTGGATCTCCTTGCAGTCCAAGGGACTCTCAAGAGTCTTCTCCAATACCACAGTTCAGAAGCATCAGTTCTTCAGCACTCAGCTTTCTTTGTAGTCCAACTCTCACATCCATACATGACCACTGGAAAAACCGTAGCCTTGCCTAGATGGACCTTTGTTGGCAAATGCCTCTGCTTTCTAATACGCTGTCTAGTTTGGTCATAGATTTTCTTCCAAGGAGCAAGCGTCTTTTAATTTCATGGCTGCAGTCACCATCTGCAGTGATTTTGGAGCCCAAAAAAATAAAGTCTGTCACTGTTTCCATTATTTCCCTATCTATTTGCCATGAATTGATAGGACCAGATGCCATGATCTTGAGTTTTAAGCCAACTTTTTCACTGTCCTCTTTCACTTTCATCAAGAGGCTCTTTAGTTCTTCTTTGCTTTCTACCATAAGGGTGGTGTCATCTGCATATGTGAGGTTACTGATGTTTCTCCCTGCAATATTGATTCCAGCTTGTGCTTCACCCAACCTGGCATTTCTCATGATGTACTCTGCAATAAGTTGAATAAGCAGAGTGACAATATATAGCCTTGATGTACTCCTTTCCCGATTTGGAACCAGTCTGTTGTTCCATATCCTGTTCTAACTGTTGCTTCTTGACCTGCATACAGATTTCTCAGGAGGCAGGTCAGGTGGTCTGATATTCCCATCTCTTGAAGAATTTTCCACAGTTTGTTGTGATCCACACAGTCAAAGGCTTTGGCATTAGGGAAATGCATATTGAAACTATAATGAGACACTACTACCAGAATGGCTAGAATTTATAAGACGTATCGTCAATTCCTGATGATGATGCAGAGCAACTGAAACACTCATACATTGCTGGTGGAAATGCAAGATTGTGTAGCCATTTTTGAAGACAGTTTGGTATTTTGAAAATAAACAGTTACCATTCAAACCAGAATTTCCACTCCTTGGTATTGGTCCAAGAGAAATAAAAAGTGTAAGTCCAAAACAAAAACCTGTGCCCAAATGTATAGCAGCTTAATTCTTAATAGTCCACAACAGGAGACAATCCATATGTCCATCAACCAGCATACAGATAAACAATTTGTGGTATACCCATACCATGGAATACTACTCAGACTCAGCAATGAAAAGAAACATACATGCAATAGCATGAATGAATCTCAAAAACAAATGAAAAAAGGCAGGCAGCAGACACTAAATATTCTGTGATTCCATTTGTAAGACATTCTAGAAAACTGTCTCTGCCCTGTTAGCCTGTGATCTCTTTGATCTGATACAGCTCCTAACACCAGGATTGCATCAGAGTCAGTGAACTGGAAGCAGAAATGGCTAAATTTGATCAGTTTAGGGAATAAGTTTTAGCTCTCAAGTGAATCAGGAATCTAGATTTGGCCAAAAGTCAGTATAAGGTAGCCTGGGGTGAATCAGAGTGCATCAGACTGTTAGCAGAAGGACAGGGAGCCAAGGTGAAGCCTGCTGGACGTGACATCATGAATATCAGCGCTAATGGAGCCTACACAAGTTCATCCACTCACATAGCTGTCAGCCTCCAGAGACCGTAACCTTTCTTTGATGATCACTAATTAAAGCTGATTGCAGTTACTATCAAGGGTCTGGTTTACCTGCCTTTGACAAATTTCCAGTTGTACTTTGCTTGTCTATTTGCAGTATGCTTTACTGACCCTCTTCAACAACTCTTAAAACTGGCAGTTACAGAGACCCCACATACAAACCAGGTTGACCCCATAGTTGCGTCAGTTTAATCGTGCTCCTAGTTATTTTCTGGCAAACATTAAGAATTCAAAGCAAAGGACCATCTTAATTGAAGTGTTTTTAATATGACATATTTTATAATACTAAGCTTGGCTCAGATATAACCTGTACCTCATAAATACAACATGTGCTATAAAGAAAAGAGCCTGTGGTTAAACTCACAAACTTAGATTCTGGTCCCTGGACTCCACCTGTTCACCCTTGGCTTGGCCACGTAGCCTCTCACTTAACTTCCACAGTGAATGAATCAGGTGGACTGATGCTCCAGCATGAATCCCATGATTCTGAGGGTAGTTGGGAGGATGAGTAGAAAAACTTTTCTATTACTAGACTTAAGAGTTTTTAGACCTGACTTTTAGACTTTTCAGGTCTCAGACTGGCAGGCTTCAGCTGTATCCAGTGTTTACATTATAACATACCTATTTTGGGGGAAAAGAACTGGCAAGATTTATAGATACGGATGGAAAAGTACTTAGTTTGTTCTTGCAACTAGTGGCCCATAATCAGGTTTTTATACTTTTCCTTAGAGGTGTATATTGCAATAACTCACTGTAAGAAACAGTGTTATTGCTCATATTAAATATTCTTTAAGTAGTATTTAACTTATATGCAGAGTACATCATGAGAAACGCTGGACTGGAAGAAACACAAGCTGGAATCAAGATTGCCGGGAGAAATATCAATAACCTCAGATATGCAGATGACACCACCCTTATGGCAGAAAGTGAAGAGGATGACTACATAAGCCAGAATTCTAAAGTCAAGTCTTTGATGCATATGTGCATTTTTAATTTCTTAATTTTTCAACTCTTCTAGACCAGTTCTCTTTTGTAGTCATATTCATTGTAATCCCATCACGAAAGTATTGATCTTTTAGTAACCTTTATTGAAGCATTGTATTAATCCACATTCCCACATGGTAACAGACGGTTTGTATCAAACATATCATGCAGCTTAGCTCAGGCCCCATATGGAACTAATAAGCCACGCAATAAGTGGCCTTGTGTAGATGCATGTGGCTTGAAAGGGTGTGGGTGAGACACACGTATGTTGTCTAAACTGAATTTCTCCTGCCAAAACCTAAATGACAGAATGATTCTTGAGCCCCCAGTGTCTTTCCCAGCCTGGAAAAATTGAGTGTTTAAAAAATAAAAATAAAATTGACCACTGTGATATTAAATTAGGCCTCTTAGCTCAATAGGAGGATGCTCACCGAGTACAAGAACTCAGCATTTATTTCTCAAAAGTACAATCACACTTTATTTTAAAATATGATCTCCAGAGCTGCAAAAGACTTACCTAGTCAGTGGAGCACCATTTATCAAGCTGTATGAACTAGTTAATTTCAACTACAAGAGCTCTCACATCATAGTTGATCTGTCTGTGTAGTGATTTGAGATGAGCCCCACATGTGGCTTTGGGAAAATACTGTATCTTTATACAAAAAGGTGGTGTGGGAGAGGAAAATAGAGAAACGATAGTTAATGGAATTGACATGGCTGTAGTTATCTGCTGAGGGCTGAGTGTATCCCTGGCTCTGATTTTCTTTTTTGTTGTTGTTCGAGTAACCATAAAGCTAGGTCTTCCTGGTGGTGGTGGTGATTGTTGTTTAGTTGCTCAGTCACGTCTTACTCTTTGCAATCCCACGGACTGCAACACACAAGACTTTCCTGTCCTTCACTATCTTCTGGACTTTGCTCAAAGTCATGCCCATTGAGTCTGTGATGCCATCCAACCATCTCATGCTCTGTCGCCCCTTTCTCCTGGTTGTTTTAGTATAAGGATTTTCTTTTGCTAGTAGGCCATAGTATTTGTTCATTTTTCCAGGGAAACCACTGAACATTGCTTCTCCTCACTTCCCTTCTAATTTGTCATTGCGTGTAGTTTTCACCTACTAGCCTACCATAGAGTTGTGCAGAAATTTAACAGCTCCCATGGAATCCTAAGCCAATCACAGTGAAGCTGAAATTCAAGCTAATTGAAACCAAAATTCCACTTACAACTGCTTAGACTCTTTGGGTGGTGGTGCAGTAGGAAGTTGTTACAAAAGGTGTTTATTTCAGAGACTAATTTGAAGCAGTTAGACAGACCCAAAGCAACATTTTATTTGCCTGGGTTTCTTGGCATCTGCCTTCCCCAATCAGAATTGAGAACAGAGGGAGCTCCATTTAGGGACGTGTGGTATTTATTGATAGTAGTTCATAAGGGCAGATTTTGATGGAATGTTGATGTAAGATTTCTCACAAAAAAGAATACTGTAGTCTTTAAATCTATCCTTCACAGCTGCCTCCTATTTCGCTTTCCTACTTAAAACCCTGTAGTAGATTCTTAGTGCTGTCAAGGAAGATAAATCTGAATCCTTGAGCTAAGTGTTCTAGGCCCTTGTTGTTGTTTTTAAATAGCCTTTATTTTTCAGAACAGTTTAAGTTCACAACAAAATTGAGCAGAAAGAAAGCTAGCCCTATATATCCATATTATTTTATGATACCGTATTTTAGAGAACAGAAAATATAACAAAGGACTATAAATTTATAAAAGAAACAGAAAATAGAGAAAAGTATAAAAATAAATTGATTAACCACATTTTCCTAGCACTCAAGGAAAACTGCGTTTGAACTTTATTCTTCAGGATCTTTTTCTGTGTTTATGTAAGCATAGATATATTTTTCAAAGACTGATGTCATGCCGTACATAGTATCACTGGCATATTTTAGTTAACAATCCCTTCTCACTAGACTCTCAATGGTTTTAATGAACACTCTCTAAAAACCAGGACTCAGGAGTGTCCAATCTATATATATGCTGACTAGGTTATTATATTCTAGAGACTATATATATTCTC
Organism: Cephalophus harveyi; assembly: GCA_006410635.1. NCBI lineage: Eukaryota > Metazoa > Chordata > Mammalia > Artiodactyla > Bovidae > Cephalophus > Cephalophus harveyi. The sequence goes on along the minus strand of SJYT01057612.1, from coordinate 625,984 downwards.
TATTATAGAATATGCTCCACCAAAATGAGGCAGTAAATCAAGGAACAAGTGATGAGATCTAGGAAACAACAGCCTCAACACAATTACAGTCAGCCCTCTGTATCCACTGACATTAAACCTGGGTATGGGGTATGGAGGGTTGAATGTTCACTATACATATACACCTTTTTAGATGAAGGACTTGACCATCTACAGTGTTTGGTGTCTGCAGGGACACCTGGAGCCAGTCCCTTTGGGATATAGAGGGGTGACTCTAAACAGAATTACTAGGATGGTGGTGAAAGAAAGTTCTAAATAGGTAATAAGAGAACCAGCCTAGAGAACAAACTGTTCAGATTGGAGCAGACAGAAGGTACTGCAGGAAATAATCCCCAAGGGATGGGGTATGAGCTTGATAGGTTGTTATATGATGTCTTTATTAACCAGACTGGAAGGATTTAAGGTTGTGTCCTAATTGGGGGAAGATCTAGTGATAGGTACGTGGGTACTCAACAAGTGGGGTAAAAGGCAATTATCATTTCAGGAAAAACAAACATAAGGCAAAAAAGGAATAGTATATTATATGGCTTAGCAGTGAACAGTATTTTTGTAGGTGTAAGGTAAACACTAAATATTGATTTAACAAAAAATGTTATATTCCAAAATAATTGAATATCTTAAGAGAATGAGGAAAGTGTATTTGAGAGAGTGGACAGTTAAATCCTCATATTCTTTAATAAAAAGTAGATAATTATCGGTAAATAAAGTAGGAGATAAAATGTATTAAGAAAAGAGTAATAAAAAGGCTAAATTCTCATTTTGCATAAAAGAACATACACACACACACACACACACAAACTTTGGCCACCTGATGTGAAGAGCCAACTCACTGGAAGAGACCCTGATGCTGGGAAAGATTGAGGGCAAGAGGAGACAGGGGCGACAGAGGATGAGATGGTTGGATGCCATCACTGACTCAATGGACATGAGTTTGAGCAAGCTCGGGGAGAAAGAGAAGGACAGGGAAGCCTGGCATGCTACAGTTCATGGGGTTGCAAAGAGACATGACTTGGCGACTGAACAGCATATATGTACTATGTGGGAATTTCTATTTTAGTTCTCTATGTTGAAGACTGAAAGGGTGACATGACAGAGGATTCAGAGTTGTTACTGAGAGTCTAGCCTTGGCTTTGTCCCTTATCAGCTCTGAGACCTTGGGCAGGACACTTGTCCTATTGAGTCTTAGTTTCTTCACTTATAAAAAAATGGAGGATGGAAAAGATCTCCATAATCTTTTTAAAGCTATGATATCCCAAGATTCTATGATAAAAATAATGCTTGGCAGCAAATGAGGAGTTAAGATTTGGGTGGAGGCTTGAAATTCCCACATTTTCCTTTTTTAGTCGAAATCAGACTTGGAGAGAAATTTTCATTGTGGTCTCTGAAAAGAATTCAACACCCACCTTCCATTGTTGAGCCTGGGGCAGGCAGTTGACTACATACTGGCTCAGGGACACATAGCTTAGTGTTATTTTAGTGTGGGGTGGTTTTACTTTTTTGATATTTAATATTTTTCAGTATGAATCACAGGTGAAATTTCCATGCCATGTGTAAACAATTTCACTTTTTTATTGAAACAATGAATTCAGGAATGTCATATTGGGATGTCAGCCATTTTGCTTTTATCAGTGAATGGAAAAAATGCTTTTATATTAATATAAGAAATGATGTCATATAATATGGAGGAGATCTTATAATTCAAGGTCAGCAAATCTCAGGAGGTGATTTAGGTCACCAAGCTAGATTTGGAAAAGGAAAAGAATATTTTCCCTTTGTCTTCTCAAGGTTTGGGGTTTTTTTTCTAACCAATTTTCCTCTCAGACTTTGGGGTAGCTGGTCGAGTAGCATGATCACGAAAAGGAGGCTGTGACTAATAATATCTTTGCCGTTGAAACGTGTGGCTCTGGAGAAATTCTTTCCCCTTTCTGGGCTTCAGTTTTCCCATCTGCACAAGAAAAGAGTTAACAAGATACCTTTTAGCTTTAACATTCTGTGTTTCTTCCTCCTTATTTTATGTGTATGTTCCGACCATTAAAGAGACCTGATTAGGTTTGGGGGTTTTCTTTGAAAGCTCAGTCAGTGTAGTGAGAGTGAACCTCTTTGTGAAATGTCACTCACTCCCACTTAAGTGAAAAGTCAATTGAGTACTAGATACAAACAAAAGAAAACTTACTTTGATTTTTTTGTTGATAGTAGTTTTATTTTTTTTTTAAGAGGAAAATATTTAAAGTTTAACTTAGCCACTTTTAAATTAGGTGCTGGAAAAGCAAAACTTTAAGGCAGATGACCCTTCATATATGTACATCAGTATGCAGTTTACAAAGTCCTTTCTTCATATATATTATGTCATTTGAAAAATACATTTCTACAGGGCTGTGTTGTACACTTACTGTGTATTTGACATCATGTGTGTGTGTATGAATATGCACATTATACTTAACCTCAGATCTTTATTATGCTTAGTGAGGAAGCAAATAGTCTTAGAGACAGAGTGGGAGGAGGAAGGAACAGACAGATGAAAACCATTTAATAGGTTACCCAAGACACTTAGCAGGGCACTGAATTGTAGAAAATCAGCCTCTAGCAGAAATAAATAAAACTAAGAGCAGATCTTAGCCACAGGCCGTAGCAACTCTGTTCTCTGGTCCTGGAGAAAAAGGAAAGCTAGAAGCACAGGAGAAATAACGTAAAGCACAGCCTCAGTCAAAAACGACTTGCTCTTTATTTGTTTAATAAGCATGAAATGAGCACCAGCACTGTGTCAGATACTTGGGCATCCGAGACACATACAACATGAACCTTATTCTTGATTCTACAAAGGGTCGAGTCAGTGAAAGAAGGGCTGAATGTGCCTAGTGTATAATCCCAGCCTTCAGTACTTAAAATGAAATACTGGTTTTATGGTATATGTCCCTGGGGTTGATGTTAGCAAACTCTACAGGGGTCTTGAAAATAATCCTGATTCCATATAGTTGGTCGTTCTTAGTCTTCTCTCACTTTAGGAGGCAAGGGAGCAGGAAGTGAGCAGACTACCTTTAAACACCATCCAGAAAGTGTGATTGGGATGGTGTTGGGTTCATAGTCACATTTCCTCGTTAGCGTTTAAAGCAGTGGGGAGAGGGACGACTTCTTTAGTGGGTCATGTTTGGGAAGCATTGCCTAGTATCTGCCAGAATTTAATTCTGTCTTTCTATCTTTGCAGCTAAGATATCAACATGGACTAGGGACTCCGGATTTGAGGCAAACCCTTCCTAACCTGAAAAACTTCATGGAGCACGGACTAATGGTCAGGTGGTAAGTACCTTTCTCTGCCATACCCAGAAACTGCAGTGTGAATAGTGATCTGGAGGAACTTGCCTGACTTCTGCTCCACACCTGCCTTCTGGGTTTTCTTCTATAATGAGATACCTGAAGAAAAGAAAAGGCAGCCGTCATACCTGTATAAGTCTAAGCTCCAGTCTGGTTAAGAGGGTGAATCACCCATGGGAGGGAGGTGGGTTCAAGGAGGTATTGTTTAGACTGGGAAGGTTGGCTGGGTGAGGACTTCTTGAATGCATGGTTGAGGCAGAGGCTGGAGGACAGCCATGTGATTTGTAAACAGAGGATGGAACCCCCAGGACTTTTCCAAAGAACAAGCAAAGGACAGTTAAAAAAAAAAAAAATAAGGATCACTGGTTGAGAATAAAGGGAAGAAAGCACACAAGGAATAGGTCAGGCTGTCAGGATGTAGTCTGAGACCAGGAGGAACAGACGTACCGGAATGTTTCTCACATGTGATGTCAGTGCCTGTTGTAACCATAAGGGCAAGCTGCTGCCTAAAAGTGCTTTGTCAGGATGGACATGACCCTCTTCAAAAGACAAGGGGAAAGGGACCATCTGATGCAAAGAAGACATCAGATAATTAGCTTGACTTGAATAAAAGGGAAGCTGTTGTCTCTAGTCATTTAGTAATTCGAACCCTTGGATGATAGGCAATAACTTATAAAATTATGTGCGTTCAGATCAGGCCTTTAGAGTTAGACAGCTGAGAACAGCATGGTTTGTTCTAAGGAGCACTGGGTTCTGAGTCCCAGATCTTTTTCTCATTTGCTATGTGAATTTTGTTGTTGTTTTAAGTTAAGAGATTCCATCATTCATGCCAAATTGTTCAACATTTATCACAGTGTTCAGTTCAGTCGCTCACTCATGTCCAACTCTTTGCAACCCCATGGACTGCAGCACTCCAGGCCTCCCTGTCCATCGCCAACTCCCGGAGTTTACTCAAACTCATGTCCATTGAGTCAGTAACACCATCCAACCATCTCATCCTCTGTCATCCCCTTCTCCTCCTGCCTTCAATCTTTCCCAGCATCAGGGTTTTTTCAGATGAGTCAGACATGGACTGCAGCACTCCAGGCCTCCCTGTCCATCGCCAACTCCCGGAGTTTACTCAAACTCATGTCCATTGAGTCAGTAACACCATCCAACCATCTCATCCTCTGTCATCCCCTTCTCCTCCTGCCTTCAATCTTTCCCAGCATCAGGGTTTTTTCAGATGAGTCAGTTCTTCACATCCGGTGGCCAAAGTGTTGGAGTTTCAGCTTCAACATCAGTCCTTCCAAAGAATATTCAGGACTGATTTCCTTTAAAATGGACTAGTTGGATCTCTTTGCCTTCCAGGGGACTCTCAAGAGTCCTCTCCAACACCACAGTTCAAAAGCATCAGCTCTTCGGCGCTCAGCTTTCTTTGTAGTCCAACTCTCACACCCATTCATGACTCCTGGAAAAACCATAGCTTTGACTAGACGGACCTTTGTCAGCAAAGTAATGTCTCTGCTTTTTAATATGCTTTCTAAATTGGTCATAACTTTTCTTCCAAGGAGCAAGTGTCTTTTAATTTCATGGCTGCAGTCACCATCTGCAGTGATTTTGGAGCCCAAAAAATAAGTCTGTCACTGTTTCTACTGTGTCCCCATCTATTTGCCATGAATTGGTGGGACCAGATGCTATGATCTTAGTTTTCTGAATGTCTTTTCTTCCAAGGAGCAAGTGTCTTTTAATTTCATGGCTGCAGTCACCATCTGCAGTGATTTTGGAGCCCAAAAAATAAGTCTGTCACTGTTTCTACTGTGTCCCCATCTATTTGCCATGAATTGGTGGGACCAGATGCCATGATCTTAGTTTTCTGAATGTTGAGTTTTAAGCCAACTTTTTCACTTTCATCAAGAGGCTGTTTAGTTCTTCTTTGCTTTCTGCCATAGGGTGGTGTCATCTGCATATCTGGTATTTCTCCTGGCAATCTTGATTCCAGCTTGTGCTTCCTCCAGCCTAGCGTTTCTCATGATGTACTCTGCATATAAGTTAAATAAGCAGGGTGACAATATATAGCCTTGACATAGTCCTTTCCCAATTGGGAACCAGTCTGTTGTTTCGTGTCCAGTTCTAACTGTTGCTTCCTGACCTGCATACAGATTTCTCAAGAGGCAGGTCAGGTGGTCTGGTATTTCCATCTCTTTCAGAATTTTCCACAGTTTATTATGATCCACACAGTCAAAGGCTTTGGCATAGTCAATAAAGCAGAAGTAAATTTCCCTTTTTTGGAACTCTCTTGCTTTTCTGGTGATCCAGCAGAGGTTGGCAATTTGATCTCTGGTTCCTCTGCCTTTTCTAAAACCATCTTGAACATCTGGAAGTTCACGGTTCACATACTGTTGAAGTCTGGCTTGGAGAATTTTGAGTGTTACTTTGCTAGCTTGTGAGATGAGTGCAATTGTGTGGTAGTTTGAGCATTCTTTGGCATTGCCTTTCTTTGGGATTGGAATGAAAACTGACCTTTTCCAGTCCTGTGGCCACTGCTGAGTTTTCCAAATTTGCTGGCATGTTGAGTGCAGCACTTTCACAGCATCATCTTTTAGGATTTGAAATAGTTCAACTGGAATTCCATCACCTCCGCTAGCTTTGTTTGTAGTCATGCTCCCTAAGGCCTGCTTGACTTCTCATTCCAGGGTATCTGGCTCTAGGTTGGTGATCACACCACTGTGATTATCTGAGTTGTGAAGATCTTTTTTGTAAATAGTTCCTCTGTGTATTCTTGCCACCTCTTCTTAATTTCTTCTGCTTCTGTTAGGTCCATACCACATCTGTCCTTTATTGAGCCCATCTTTGCATGAAATGTTCCCTTGGTATCTCTAATTTTCTTGAAGAGATCTCTAGTCTTTCCCATTCTGTTCTTTTCCTCTCTTTCTTTGCACTGATCACTTAGGAAGACTTTCTTATCTCTCCTTGTTATTCTTTGGAACTCTGCATTCAAATGGGTATATCTTTCCTTTCCTCCTTTGCCTTTAGCTTCTCTTCTATTCACAACTCTTTTTAAGGCCTCTTAGACAACCATTTTGCCTTTTTGCATTTCTTTTTCTTGGGAATGGTCTTGATCCCTGCCTCCTATACAATGTCATGACCTGTTTTTAAAAACCTCAGGTAAATATGTTATCCATGTAACCTTGTCACTTTAATTTTCTGACTGGCTGTCTAAATTTAAACTCCTACCTTTCTAAAATGTCATTTCCTCGTCTGTAATGCCTGCTCATCTCACTGGTTTGTGGTGAGGATGAAATGAGGTGGTAGGTGGAAAATAATTTGTGAGGAGGCAAGCACAAGAATAGTTTCCTTTCCTTCTGTGCCATCAGGATAGGCCTTGAGGATGATAAAGTGACATCTGTGATTTACCATCACTTTGTTTTTTTATTTTTGTCTCATGATCTTCAAAAATATGGATGTCTGACTTTAGACAAGACTCCTGTTAAGCAAATACACAGTTGTTTAAAGAATTCTACTCAGAATATCAAAATCATCATAAAAAGTTAGTGTCAACATAGACCTGTATACCCTGAGGAATGAAGGCTAGGAACTAAGTTTTAATGTAAAATAATAATTATTTTATCCTCATTATTATTACTGTTACTTTTTAATTTTTTTTGCCACATCATGTGGCGTGTGGAAGCTCAGTTCCCCAACCAGGGATCAAACCTGTACCCCCTGCATTGGGAGCACAGAGTCTTTAACCCCTGGACCGCTGGGAAATCCCCACTATTACTTTAAAAGTGAGCTAGCAAGCATGTATTTACACTGTCAGTGTTCAGTCCATGATAGGTGCTCAGAAGTAACAGTAAGTATGAGCTCAAGCCCTACCTTCAAGGGATTTGTGATCTGGTTGGAAACAAGGTACATAAATCATGAAAGGTTTTATAACACAAATGGTAAATTAAAATAATCAAAAAGAGAGGCACCTCACTGCACCACCTCATCAACCAACTAAAACAAATCTTGCTCAGTACAGATGGCAGATTGTCTCAGTATCATTTATTGAAGAGTCTTTATCTTTTATCCACTGTTGATAATTAGTCTGTTTCATATATCAAATTAACTTACACATGGATCTGTTTCCAGACTCCTTATTCTGTTTCATTGTTTATAGTCTATCTATAGGCTAGTACCATATTTTTAATTAATATAAGGCGTAATTTCTGTAAGTCTTACTGAGGTTTGAGCATCTCTCTTCCTCCTAACATTTGGAACCACTTGAGAGAGGAGATAGGAGACAGACTAACAGAAATCAAAATGTCAGTTTTATTACTGATAAAGCCACTTGGAAAATGCAGCTTTAGATCTATTATAAAAGTGCTTGCAAAGACATCACTCAAAATTAAACCTACTCTCGCAAGCAGGATGTGAATTGGAGAGCCCCAGGCTTCCCCACCAGCAACCAGCCCTTAACTGTCCGGTGACTCCTGCAGAAACCCAGATGGGGCTAAGCCAGGAATACCCAGGTTTTATCTTTCCCTCTAAAGTCGCCAATCAGAAAAGGCCCTCTTCCCCTAAGAGCAAGTAAGTGGGAGGATGGAGAGAGGCCAAGAGCGTTACTCTTAAATCATATCCCTTCAAAGCAAGGGGAAAGGAAGATTTCCCCAACTTTCTTGATATCTGGTCTGGTGAGTCTCCTACTTACGGTCCTTCTTCAAATCTCTTTCAGCTTTTCTTGATTTATGAATTGTATTTGAGTGATTTGACAGCTTTATGATATTGAGTCTTTCTGTGAACATGGTATCTCTTTATATATTTTGTTTTTTTTTTTAAACAGACCTCAGCAAAGTGTTGAAACTTTCTTCATAAAGGCCTTACACATCTTTTATTATATAGTCAGTCCTTGGTAGCTTACCATTTTGGTTGCTGTTACAAATTTTTTATTATAGCATCCAACTTCTTTGTGGCTAGTATAAAGGAACACCACTGCTTTTGTATTTTGGAGAATGTATCCAGCAACCTTACTAAGCATCAATTGTAATAGTTTATCTTAGATTCTTTTGAGTTTTTCTTTATATACAATCATGTTTTTGGATGATGGTGTTATTTCTTCCTCTTCTTACAAATTTTATTACTTTTTGTTCTCTTATGTTCTATGGAAGAGGAGCAACAGTAGTGGATATTAATGATACAGTTATATAAGAGCAGTAGTCTTATTCCTGACTTTAAAGAGAATGCTTCTTTTCACTATTAAGTATTCTTTTACAGGTTTGGACAGATATTCTTTATTAGCAAAAGGAAGTTTCTTTCTATTCCCAGCTGTCTACGAGTTGTTTTTCTTGAAATTACGAATGTGTGCATTTTGAATTTTATAAAATGCTTATTACGTTTATTGAGATAATACTATATTTCTGTTGTTAAACCATCTTTGCCACCTGGGATATACTCTACTTGATTGTGATGTATTATTTTTTGTATAGTATTAGATTTCATTGCTAATTTTTTTAAATTTACTTTATTGAAGTATAGTTGATTTATCATGTATTAATTTCTGCTTTACAGGAAAGTGATTCAGTCATACATACATATATGTATATATATATATTCTTTTTCATATCCATTCCATTATGGTTTGTTACAGGCTACCAAGTATAGTTCCCTTCACTATACAGTAGGACCTTGTTGTTTATCCATTCTACGTATAATACATACAGTGGACATGAGTTGAGCAAACACTGGGAGTACTGAAGGATAGGGGAGCCTGGTGTGCTGTATGTAGTCCATGGGGTCACAAAGAGTTGGACACGACTAAGCAACTGAAAAGCAACATGTATAATAGTTTGCATCTGCTAATCCCAAACTGCCAGTCTATCCATCTCTCACTCCTTGTCCTCCTTGGCAACCACAGTTTGTTCTCTGTGTCTGTAAGTCTCTTTCTGTTTTTTAGATAAATTCATTTGTGTCATATTTCAAATTCCATGTATAAGTGATCTCGTATGGTATTTGTCTTCTCTGACTTACTTCACTTAGTATGGTAATCTCTAGGTCTATCCATGTTGCTGCAAATGGCGTTATTTCATTCTGTTTATGGCTTCATAGTATTCCATTACACACACACACACACACGTATGCACTTTTCTGTTTTATTGACGTATAGTTGATTTGGGCTTCCTTTGGTGGCTCAGTAATAAAGAATCACCTACAATGCAGGAGACCCAGGTTTGATCCCTGGGTTGGGACGATCCGCTGGAGAAGGGATTGGCAGCCCACTCCAGTATTCTTGCCTGGAGAATTCCATGGACAGAGGAGCCTGGCTGGCTGCAGACTATGGGGTTGCAAAGAGTCGGACACAACTGAGAGACTCACGCTGACTAATAGTTCATTTACAGTGTTGTGTTAGTTTCAGGTGTACAGCATAGTAATTCAGTTATACATACACTCCTTTTTCAGATTATTTTCCCGTATACATCATTACAGAATATTGAATAGAGTTCCTTGTGCAATGCAGTAGGTCCTTGTTGGTTATGTTTTATTTATAGTAACGTGAATGTTAATCCCAAGCCCCTGATTTATCCCTCTCTTCCACATTTCCCTCTTGATAACCATAAGTTTGTTTTTGAAATCTGTGAGTCTGTCTGTTTTGTAAATAAGTTCTTTTATATCATTTTAATTAGATTCCATAATTTGCTGATATTTTTGGAATATCTACTTTTGTAAACTGAGATGAGGCTAGCCTATGTATCCAATAATCTTTGTCTGATTTTGGTAACAGGATTATAACAGCCTAGTAGAATAAACTGAGGCTCTTTCCTCTTTCTTTTCTACTCTCCTTTTCCATTCTCTGGAAGAGTTTATGTACAACAGGAATTATCTATCATGAAGGTCTGAAAAACCTAGTGGTTTTCCTTCTTTGAGGGGGAAAGAAGAGGTTTTTGTCTACTTATGTTCTGTTTTTTCCAGTTCCTCCTTAAATCACTCCAGTGTGATTTCCAGTTCTCTCAGTGTACTGGAATTCCTCTTATCTAGGTAGGTGCCTAAAACTCAAATGTTGCCAAACCGAGCGGCCACTTCTTCATCCTTAGTCTCGTCTGTGTTAGTGACTTTGGCCTTGCTGGCCGTTCCCGCCTTCTTGATGCGTCTTCCTTTCTTGGCTTCCAGCACTATCATCTTCCCTTGGTTTTCCTCCTCTCAGCTGCTCTTTTCTGCCCGTTTTTCCTGTTCGCCCTCCTTGTTTTGATCAGTAAGTATGGAGAGCTGCACAGCTCTGCCTGAAGGTCTCCTCTCCTTTTCTCTCTGCTTTCTTCTCGCGTGGTCTCATGCCCCGCTCTCGAGAGTTGTCTACAAGCTATGAGTCCTCACGTTGTTTTCAGTGTCAGCCTCTCCTGTGAGCTCTATAGACAGAGAGCCGCTTGAAACCTACCCTTGGAGTACCGCAGGCACCTCAGCATCAGCAGTTAAAACTGTCCTTCCACTAGCCTTCTTCAGCTCAGCAAATGACACACTGTCTGCCCAGTTGCTCAAACCAGAGGAGCATTCTTCTTTTCTTCACTCCTCCCTGATCCAGTCTAGTTCATCAGCAACAATGCTGTTATCTCTACCCACCAACTGTTCTTCCCACCATCTCTGCTGCTACCACCCCAGCCCAGCCACCACCTGGTCTTACCCAGGCACTACACTAGTCCAGTCTGTCTCCCTGGTTTCATTCATGTCCCATCTCTGTTCATTCTTCACAGTAGCCAGCATGATCTTTTTAAATTTTAGCTGTATCTTAATCACTCCCTAGCTCCAGTGGCTAGAGTAAAATCCAAGCTTTTTCCTTCCCCCGCCTCTCCCCTTGCTCTCACATATGGTCCTTATACCGGCTCCTCAAGTCACACACTGTCAATACGTGCTCTCCCTCTTCTATCTCTCCTACCTCCATCCATACCCACACCCCCAAATAGCAGGAACAGCTTTAGAAAAGGCACAGCAGCTTTACTGGCAAAGAATAGACCACTTGGCTAGTGTGCAAATTCATTTCAGAAACAGAGAGGATCTAGGTTTTGTGGCACACTGAGCTTATACAATTAGGGAACCCTTAAAAGAAAACAATACAAAACATAAAATACAAAATTAGGCGGGGGGGAAATAAATATTTTAAGTGAGAAACAAAATCTTAACCAGTTACTGGAACTTTAGAAATTAGATCCCTTTCTTCTGCAATCTGTTTAGATAGTTTACCCAAAATGCTTACATAGAAGTGTTTCCTCACTGCACCCTGACTGTCTTTTCCCTCCTTAAACATAACCATTTCCAGCAACTCTCCATTTCTGAGGTTCAGGTAAATTAAATGACTTGCCAAGCACGGCCGCTCCACAAGCCTGTGGCAGGAAGACTAGAGTCCAGGTCTCCTGGCACTGACATGGTAAAGCCATTAAGCCCCCAGTTCCCGCATATTTACAGTGCCCCTTTATGCCAGCTGTGCCAAGCACATTAACACTGAGTGAATAGTAGACACCACTTTATGGTGCCGTCATGAAAAATGGACTGCTGAGACAGATGCAAAGTAGTGCAAAATGTCTGCCGCATTACGAACCCAGGCCCAGGAAAGACTGCCGTGGAAAGGCAGCCTGGAGGTTCCACACCTAAACAAAGCTGGAGCAAACACTTCCGCCTCAGGGGAAACCTGAGAATTTCCCAGAGCAGCTGTGACCCGAGGAATTACCTCCCCAGCCTGTGCTCCTTAGGGCAAAGGGTAAAAAAACTCAGGCCCCTAAGGGAGCCTCTTACATCTTTTGTAAAAGAAAACACTTCCATCCTCTGTGCGGAGGTTACCATTCACAGACTGGTCCCGGTGGAAGTAGATTGCTGTGTGTTCTTTTGGTGTCGAGAATTTCAGACTGGCTGACGATCAGTGCAGTCACTGAATTCCTCCTTATGGTAAGCTTCAGAGTTGTGTGACAGCTTGTTTTGTTTCTTAAAGAAAAGACAGTGTGATTTTTCTTTTCTGTCATGTGACAGAACAGAATTCATATCTAACATCAAAGCATCTTACCTGACTGATCATAAAACTATCCCTTTTCCTCTTGAACACAGTTACCTGGGGCACAGTTCCCAGCGCTTTATGCTGATCCTTTCCAAAAGAAGTCTCCGTTTTCTCATCCTTGAATCACTAACCTGGTTGTGACTGCCAAACAACACAAATTGGAAAAGCAGAATTTAAGCTCAGAGCTTGTCCTCTTGAATGGTTTGGTTAAAAGCCACCACCATGCCACTTAAACATCCCATTTTTCCTCTTCGTTTTACTACTAACTAGAAAGAGGTCCAGGATTCCATTCGACGTGCTCACGCACAGCCAGTGCTGAATTATGGTCAGGGCGGCCTGACCGCTTCCCTGACACGCGAGCCCCTGACGGCTGCCACTGAGACGGTATGTTTAGCACCAAGAGGAAGAGTCTGTGCTGTGCTGCTGTGGACAGACTGTGAGGGGTCCTGCGTCCAGGCCCTGGGGACAGTCCTCAGTTACATCTCTCCACTGTCTCTCACCCCGGCTGCTCTGACCCCTAGACAGGCCCCCCTCATTTCCGACCTCAGTTCTTTTCTCAGACAAGTTCCCACCACCTAGAATTGCCTGCTTTGCCTCTGCTCTCTGCAAACATTGCTTTCACTTCAAGCTCCAGCTCACGTGCTGCCTCATTCATTCACTCATTAGCAGGCAGAGACAGCAGGCCCTCCCCTGGTACCTTAGGTTCACTCCCCACCAAGCCTTACCCTCCAGCTTCTGAGCAGCGATGAGCAGGCGCTGAAAGTGGAACAAGATGTGAGAGAAAACAAAGTATGAAGTACGGAAGGAAGGTGGAGAAGTTATCTGGAACATTCTTAAGGATGTCGTTTACTCCCCAGTGTAAGGTGTCGGGTGTAGGTGAGGACTGGACAAGCCTTCGCTAAGGAGATGGCATTTAGTGGACCTGGGGCCTGTGAAGATTGCAGGGCAGGCCCGAGTGGGAAGCAGTTGCCCAGTTCTAAGGAGCATATGAAGACTATGGGCTTGAATAAGTAGCTCTACCACTCACTATCTCTGTGACTTCAAGCAAGTTTAAACTCTCTGCTTAAAAGTATCTGTAAAATGGAGATTATAGTGCCTTCCTGATAAAGTTGATATAAAGATTAAATACATAAATACTTAGCATACTTCCTGGCACATAATAGTAACAAATGGTAAGTATTATTATAACTATATCATGGGTAAATGAAATCATAGTTGTCCCTTTTAAAAATTAAATCCATCCTTTATTATAGGTATTTTATTTTTCCTTTAAAATCTATAGTCATCTCCTTACAAATAGGTATAGAACATGGTTCTTGATCACATTTTTTAATAATGGCTCATGCTTCTTTGCACATTAGTGATACAAAATATTCACCATTTCCCTTCTACTTTTCCCCAAGTACTTAATACGACCTTTCTCTGAACTTAGAGGAAAGCACCCCACAATTCTAGTTGCCTGCTTACTATTTTGGTTACTTATTTTCTTAGGTTAACTCTCAGCTATAGTTAGAAGTTATATAAAATGAGTTTCTTTTTTGCAGAATTTACCATGTTTTTATTTAAGTTTATAACAACCTTGTGAAGGAGGCAGGGCAAGGATGATGATCACTATCTTACATATCAGCATACTTGGAAATAAGAAGTGACTTGCCGTGATCACATGATAATAAGTGATGGAACTGGGGCTCTGACTCCTAATTGCATGTTCTTTTCTCACACCAGGCTGCCTCTTATTAGTTAGTGGTTATTCTTTTCCTTCTCTGCACTTCCCCAGCCCTCCTCTCTCTCTCTGCCACTGAATTTCTAACACCTATTATTACCTTCCCCAGGGAAGCCCATCAAAGTCAAACCCAGAGCACTAGAAAAGTACACTGCAGAATCAGACAGGAAGGCATTTGTTGCTTATTTTTTCCCACTTACCTCAGAGAGATAGGAAACTGGTAAGTCATGAAACATTGTTAGAATTTAGAACTTTAAGACGAAAAGAAACAAAAATGGTGATGTTTCAACTGCATTGGTTAAGAAACAAGAAAGCTAAGGGAGCACATGAGTTGGCTTACAACATGTGTGTCCACCTTAAATTTCATTTTCTTTCTTTCAGAAAAAGACATGATAAAAGCAGGATTTCAGAACCATCTGTCCTGCTTTATACATGAAATATTTTATTCTAAGCTCAATTTTTACTGACTATAAAGCTTCACAATACGGTGGAAGGAGCACTGGATTTGGGAATCAGAAAATGTAGGCTCCAACTTCAGCTCTGTCATTTAATTTTCATAAATTTTTTGAGTATCAGTTTTTTAGTGGAGTCAATGGCAGCAGCCCTATTTCCCAAGCATCATTATATGGAACAAATGAGATAATGTCTGTCCAAGTGGCTTATAAACTAAAAAAGACTATACAAAATATTATAACTATTATTCATACATTTAACAATTCATTAAGGGTCTCCTCTGCATACAGCACTGTTCAAAAGACGAAAGAAAATTCAAAAGTGTGAGATTTGCCCTGCTTTTGCTTAGTTGACAGTTGTTTAGTTTATAATCTGAATGAGTAGATAAGACAAATTAAATATTTTGAAGAACAAGACTTACAAAAACGTTCTCCTGCATTGTTCAGTCTCATTGTCACGTGGGACTCACAGCCTAAGCCCCGGCTTCAGTGGACCGTGTTCCACAGCGATGGTGCTCAGCCTTGCACTGACTTGCTTGATGTTTTAGGGCCAGGCGTGCCATTTTTATTGAGGCTGCCTCAATTCCTGTGACCTTAGTGATGCTAGAATACTGAGGAGACGTATCCTTGGCTACTCTGCAGCTTGCTGGAATACTTCTGATTCCTTCCAGCATTTAATGATGTGACTTTGGGAGAAGCAACTGGTGGATTTACGTAAGGTCATATCGCTTCATTGGTTAAATCTCTAGATAGTGTTTCTGCTCACCTGTTTCTGATCTAATTCTCTGTTCCTTTTTATAAATAGAATCAAGTTGAACAGTTTTTTTAATGAACAAATGATTAAGAAAGTAAGAACTTTGACACATTTTAAGAAAATGGGCTTTTTCAGTCAATTGAAAATAATGAAAATTTTGGAACCCATCTTTCTTTCAAACCAGAGGGTAGTGATATAATAGTTCAGCTTTTAAGCCAAACCATCCACCTGTGAAAAGGAGACCCTATCCTGTATTAACGTTTTTTTAAGCCTTATTTTTTAAAAGCAAATCTATCTTCTTTCCTTCCCTCCATCATTTGCTCATGCTGAATTCAGAACTAGTCTCTGGCAGGTGACCCAAGGGACTTAAAAACCATGTCGTCTAGCTGACTCTGGTTTTTAAATTTAGATCAAATGACATTGTCTTTGAAGTCTCAAGAGTACTACTTAAGGTAGCCATATCAGAGGGGCGTGCCTTTCAAAGTACTCCTTACTGGCTGGCATCCTTAATATGAAAAGTGAAAGCTGGTCAAAAATAAATGAAAAAGAAAGTTTTATTGGAGTTATTTACTCTTAAGACAGCTATTTCAGACAGAACCTTGACAAGTTATCTCATTGCCTCTAGACAGGAATACACAAGGCATATGGGTATCTGTAGTATTTTAAAAGACCTTGGGGGACCAGGCTTCTTCTGTAACTCATTCCAGAATTTAAACACCCTCACTTCAGGAAATTCTTCCCTATATTTAACTTACAGGCCCCCTTCTGCGGTTAACACCCATTTCCGCTTTTCTCTGTCTCCAGTCAGGATGGAGAACAGCTGGCCAACATCCTTTGTGTGCTAACCCTCCATCAGTGAGAAAGTCATTTGGGTATCCCCGGGCCGCTTTTCTCACCATCCAGCAGCCAAGTCTTTGAACCAAATAGAGATTTTTTTTTTTTTTTCTGTTTTTATTTGTGCCTTGTTTCTCTCTCATTGTTCTTTTTGATTATCAATGAATAAAATTTGGAAAATGTAAAAATACACAGATGAGGGGAAAACAATAGCCCTAGAATCCAGGGAGGGAAACCACTGTTAAGTTAGTTTTCTATGTGTTACTTATACAGTTGAGATCATATCATCTATATCAGCACTGAAATATAGTCTGAGCTGCATATGTGGAAACTTAAACATTTTCTGCCAGCCACATTGCAAAAAGGTAAAAAGGAATAGGCAAACTAATTTTAATAGTAGTTTTCCTGTAATTCCAAAATACTAACTGATTGGTGTATGATCAGTATTTTTAATTATTAATATTTTACCCTCCATTTTTATTCTAAACCATCTAAATCCAGTGTGTATTATACATTCACAGCACATCTCAAGCCCAGCTAGCCACCGTGCAGGTACTCAGTAGCGTGTAGCTGCAGTGTTGAAGCACAGTCCTTGCAGTTGTATGTACTGCTTTTTTGTCTGTCATACCTTAAGCCTATTACCAATGCCATCACCAAATTTTTACATCATTTTAATGTCTGCATAACATTTCATCAATTAGACTTACTGTAAGTGTATCTTTAGAAAGTTTTGTTCTTCATAAGTAACCATAGAGTGTTCTCTTTTTCTTTTTTTTTCTTGCACATTAACTGAATGTTTCTCAAAACATTGCCCAAAAACAACTTAACAAATTATTCCTTTTGGGTACAATTAATCAAATCTACTTATTCATAAAACAGATATATTCACTTAGTATCTACTAAGTGCTCTGTACTCCCTTCGATTGGGAAGTGGAGGAGTGGGTTTCAAAAAATAGAAGGCCAGGTCCCTTCCATACACTCTTTACAAGACTTGGCTCCACAGTTGGACTACACACATACTGTATTTTATTCTGACTTAAATATTCTTCCCTTCATTTCTTAATCCCTCTGCACCTTAATATACACACACAGCCTGACTGACTGACTCTACCTTATCTTTCAAAGGCCAATCAAAGATAGTCACCTGCGCTGAGTCCTCTAGGTGACTACCGGCTCCCTCCTCTGTCATACAAAATGTGTATGTGTTCAGAGCACTGTGGTGTTCCGGTGATTGGCTAACTCTCTGTCTTCTCAACTAGAGTGGAAACTCTAATGATAGAAACCTTATTTTATGAGCCTCTTTATTCCCAGTGCCTAGCAGATTGCCAGGCAGTGAATGTGGATTTCAGTACTGTCTACTGAAATATGTGTTGAAATACAAGTGATCATGTTAAGCATCAGTTGGATGGTATAATTACAAGTATTGATCATGGAGTTCAGAGAGGTCATTTTAAATTGGCATATGGTTGAAGAACACTTTAACAAATGAGGCAGGACTTGAACTGGGCTTTGGGAAGATGATTATGCCTACATGAATGGAGGGGAGATGCCCTGTTCCAGGAAGTCTTGTTTTTCAGGAGGAATCCTTTAGCATGTATCAGCAGATAAATATCTTTCTAGATCTAAAACACTACTAGGTTTCAAGAAGGCTGACAGGGCTTTGCAGAATTAGAAAGTACTGCTGACTGCTTCATGTGATCTTTGAGTTTAAGCTGCGTTTCAGCTCTGGAGATGTTAAAGGTCATTTTATATGATGCTTGTTCAATAATCCTTCTGCTAGGGATAACTGTATATATAAGAAAAGGTAACATCATTATAGAAATATCAAATGACTGTTATTGCAAACCAGGTACGCTCCCAAAGCATTTTGAATGAATTATTTAGTTAACTCATTTAATCCTCACAACAATTGAGTGAACTAGGGCCCATTTATCCTTTCTCATGTTACAGATGAAACTGAAGCACAGAGAGGTTTAAATAATTTAAATGTAACACAGCCATCAAGTGGAGGAGCTAAGATGTGATCCCAGTAGGGCCTCTCCTTTAACCGTTACTCTGTACAGCCTCTCTTCTAGCTGTGTTAAGAATGGAATGTTTTATACACAGATCCTTTAGCATCTGTGGCTCCAGAACAGGAGTCCTGTCGTCATAACCTTTCTCTAGTTCTCTTCATTCCTTTCTGACTGCTCCTTATCTCACTCGTTCAGTTCAGTCGCTCAGTCGCGTCCGACTCCTTGCGACCCCATGAATCGCAGCACGCCAGGCCTCCCTGTCCATCACCATCTCTCGGAGTTCACTCAGACTCACGTCCATCGAGTCCGTGACGCCATCCAGCCATCTCATCCTCGGTCGTCCCCTTCTCCTCCTGCCCCCAATCCCTCCCAGCATCAGAGTCTTTTCCAGTGAGTCAGCTCTTCATAGGCCCCTCTTTTTCTGCCTCATCATGAGAAACAGGAGCACCTCAAGGCTCAATCCTTGGCCCTCTTTTCTCTGATTTTATTCACCACCCCTGCCCAGTGATCTGATCTTATCTACAACTACGTTTTTTAATTATCACCCACACTGAATTGAAGCACAAGTATAACTCTTTAGCCCAGATCTCTCTTCTGATATCAGACCTCTATTCAGATTGCCTCCTGGACATTTTCATAGCACATTGTCTGTGCCCATGTTGTGTGTGTGTGGTTTTTTCTTTTTTTCCCTGTCTTCCACCAGAAACATCATAAGCCTCATGGTCTTCCAGGGCTCTGCTTTCAGCAAATGGATCTCCATCCAGTCAGCAAATGGATCTCCATCCAGTCTTTCACACTGGCCAGGAAGCTGTTTGATTCTCCCTTTCCTCTTAACTCCAACCTCCGCAACCTCTGCTGATTTCCCCTAATGTGCCTGTGTGTCTGCAGCTACACATTTCCACTCTGGCCCAAGCCTCCGTCATCTCTTACCTGCACTACTGCAAGACCTGTGATCAGTCCTCCAGCATCCGCTCCAGACCCTCTGCCGTGTGTTCTCCAGCTTCAGTCAGAGTGCACCTGTCAAAATACAGATCAGTCGATCAGTGTCTCTTTCTTTCTCTCCCTACCCGCTAGACAGACAGGACAGACATACACACCCCTAGCCTAAAACACTTTAA
This sequence comes from Cephalophus harveyi, assembly GCA_006410635.1. Lineage (NCBI taxonomy): Eukaryota > Metazoa > Chordata > Mammalia > Artiodactyla > Bovidae > Cephalophus > Cephalophus harveyi. Next base: position 606,748 of record SJYT01057612.1, on the reverse strand, counting down.
TGACTTGAAGAGAAAATTCTAAACATGGCCTCTGGGTTTCTGCATAGACTCTGAACCACATTTTCCTCTTCAGCTTTATCTTCTACCAGGCTGCTGTTCGCTTGATGACGTTTTGGGTCCTCAAACATTGTTCTCTTTCTTGATGTAGGGTCTTGACATATCCTATTCCTTTTGCCTGGATTCGCTCACCTACCCACCCACTCTTCACCTGGTGAAGAAGTCTAGTCCTTCAGATCTTGGCCTTGGCTGGGTCAGTTCTGTTATAAGCTCTCTCAACCCATGATCGCCCCTGCACCGCATGTGTCAGAGGTGGTCATTTTATGTCTGTAATTTTTACATTAATGTCTGTCCACTCCCACTCTGATATAAGCTCCACAAAAGCAGGAGCCACGGCTTTTTTCAACCACTGGTGTATCCCCAAAGTCTAGTACACAGTGCCTGGTGTATAGTAGACACTCAACATACATTTGAATGAGGGAGTAAATAATGTGTTGCTATGTTCTGTTTATACTGCACCTCTTATAGTAATACAGAGGGCTATAAGAGAGAAGCTTCCCAAGACGTTATCCCTGGAGTCCCACAGTCTCTAAGCAGCAATTCAGTGACAGCTGTCATTCAAGCATTTCTTGCAAAGGCCTTCAGCATCTCAAACAACTGAAGTTGTTTCCTTTCATGGTTCGGTTGGTGTCAGAGCTTATTAGAAATGAGATGGTGGTTCAGCTTTGCAGTGTCTTTCAAAAGACTTAATTTCACAGATTCTGTCATTGGTCTCTGGAGTCTAACGCTTCCTTTAGCATCTGTCTCTGCAAGTCTACTTTGTAAATTCTGACCAAGGTTTTAGTTGGTCAAGTTCTTCCTGTGACTGGTCTATGACATCGCTATTACTCTGGTTTCCCTGGCAAAAGTCGATTTTTAAGTTTTCAGCACAAACACCTTATCATTCTCCCGCATTTCAAGTGCTGTCTAGACACTCCGAGGGTTCGTCAGGTAACCTTCCTGGCACCTCTGTTTCTACAGACCATGTTACAGTCTCATAATGTTTGTTGCCTTGCCTGTGATTTCAATACATTATTTGTGTGATGATTTCTTAGAAATGAAAGCTGATGAGTGCAGTGGTTGACCTCTCAGCTCCTGGGACCGTCTCTCTCCGTGGCGGATCACTGTTTATTCCCTGACCCCAAGGAACTCAGCCTTGAGACCAAGCTGGCCTCCAGGTGGGCTCTGGGCTGTGGGCACCCCTTCGGCCTCTGTTCATAGCCTGTGCTGGGACTTTTGTTTTCCAGGCTGGGCCCTGTTGCCCAGGACCACGGAATTGCTCACATCACAGAGCCTGGGAAATGGGTTTTTTCAACTTGCTTAGTTTTGTCTTTTGCTGGTGGAACTTTCTCTTTCACAAATTCATCTCTCCATCAGAACTCCGTTTAAATAAAATCTAAAGACTCCCTTGTTCAGTTATTCCTTCTTAAAACTCTGTTTTTATTTAGTCAGACTCTGGCAGGAAGCCTTCTAAGCTGAGCCCAGGGGAAAAGTGACCATTGGCACAGATTTTAGCCTGTGCTCTGGCCCAAGATTGTTTCTATTTTTATTTTGTTTCTTGTTTTTGTTAACATCCCAGGCAAAGATTAAGCACTTTCGCTTATCTGTAATGGTGAGAGGCCTTCAGATTGCTTGCCTGTGGCCAAGAGTTTACATGCTTAAAACTATTAACCTCCAGTGACCTCCTGGGAGATAAGATCTAGCTGTTCAATTTGGCTTTTCCAAAGGAGGCTCTGGGCTTCTACTTGATCTGAGATAGAAAAAGAAGAAAGATAAATCCCAGCCTTTGCTGGATTTTGAAAAAGGTTAGTAGCCTAATTTATGGAGGTTTTTTTTTTTAAACTAACTTTATGTCATAATTTCTCAGCTGCCAAAAGACGTAATTCCACCTTAGCTTCGCCTTGGCAACCTGCTTTTGGCACTCTGTGCAGCCCTGTCGTTGCTCTGCATTATTTAAGCAGTAATCTTTAAGAAGGTGAGAAACTATTATTGCTTTTTAGCACAGTTGACATGCTGTTGGCACAGAGGAGCACCTAGAGCTTCAAACATTTCCAATGGCTGTAAACCAACTTAAACACCTCCATGTAGAGGTCTCACTGCCATGAGGTCATAGCTTGCTACAAGGGGGAGAAAGAAGAAGATCAAATGTTATTTAAAAGTGTGGGGCTTTTTCCTTCTTTTTAAGTATTCTTATTCCACCGAGTTGTGGCTGTAGATTTTGGCCAGTTTCCAGACAATCAAGATTTAGCATTTTGACCAGCTGTGATCTAGTAATGTTCCTCAGAGGAAACATTTTGTAGGAGGGAAAGACACGTATTTGAATCTGTGAATTGTACTCCTTCCTAATACTTTACAATGTGAGATCTGGTTGTAGACAGATAAAACAAGCGCAAGCGAATCAGAGAGAACAGAGAAAAAAAACTTTTCAGAGAGCTAAAAATTCACCCCAGCTTCAAGAATGCTCTTGAGGTGGAAAATCTTTACATTCTTTTCTTTATTTCATTTTTCACTGAGTCTCCACACTTATAACAGTTCATGGTAGAATGTGTGTTCATAATAGATATTTAGAATGCATTACAATTCTTATGACAGCGTAACAAGTCTTAGGAAGTAAAAATGCCCCACAAACTTAATGTAGGCAAGAAGAGAAGGAAAAGTTATCAAACCACTTGACCTAAAAACACTATTCTGAGTCTCACTGCTCCCTCATATAGAAGTGGAGAGTGTTTTGGTGCAAGTCCTATGGATTGGGAAAGAGAAGAACAGATACCCTCTGTTAAAACACAGTTAAGACTTTGGTGGATAGAAATTCACCTGCCAACGCAGGGGACAAGGGTCTGGGAAGATCCGACACGCCGCAGAGCAGCTCAGCCCATGCACAGCTACTGAGCCCACGCACTCCAGGGCCCACCTGCCCTGGAGCCCGTGCTGCACAACAAGAGACGCCCCTGCAGTGAGAAGCCCACTCCCCGCAACCAGAGAAAGCTCGCACAGAAAGCAGCCAAGACCCAGCGCGGCCAAAACCGAGAAAACCGCACTTAGTTTCTTTGTGATCTTGGGCAGGTTACCTCACCTCTGTGCCTCAGTTTCTTCATCTGCAAAATGAGGATGATTTTCTTAATACATCATAGAGATGTGAGGATGAAGTGAGACCATGTATAAAGCTGTTAATAGATCCTTCATATAAAATATCAGTTGCTGTTTTATTATTAATAATTATGAGTACACCTACTCATTGTACTAAGAATTTTACTTGTAGATCCCATTTAATCCTAACTGCAACAACTGTTAGGTGGATATACCCACTTTGCAGGAGATGAAACATAGGCTCAGTGCTTCACCAGGCTCACATATTTCATATAACGGCAGGGCTACGCGTGAGGGTCTGGAGTATTATATACGGGAGATGTGGAAATGAGAACACATTTTGGACCAATGCTTCCGTACCTCTTTTCCTCTCTCTCTGTCCCTCTTCTGTAAAGAGAGGCTATAGCTTCAGTCAGTAAAATCCACAGAAAAGGAAGAGGGAGCAAGAGTGCTGGGGCAAGGGTAGTGGAGTCCGTGAGCTGGTTCTGCGGTCTCCCGGATTCGCTTCTCAGCAAGGTATGTGTATGATGGTTATAGAAGTGCTAAACAGGATCCTCCTCATTTGGCGTGGGGAAGCAGGGAAATTTCTCCCTCTTATAAAAATTCCCTTTCCCTGAAGCTGTATTCTTATAGAAAAGTGACACAGCAGAGGTTTGGAGACAGTGAGAATGTGGCTTAAAGGATTCTGGGGAGCTCTTGGAGTCCTGCAGCGTTTGGTAGATCGTGTACATAGAGGCAGCTGAGCATTTCCACGAGATGCAAAGCCTTCCCCACCCCATGTCCTCAGGAAAACGCTGGAATGAGCTTTCATCCTGAGCAGAATAAACCTTCTGATTTAGTACTTTCTCCCCCACTCTTTTATACTTGCCTTCACTCCTTACCTTCATGCAGGCAGCTCTCCCTGATGTGCAGGAGTGGAGACGTGGGTGTGTGGGAGGAGTTCTGAGTTTGTTCCTACTTTAAACAGTATTTTGTATAGAAGAAAACAGTGGAAGAAAGGAGATCTAGGTTCTGGTCTTTCCTCTGCTACTTGTTACCCTGTTTCTATCTAAGATGTTAATATCTTTGAGTCTCAGATACCTCTTCTGTGGGCCTCAGAAAGCGAAGAATCCACCTGCAATGCAGGAGACCTGGGTTTGATCCCTGGGTTGGGAAGATTCTTGGAGAAGAGAATGGCTACCCACTCCAGTAGTCTTGCCTGGAGAATTCCATGGACAAAGGAGCTGGGCTACCACCCATGGGGTCGCAAAGAGTCAGACACGACTGGGCAACTAAGTTTTGGTTTTTTTTTAACCTCTTCTATAAAACAAGGCTAATACTTTGGGAATCCAGAGCCTAGGGAAGCAAATAATAAACCACAATTACAGCTACTACCGTCATCGGTATATATGGCAGGCATTCTGCCAAGGGTTTGAAGTGTGTTATTTAATCCTTGAGGTGAGGTGAGGTGAAGTCACTCAGTCGTGTCCGACTCTTTGTGACCCCGTGGACTGTAACCTACTAGGCTTCTCCACCCATGGGATTCTCCAGGCAAGAATACTGGAGTGGATTGCCATTTCCTTCTCCAGGGGATCTTCCCGACCCAGGGATCGAACCCGGGTCTCCCGCATCAGAGGCAGACGCTTTAACCTCTGAGCCACCAGGGAACAGTCCAATAATCTATTTTAAAAAGAAGAAAACTAAAGCAGAAAGAAGATGACTGCCTATAGTCATATAACTAATAAGTGGTGAATTCAGCCTTAATTTATAGCTCCAAATAAACAGGATCAATCATGGTTGCCGACCCAGACGTTTGAGCATCCCTTCTCATCACCACTACTCTCTCCAGATAGCTCTGGATATAGCTGAAGAAATCACAAAAATAACTACAATAAAGACAGAATGAAAAAGAAATTAATGACCTTAATTTAGAGACATCAAAGAAGACATGATCCAAAGAAGCCAAATTTAAACCAGACTGTCCTCCTTGACCTCTAAACTCTGAACCACTTGCCTTCTCCCTCACATGCTGTTGTCGGGGATCCTAAGATACCCTTTTGTGCTTGTAGCAGAAAAGAATATTATTTAACAGTCCCTGATATGATTCAGTTATTCAGTCTATGTCTTGTTTCACTAAACTGTGGCCTAGAAGGTTTGTAATCACAGTATCTTTGGGGTGTTGTTTTTGAATACATTCCTTTTAATTATACCATTAAACCCCAAAAGTCATGTTTCCAGTTCGGACCTAAGCCAAGCAGAAGGAGACATCCATTCAAAGCAAACAGGTGATAAGGAGACTGTGCAGTGAACTTCAGGGACTCTGTCCAATTGCTAGACCTCAGGCTTTATGTCCCCAAATCTAGTGCCTTAGAGCAAGGGACCTGTGGCTAGAGTGGTGGGTTAAGAAATGCCACATTTTCTGCTGCACCTGCTCCTCCCCAGAACACTCAGGTTTACTTTAGTTGTTTCCAAGAGTAGAAATTAAAAGTTATTCATGACAATTTAAATAATTTCATTTGATAAGTAAATTGTCAATTACCTTTAAAATTTGGTCTTAAAAACTAGTAAATCTAAGGATTTCAACTTCTTTTTTTCATCTTGATAAAATAATTATGAAGCCAGACTCTAATCAGACAAAAAGAATCTTGAAAGCTTTTGGGCATTTGCCTTTTTAATTGCTACCTTTCTCTTTTTAGGCAACAGTAGAGGTAAAATGTTCCTTTTTTTATGGTAAGAATTTAGTTAATACCAAAACATGTAATGAAGATTCCTTCTAGTAACCTTCTATTAAATATGAAAATTTTAAAAATTATTTTATTATATATATATATATACTGCAAACACAACTTTCATTTTGTTTTTTGTTTGATTGGTTTTGTGTCTTTTTTAAATTAAACACATATATAAAATCAAAGTCTACAAGGAAAGTATCCAGATAGTGATTATTTGATGGCCAATAGGTTTTTGACTGATTTTTAGTTTTTAATATGGTTTATATTTTTAGTTGTCCAGGGAGAATAAATTATAATAATAATTTAAAATGCATGTGTGTTTGTATATATTTTAATACATCATTCAATGCTTGAGCTATTTAAAGCTCAGCTATCTTAAAAATTTGGAACATTGCTAAGATCCTGGAAATAATAAAAAAATTAATTCTGAGCAGCCATAACTAACGTTACAAAATTCATATAATTATGCATATTGTACGCAGGATATCCGCTGGTCCATCTCTCAAATCCTATTTATTCTTGCTTTGCACACAGTTCTCGAGACAGCTATTTTATAAGGACACAACAAATAAGACACAAACGTCAAAAAAAAGAGAAGCCCTCGCAGGCAAAAACACTGACTTGGCCGCAGGTAGCAGCCTGACAGTGAGAGGGGACACACAGAAGCCTGAGTGCAGACTTCAGACTCAGAAACACCCCCTGAAGGGCCCACAGTCACTCTCCTATGTCACGGTCAGTAAGACGTGTTCATACTGATGGCCCACAGTTAACCAAGAAAATACCTTTTTAAATTGATAAATGAATAGATACATGTATATGTATAACTGAATCACTTTACTATACACCTGAAACTATCGCAACATTGTTAATCAACTATATTCCAGATAACAAAGTTTTTAAAATTTTTTTAATTAAAAAATATATATCTTTTTTGTTCAACTTAATATTTTTAAGATCATAAGAAAGACTAGTAAAAATTTTTGAAAGGTTTCATGGCGCGTAGCTACAAATGGGGGAAAAAAGACTGTGTGATTGTTAGGGTAAACGTTAGACTTGTAGACTTCCTTATTTGTCTAATACCTCATCTTCTTACCATTCTTAAGAGGGAACGTTTTATTGTTACTTGGGTTTTCTAAATTGTATTTGATACTGTCTTTACCTCAGTTCTCATAAAAATTCAGAGAAACTGGAAAAGATTCCAGACTCAGGATGTTAGCAAATGCCAAAGTCTCCATCTAGCAAAACCTTTGAATCCATGCATCAAAATAGGAGTAGCATCAGTAAGGACCTACTATACAGCACAGGAAGCTCTACTCAGTGCTCTGTAATAACCTACATAGGAGAAGAACCTGAGAAAGAATGGATAGATGCGTATGTGCAACTGAACCACCTTGCTGTAACCTGAAACTAACACAACATTGTCAACTCTATTCCAATATAAAATAAAAACTTAAAAAAAAAAAGGCGTAACACCCCAGAGCTTAGCTATAGGTTGGGTGGATTAAATGTGAAGGCCTGTGTATAATGGCATTTCGCTTGGTATCTAGCATATCAGACGTTGGTTCTTAGCAAATGTTAGTCGAATTTGAATATGACTTTCCCACATGGGATGCAAATGACTGTGTGGGCTCTGGAGTCAGATGTGGGTTCTGCAACCTTGAAGAAATACACACAACATTGTCAACTCTATTCCAATATAAAATAAAAACTTTAAAAAAAAAAAAAGGCGTAACACTCCAGAGCTTAGCTATAGGTTGGGTGGATTAAATGTGAAGGCCTGTGTATAATGGCATTTCGCTTGATATCTAGCATATCAGACGTTGGTTCTTAGCAAATGTTAGTCGAATTTGAATATGACTTTCCCACATGGGATGCAAATGACTGTGTGGGCTCTGGAGTCAGATGTGGGTTCTGCAACCTTGAAGAAATCACATAACCTCCTACCTGCCTACCTTTTTCACAGGGCAGGTATGAGAATTCAGCATTTTGGATGCTCAAGAAAATGGTAGTTTCCTGCTCACTGTAAACTGGGGGCAGCTTGAGGGAGGGATTGGGGGGTTTCGTACTTTTATGATTTTTTTGTCATGCAAAGTTGAGAGCTTTCGAGGCAAAGACGACTGTAAAAACTCCTCTGTTCTTGTATCATAAGCACTGCTTGTTCCTCGTGCCCATTTATCAGCCCACCTGGAGCCCAGCTGAGAGAAGCAGAGGAGGGTCCCCCAGGGAAGGAGGGCAGATGGTGGCAGGGAGGGTGTCAGGTCATTCAGCCTCCATAGCCATGAGTAGTTTAAGCACCTGGCCTGGGGTCGCATACCAGCAACCTTCAGTGTTCTGGACAGGCTCACCTGGTACTTCTCTCCCTTCCTGGGTGGGGTGGCAACTGAAAGTGTGGCCTGTCTGCCCAGAATAGACTTGTCTTTGGGTGGTGCTGAGTCTGTTTTGGTTTGATTACCTAGGCCCCCTGCAAAATCATGTAGAGAGGGGTACTGTCAGCAAGTAGCAGAGTGAAAACAACAAGGTTGGCAAAAATGTGCAGCTTTATCCCACTACTGTGAGTTTTGACAACATATTAACTGAAAACCTAGATTAAGACCAACAGGTTTTGCTCTGTTTTTTCTTAAGAACTAAAAACAGTAATTTACTAGTCTACTTGCCCGGTTCTATATGTGCCCCAGTGAGCACCCCTAATTATGAAATCACTCTTGGCACCAACACTTACAGCCAAGCAAGGGAGTCTGGTGGGTGCATAGATTAGAAGAACCTTGTAGTTGCCTTTTCTCAAGATGAATAACCTTTGCTTAGACCACAGGGATAAGGCAGCATCAGAAAAAAATCCGAGAGGAGAGGGAGCAGGGAGCTGGCTTACGGGTTTGTGGTCATGGATACAGGTAGAAGGAACCCTAGATCCCTTCTTCTTTTGCAGGGCACTTTTCATGTCTGTAATTTGGAAATATAATAGAGTATGTACGGTATATATATATGCGGCTGTCTTTCTCCTCTACGACTGGAAGCTCCTCAGAGGCAGAGCCTGCTCTGTTACCGTTTCCTATCCCCAAGGCCTGGCCTAGCACATGGCTATTTGTTGGAAGAGTGTAATTTCACGTCTTACCTCTGCTTCTGCCTGGTAGCTGCCTTTTTTGTGAGCCATTTCTCTGTGTTTTTCCTCACCTGAAGAACACATGTCACATGGACCTTGTGTTCATACCTCCTCTGTCTCTGGACCCAGTTTGTTCATACAGCTGTATTGAAGCTGATAGCTTCAGCCAAGCATGATGTCTGGAACTGTGATCAGTACTCCAGGGGTGGCTTCACCAGTCCATAAAATGACCATCATTTCCAGAGTCTGGATACTCTATTTCCATTAACTATTATTTATTATTTCAGATTTAGAGTAATAATGTGCACGCTGCTTTCTTGACAGGGTTTTTGTGAGGACCAAGTGAAATAATGTATATGAAATTACTTCAGAAACTATGCTTTGTACAGCCAAACAGTGATTATTATTGCTGGCCCAAATGTATCTTCCTGAGAAAACTTAAGTTTGAAGGAAGATGAAGACCAAGTATTACAAAATGTGTGTGACTACCATTATACAGGAGAGGTCATTTCCCAAGTTAATTTTTCATGAAATACACACACACACACATCTCCTTGGTCCTCTCTCTGCCAGCTGTCTAACACAAGGCAATTAGCATTTGGCTATTGCAAAGCTATTAACCATTGAGTTATGAGTCATGGATTTTAGTCCAGCCTTGCCCCTGCCTCGCTGAGGTTATCATGGACAAGTCTTTGAAGTTCTCTGCCAAATGACAGTATCTATTTTATGAAGGTAAAATAAGACTTGAATATTAGAAACAAGAATATTGGTAGCCCTACAGACCTATGAATTTGATCACACCCTCATATATTTTTCTTTCCAGATCCAATCCCTCCAGTTACCTCGACATCTCCCCATATGACATGGCCTCTACCCTGGGCACTCCCCTCTGCATATATTTTAGCATGTCTTGTATCCTTCTTAAAGGAAGTTCCCAATGCTGAACTCATAATACTTTGTTGTATCTTGCATTTGGACACTACACTTACTACTAAGATTTGAGTATTGTCAATTTGTATTTTCTCAAACTTGAACATATTATTTCCTGTCTCTTGATGCAGAAGGTTTAAGCTAAGTTCTGAAGTTGAAAGTAACTTCTCGTTTTCCTTTGTGTTCTAGTGACAGACATCACACCTCCAGTGCAATCCCTGTTCCAAAGAGACAAAGCTCCATATTTGGGGGTGCAGATGTAGGCTTCTCTGGGGGGATCCCTTCACCAGATAAAGGATACCGGAAACGGGCCAGCTCAGAGAATGAGAGACTCCAGTACAAAACCCCTCCCCCCAGTTACAGCTCTGCACTAGTCCAGCCTGTGACCCCTGTGCCCTCCACGGAAGAATCTGACAGAAAGACAGCATCTCTGTCTTCCTCCTTGGACACCTCCTTGGACCTCTCCAAAGAAAACAAGAAAAAAGGGGTAGATCTGGGCGACAGCTTAAATGGAGGCCACATGAGTGTGAACAGCAGCCAGGAGCAGGAACACGCCCTCTCGGGGCCCCCAGCCACACTCAACGGCACCCTCCTGCCCAGTGAGCAGGCCAGCTCGTCTGGCGCCCAGCTCCCCGGGGGCTTCCACCCAGTCTCGGAAGCCGAGCTCTGCTGCACCGTGGAACAGGCAGAAGAGATCATCGGAATGGAAGCCACAGGCTTCACCTCAGGCGATCAGCTGGAAGCATTTAACTGCATCCCCGTGGATAGTGCTGTGGCAGTGGAGTGTGATGAACAAGTTCTGGGAGAATTTGAAGAGTTCTCCCGAAGGATCTATGCACTGAACGAAAACGTGTCCAGTTTCCGCAGGCCACGCAGGAGTTCTGATAAGTGAAGCGAGCGGACAGATGGTAGGACCAGGATGGAGTCTGCTTGAAATGAGGATAAAGCTGCACTGGTTACCCTTTGTAGTAATTATGACACAAAATGAATATTAATGGAGGATATTCCTCAGAAAAATAGACTTTGTGAATCAAGGAGGGACTCAGGATCATTGTGTATCAATGGGCCAGACAAAGTTAGATTTTGCTTGCAAGATTTTGCTTTTCAGGCCTGACAGTTGTTTTAAGGCAAAAGTCACTCTCTAGCTTGAGTCACCTTATAGGCATTTGTCTGCTTTTTTATTTACACTTATATGTTATCCTCAGAGGGAAGATGATAATATATAAATAATATAATGAACTCGCCTTTAGATTCTCATAGCGTTTGCCCTCACCATAGTTTATGAAACTTTTGGGAAAATTGAATATTCGGTAAAAGGTCTCCACCATTGACTGGAGAATCTTTGGCCATCCATTAGGTTGATGTGTAAGAAGCACAATGGTCTCCTATACAAAGGCCCATTGGCCTCTGCTCCCAGGCCCCACAGTCAACCCAGCTGTTAAGCCATTGGCGCAGTAGATGCCTTGTGCATCCTGACCACAGAGGACATCACAGTCACTGGTTCTTTAATGCAGTTGCCATGACCTCCCACCTCTTTCAGTCATCCATACCCTTGAAGCAGCCCTCAGATTATACGAAAAACCTCACCTATCCCAGGGGACTCTCAAGGACCCTCCCCCCCAAGGTTACTGTAGTCAGACAGCTTCAAGTTTCCTCTGGGGGCCAAAATTTTTATGTGGGCAGATGCTGTTGTCAAAAACTGGGTGTGCTTTCTGGCAATGCACTCACCGTATAGAAATTCCTATATGTAAATCCCGTGTTAATTTATTAAATTTCAGCTGGAAAGGAGGCATTGTGTGTGATGAAATATATGTAGGGAGTCAGGCTGTCCAGTGTGCAGACTGCAAGGCAGTTGATGTAGTTGGATTCAGAGACTAGATGAGGCATAGAATACTATTGGTATGTGTGCAATTGCATAAATATTAAATTATGTTTTTGAAGTCCATTTTCATTCCTGGAGCTCAGATTTCATTTGCTGTTGCTGTATACTTTATATACCCAAGGACATCACCTCAGGGTTGCAAGCTCTATAAGGAGATTTTATGCTTATATCCATGTATTCTATAGAAGAATAAAAACTGAGTTTACTTCACTCGACCTGATTTTTTTCCCAGCTTTGAAATTCCTCTTGAACCTACATCTCCATATGTTACATCATGACAGGACTAGCCTGAGCAAAACCTGTGGCTGTGTCTAAGCTAATGTTGTTGACTTCATTTGAGTTTACATATTGTATATAGCAACACACCATCACAGGTGTACTCTGTAATAGCTCATTCGTCCTGCATAACAACTTAACTCATAGGTTTCATAATCATTGTCATACTTCATCCAAGCATTCCTGGGCTCAGTTTTAATAGAGAGCTACATTGTTAAATGGAATAGTTCATGTTATTTTTTCATGTAAAGAACTCACAGAATCATTGCATGACAGACAGACCCAACCTGCAAGCAGTTAAAAGCTTTAACTTGATCTGAAGAAATCCCATCTTATTTCTCATAAATAGGTGGAACTACTCCAAAGCTGGAGCAGAAGCCATCTGTAGGATCATGGCTTCTTTGACAGTGTACTGTCATTCATTTTAGAGTCAGTAAGGGTGGAGTTGGGCATGGTCTGAGATGTACATCCGACTGGGCTGTGGGTCCTCCAGTGAAGCAACATCTACCTCCCAAGCCCAAAAGAAAGGCTTTGAAGGACTGTGTTAGTAGTGAACAATGGAAGGTGAATCACATGTGGTTTGTGGTTCCTCAGATATGGGTGAGACCTTTAAACTCCTTTAGACCTGCCAAACTCAAAGACAAGGTACGTTCGATTTAGGCCCTAAAACTGGACCACATATAGGAGTAGCCATGTTTTACAGTGTTCATCTCAGTTTCCACAAAACCAAGTAGAGCCTGGAGCTCGGGGATTTTGTCAGTCAGTCTCCCATTTATGGACCCCCTGACTCGGGGGTTCACAGCCTTTCACCCCCACAGCATGGAACCCCACCACTGAATGTGATCAGGTAACCCAAAACTGATGGGTAGTTACCTGCACATTTTCCTGATCCACACTGTGTCCAATGATATTATGCCTCAAAACACCACTTGTAGGTTTGGGTTTGTTTAGTTTAGATTTTGGATTTTCATCGAGTTTGTTTGATGTCCGCAGGCTTTGCCATACTTGGATATATGTAAATCCTACAGCATAACATTCTCCAGGAATAAATCTCTTGACATTTCCCAAGGCTGCAGAATTCATTTTGCCTCTGTTTAAAGTGGCCAAGGCCAAAATATGGGATGAAGTTATTATCTCCTACTAATCTTTGTAATTATTCTTGTAAACCACTAAAAAAACAAAATTGCTTTGAGAATATAAGTTGAAATGAAAACTCAGTCCTGTCCATTTCTGAACTGCTAAGGGCCCTTTCAGTTTTCATGTAGCCGAGACACTCTTAACAGCCAGCAAATGTTATCAGATGAATATTTGCTTGTGTTTTCTCTCTCTACTTCCCTTTACCCACTTCAAAAATTCCAGAGATTTTTTTCCCCCAGAATATTAGTTTTGGAAGATTGTATCCAACTATATTTTTTTAGCAGTTCTAATGGTCCCCATTTATCCTGACCTAACTGGTTATTTAAATAATTTTTTAAACCACCACCAATAATAAATGGCATGTGAAACTGATCTGTTGGTAATTGGAAGAAAAGTCAGCATCTGTATTTATAAAATAAAATTGATTAGTATTTATTTTGAGAGTAAAAGTGTATGTTATTTCCCTGTGATGTTTGAGTCCTGTCTTCTTCATTGTTTTGAATTTCATACTGAAGCGGAGTTAACTATGAAAACCTCATTCTTAAACAGTCTGCCAGCCATTCCACATTTACTGAGCTAGCCCCCCTTCCACTTTGAAAGGGACTGGACTAAACAAGTTTATATGAAAATTAATCAACCTTGACCCCTGCCACAGTCTCCAGTTGGGAGTAGGGGAAGGAAGGGTGGCATAGGTATATTAACAATTAAGTATAATTCAGTGTGATAAGTTCTGTGATGGAGAGATGTCTAGCCATGCTACAGGATTCAGAGGAAGTTATTATGACTCAAGGATTAAGAAAGGATCATGAAGTTAATACAGATGAAAGATGTATGAGACTTCACATTACAGATGGAGGGAGCAGCATGGGCAAAGGCCCAGGGGCAGGGCAGGGCCACATGCATATTTGCAAAACTGCCAAGGAGTTTGCTGTGCTTGGGCCCTGAATGGATGTGAGGAAAGGTAAGAGAAATTGAATTGCAGGCCCATGGAGGAAGGGCTTAGGAATAAAAGGTGAAGAGATTTGGATGACTGACCGGTAACCTTTCCAGTCTTGAAGGCAGAAGAGTAACTTGTTTAGATGTGAATTATAACTAGCAGCCAGGTTGAAGCTGGACTTGAGTGATACGCTTCTTAATCTTCTGTACCATTTTGTTTCGGAAAAAAAAAAAAAAAAAACTCTGTCTGAAAAAGAAGTTCGTCCTTGTGTTCCTAATGGTTTGGGGGTAAGGACTGAATAATGAACTGGATTTTTACTATGTGGTACAAAGGGCAGCCAGCGTCTATTCTTTAAAAGCTAGATTCTGAATGCCCCAACTCAGCCACTTGGACGTTATGACCCTGGTCAAGCCACTGAGCTAAGGACTTCTCAGTTCTCGATCTGTAAAGACTTGACGAGGACTCTGCCCTTGCCGTTATGCTTGCATAGGACCTGCACCATCAGTGTTGGCTCCTTTTTGTCCTGTGGGAGACCACCGCCTAGTGACAGAAAGGGTACCTGAGACTTAGTATCACCATTTCCTGTTCTAGCACTTGAGCCCGGCCACTTCTCTGAATCTGGCTCTTAATCTGTCACGTGGGGATGATACCTCACACCAGTCAGAATGGCCATCATCAAAAAGTCTGCAAATAATAAATGCTAGAGAGGGGGTGGAGAAAGGGACCCTGCTACACTGTTGGTGGGGAGGTAAATTGGTACAGCCAATACGGAAAACAGTATGGAGGTTCCTTAAAAAACTAAAAACAGAGTTACAATAATGATCCACCAATCCCACTTGTGGACATTTATCTGAGAAAACCATAATTCGAAAAGAGTCACGCACCCAGATGTTCATAGCAGCTCTATATACAATAGCCAAGACACACGGACGCAACCTAAATGTCCATCGACAAGATGTGGTGTGTATATGAATATTGGTCATGAAAAATGGCATTTGCAGCAACATGAATGGACCTAGAGATTATCATACTAACTGAAGTAAGTTAGAAAAAGACAAGTTTCATATGATACCACTTATATGTAGAATCTAAAAAAAGGACACAAATGAGCTTATATCTGTGTCAGAGTCACAGATGGAGAAAACACAGTTGCCAGGGTGTATAGGATTGAGGAGGGATAAATTGGGAGATTGGGATTGACATGTACACGCTACTTTGTGATGCCATGGACAGTAGCCTGCCAGGCTCCTCTGCCCATGGGATTTACCAGGCAAGAATACTGAAGTAGGTTACCATTTCCTTCTCCAGGGGATCTTCCTGACCAAGGAGTCGAACCCATGTCTCCTGTCTTCTGCATTGCAGGCAGATTTTCTACCCACTGAGCCATCAGGGAAGCCCATATATAACTAATAAGGACCTACAGTATAGTACAGGGAACTCAATAGCTCTGTAATGGCCCATCTGGGAAAATAAAGAATGGATGTATTAATAACTGATTCACGTTGCTGTGCACCTGAAACTAATACAACATTGTAAATCAACTATATCCAATAAAAAAAATTTTTTTTAAGTAGGGATGATACCCACACCTCTCCCCACCCCGCAACCTGGTACTGGATAGAATGTAAGTGATCAGTATTTTTATGAAACACTTGATCTTTACAAAGCACCACGCACATAGGGAGGAATTAGTCATTCAACAAGGATTTCTTGCAACATAACATCAGGCTTTGAAAGGGAGATCTCCATTCTGTACACACTGAGAATGTATCTGGGCTGAAACCGCTCTTTTGAAAAACTAAGCTCTAAACAAATGTCAAGAGTTCCAAAGTGTTTCGGTGGGTGGCATGGACACTGTTGAGGTATGGTCTGTAAACCTAATTAGCTTATTTTCATGGTTTTTTAACACCTGGCAGATGAGTTTATTTAAGCCACCTTATCCATACATATTCTGTCTCACAGCTTCTGGCTGCTTCACTGAACCGTGAACTGGTGCCCAGAGCTCTTAATTTCACTCAAAGCAGATAGAGGCTTTCTTTTTTTTTTTTTTCCCCCTCTTAGCATATCTAATTATAGTTTTGTAGGTAAACAGCTCAGCCTTGTGGATTTTAAATGAATAAAAAAAATACATGCCTATAAAATAATTCCATACTTTATTTTAGAGACTGGCAATGTCAGCAATCCAGAAAAAGTGGTCATGAATCTAGATAAAAAAGACAGTCAGTTGAAGAAATAGTAATAGCTTTAGTCAGCCAAGCCCAGATCTACAAGAGGGAGAGTGTCAGGCTCTTATCCTTTTGGTTTTGTACAGAACACAAGTCTAATGAACTTCTTTTTCTTTAGTCCCCATTAAAGTACAAGCATACTGCTCCAGTATTCTTGCTGTGAGAACCCCATGAAAGTATAAAAAGGCAAAAAGATAGGACACTGAAAGATGAGCCCCCCAGGTTGGAAGGTGTCCAATATGTCACTGGGGAAAAGCGGAGGGCAATTATTAATAGCTCCAGAAAGAAGGGAACCAAAGTGTGGCTGGGCCAAAGTAGAAACGACACCCAGTTGTGTAAGTGTCTGGTGATGAAAGTAGTATCTGACGCTGTAAAGAACAATATCACATAGGGACCTGGGATGTTAGGTCCATGAATCAAGGTAAACTGGATGTAGTCAAGCAGGAAATCGGAGAAGGCGATGGCACCCCTCTCCAGTACTCTTGCCTGGAAAATCCCATGAACGGAGCAGGCTGGTAGGCTGCAGTCCATGGGGTCGCTGAGTCAGACACGACTGAGCGACTTCACTTTCACTTTTCACTTTCATGCATTGGAGAAGGAAATGGCAACCCACTCCAGTGTTCTTGCCTGGAGAATCCCAGGGATGGCGGAGCCCAGTGGGCTGCCATCTGTGGGGTCGCACAGAGTCGGACACGACTGAAGCGACTTAGCAGCAGCAGCAGCAGCAGAAGCAGTTACCAACAGACCAGAAGGAAGCAGTCTGGGCCGCTTGAGTGAGAAGCCCTCGGCCCCACAGAACAGCCAGTCAGGAACTCGGATCCCAGCCCCGCCGCTCACCGGCTGTGCGACCCAGGCAAGGCGCTTGACTTCTTAGCCCATGCACTCCTCTGAAAGGGAAGTCAGCCCCTTACTCAGGCTTTCCCATGGGCCTGGACTCCTTTGCAAAGGAGAAGAAGCAAAGCTAGTTTGTCACAGAAGCAAACTAGCATTCATTCTTCAAAACCCAATTGCCTTGGGGTTCTGGAGCACGGCAGGAAAGGAGAGGACCCTCATTTGTCACTCTGCCTGTTGAGAAGAGCTTGGGGCTCAATCATGTCACACAGCCTGCTTCACTCAAGATCCTCGACACAATGGCTTTAAAATACACCACAAAAATGAACAAAACAACTTAAAAAATTCAGCTTGAATGGCTTGTACTGTTTCTTCAGATAGCCCTCAGTCAGGAAAAGGATGAATTCACTTAAGTTTGATGGAAAAACACATAAAATATTTTAAGGGAGTAGCCTGCCATCTATGGGGTCACACAGAGTCGGACACAACTGAAGTGACTTAGCAGCAGCAGCAAGCAGGAAATGGCAAGAGTAAACATCTTAGGAATCAGTGAACTAAAATGGACGGGAATGGGCGAATTTAATTTATAATGGCCATTATATCTACTATTGTGGGCAAGAATCTCATAGAAGAAATGGAGTAGCCCTCGTAGTCAACAAAAATACAGTACTTCAGTCTCAAAAACAATAGAATGATCTCGGTTCGTTTCCAAGCAAACCATTCAACATCACAGTAATCCAAGTCTATGCCCCCACCACTGATGCCGAAGAAGCTGAAGTTGACCAGTTCTATGAAGACCTACAAGACCTTCTAGAACTAACACCAAAAAAAGATATCCTTTTCATTACAGGGGATTAGAATACCAAAGCAGGAAGTCAAGAGGTACCTGGAATAACAGGCAAGTTTGGTCTTGAAGTACAAAATGAAGCAGGGCAAAGGCTAACAGAATTTTGGTAAGAGAAAACACTGGTCATAGCAAACACGCTTTTTCAACAACACTAGGTCACTCTATACATGGACATCACCAGATGGTCAATAGCAAAATCAGATTGATTATATTCTTTGCAGCCAAAGATAGAAAAGTTCTACACAGTCAGCAAAATCAAGACCTGGAGCTGACTATGTCTCAGATCATCAGCTCCTTATAGCAAAATTCATGCTTAAACTAAATAAAGTGGGGAAGACCACCAGGCCATTTTCAGGGATGACCTAAATCAAATCCCTTATGATTATACAATGGAGGCGATGAACAAATTCAAGGGATTAGATCTGGTAAACAGTGCCTGAAGAACTATGGGCAGAGGTTCATAACACTGTACAGGAAGCAATGACCAAAACCATCCCAAAGAAAAATGGGACTTCCTTGGTGGTCTAGTGGTTGGGACTCCATGCTCCCAAGGCAGGGGGTCCAGGTTCATTTCCTAGTCAGGGAACTAGATCCCATATGCCACAACTAAAGATCCTGCAGGCTGTAACTAAGACCTGGTGCAGCAAAATAAAAAATAAATATTTAGAAAAAGAAGAAATGCAAGAAGGCAAAGTGGTTATTTGAGGAAGCTTTACAAATAACTGAGGAAAGAAGAGTAGCAAAAAGCAAGGGAGAAAAGGAAAGATACACCCAACTGAATGCAAAGTTCCAGAGAATAGCAAGGAGAGATAAGAAGGCCTTCAATGAACAATGCAAAGAAATAGAAAAAAAAAAAAAAATAGAATGGGAAAGACTAGAGCTCTCTCTGAGAAAACTGGATATATCAAAGAAACATTTCATGCAAGGATGGACATGATAAAAGGATCTAACAGAGGCAGAAGAGATTAAGAAGAGGTGGCAAGAATATAAAGAAGAAGTGTACAAAAAAAGTCTTAATGACCAGGATAACCACAAAGGTGTGGTTACTCACCTAGAGCCAGACATCTTGGAGTATGAAGTCAGGTGGGCCTTAGGAAGCATTACTACCAATAAAGCTAGTGGAGGTGATAGAATACCAGCCAAGTTATTTAAAATCCTAAAAGATGATGCTGTTAAAGTGCTGCACTCAATATGTCAGCAAATTTAGAAAACCCAGCAGTGGCCCCAGGACTGGAAAAGGTCAGTTTTCATCCCAATTCCCAAGAAGGGCAGTGCTAAACAATGTTCAAACTATTAGATAATTGCACTGTCTTCCCATGCTAGTAAGTTTATGCTCAAAATCCTTCAAGTTAGGTATTAGCAGTACTTGAATTGAGAACTCCCAGATGTACAATCTGGGTTTAGAAAAGGCAGAGGAACCAGAAATCAATCAAATTGCCAACATTCATTGGATCAAAGAGAAAGCAAGGGAATTCCAAAAAAATATCTACTTCTGTTTTATTGACTACACTAAAGCCTTTGGCTATGTGGATCACAACGAACTGTGGAAAATTCTTAGAGAGATGGGAATACCAGACCATCTTACCTGTCTCCTGAGAAACCTGTATTCGGGTCAAGAAGCAAGAGTTAGAACCTTACATGGAACAATGGACTGGTTCAAAATTGGGAAAGGAATTCATCAAGGCTATATACTGTCACCCTATTTGACTTATATGCAGAGTATATCATGCTAAGTGCCAGGCAGGATGAGTTACAAGCTGGAATCAAGATTACCAGGAGAAATACCAACAATCTTAGATATGCAGATGATACCACTCTAATGGCAGAAAGTGAAGAGGAACTAAAGAGCCTCTTGATGAGGGTGAAAGAGGGATGTGAAAAAGCTGGCTTAAAACTCAAGATTCAAAAAACTAAGATCATATCATCCGGTCCCATCACTTCACGGCAAATTGAAGGGGGAAAAGTGGAAGCAGTGACAGATTTTCTCTTCTTGGCTTCCAAAATCACTACAGATGGTGACCAAAGATGATTTTAGAAAATGCTTGCTCTTTGGAAGGAAAGCTATGACAAACCTAGGCAGCATATTAAAAAGCAAAGACATCATTTTGCTGACAAAGATCTGTATAGTCAAAGCTATGGTCTTTCCAGGAGTCACGTACGGATGTGAGAGTTGGACCATAAAGAAGGCTGAGTGCCAAAGAATTGATGCTTTTGAATTGTGGTGCTGGAAAAGACTCTTGAGATCTCCCTTGGACTGCAAGGAGATCAAGCCAGTCAATCCTAAAGGAAATCAACCCTAAATACTCACTGAAAGGACTGATGCTGAAGCTGAAGCTCCAATACTTTGGCCACCTGATGGAAACAACTGACTCACTGGAAAAGACCCTGATGCTGGGAAAGATTGAGGGCAGGAGGAGAAGAAGCAACAGAGGATGAGATGGTTGGATGGCATCACCGACTCAAAGCACATGAGTTGAGCAAACTCCGGGAGATGGTGAAGGACAGGGAGGACTGTGCTGCAGTCCATGGGGTCACAAAGTCAGACACAGCCTAGTGACCGAACAAGAACAAAGTACCAGCACCAAATTAGAAAGGAATCAAGGTTGACATAATGATCCAAAGAAATAACGGATAACCAAGCTGTTAGAAGCAGATACCAACAGGCCGGAAGGAAGCAGTCTGGGCCGCTTGAGTGAGAAGCCCTCAGCCCCACAGAACAGCCAGTCAGGAACTTGGATCCCAGCCCCGCCGCTCACCGGCTGTGCGACCCAGGAAAGGCGCTTGACTTCTTAGCCCATGCGCTCCTCTGAAAGTGAAGTCAGCCCCTTACTCAGGCTTTCCCATGGGCCTGGACTCCTTTGCAAAGGAGAAAAAGCAAAGCTAGTTTGTCACAGAAGCAAACTAGCATTCATTCTTCAAAACCCAATTGCCTTGGGGTTCCGGAGCACGGCAGGAAAGGAGAGGACCCTCATTTGTCACTCTGCCTGTTGTGAAGAGCTTGGGGCTCAATCATGTCACACAGCCTGCTTCTACTCAAGATCCTCGACACAATGGCTTTAAAATACACCACAAAAATGAACAAAACAATTTAAAAAATTCAGCTTGAATGGCTTGTACTGTTCCTTCAGATAGCCCTCAGTCAGGAAAAGGATGAATTCACTTAAGTTTGATGGAAAAACACATAAAATATTTTAAGGGAGTAAATTATTCACCTTGGACTGCAAGGAGATCCAACCAGTCCATTCTAAAGGAGATCAGTCCCGGGTGTTCATTGGAAGGACTCTTGCTAAAGCTGAAACTCCAATACTTTGGCCACCTGATGCGAAGAGTTGACTCATTGGAAAAGACTCTGATGCTGGAAGGGATTGGGGACAGGAGGAGA
This sequence comes from Cephalophus harveyi, assembly GCA_006410635.1. Taxonomy (NCBI): domain Eukaryota; kingdom Metazoa; phylum Chordata; class Mammalia; order Artiodactyla; family Bovidae; genus Cephalophus; species Cephalophus harveyi. Next base: position 585,370 of record SJYT01057612.1, on the reverse strand, counting down.
AGGGGACGACCGAGGATGAGATGGCTGGATGGCATCACCTACTTGATGGATATGAGTTTGGGTGAACTCTGGGAGTTGGTGATGGACAGGGAGGTCTGGCATGCTGCAGTTCATGGGGTCGCAAAGAGTCAGACATGACTGAGCAACTGAACTGAACTGAAATTATTCATAAAAGTGAATATAAATTGATACTTTAAGGGACAAACTTTTCCTCAAAAATTTACTTTCAAAAAAAGTTTTTAATTCACCTGGAGGGAATACCTTATTCCTCAAAGAAACCGGAATCACTGTGTCTTGCTCTTGGGATGTTACTGTGTTGTGAGGACACCCCAGGCTCCTTTACACACAGGTGGTCTATGAGCTTTTGCTCATGCAAACTGAGTGAAAGGCTATAGACAAGCTGTCTCCAAGTTTGCCAGTCTCAGAGCCAGACCCTTTGCTCTCAAAAATCTGCCAGTTGCCTTGATTTTTCTGCCCCGGGCCCAAGCAGGGGCAGAAAGGGTTCCCTGCAAGTACTGGGGGATGGCAGGTGCTATTGGCCTTTTGAAGGAGTTTCCTGAGGTTTAGGGGTGAGAAGGTACTGTAGTCAAAGCTATGGCTTTTCCATTAGTCATGTACAGATATAAGAGTTGAACCATAAAGAAGGCTGAGCATCAAAAAGTTGATGCTTTCGAATTGTGGTGCTGGAGAAGACTCTTGAGAGTTCCTTGGACAGCAAGGAAATCAAACCAGGGAATCCTAAAGGAAATCAACCCTAAATATTCACTGGAAGGACTGATGCTGAAGCTCCAATACTTTGGCCACCTGAAGTGAAGGGCTGACTCATTGGAAAAGACCCTGATGTTGGGAAAGATTGAGAGCAACAGGAGAAGCAGGGGGCACAGGATGAGAAGGTTAGATAGCATCACAGACTCAATGGACATGAATGTGAGCAGACTCTGGGAGATGATGACAGACAGGGAAGCCTGACGTGCTGCAGTCCATGGGGTGGCAAAGAACAGCACGCGACTTGGCAACTGAACAGCAATAACTGGCTGGCTGCCCAGGGGGTGGCCATGGCTGGGGTTGCCACCTGGATTGTAATCACCTCCTCCCTGACTCCCTTCAGTCACCTTCTTGCCCTGCAACCCATTTTCCATACTGCAAGCCCAGTGACCTGCCCTACACACAGCTCTAACCCTCTAGGAACTGCTAAATAAAGGGAAAAAAATCAAATACTTACTTACTAATCAAATCACTGATGAGAGGAAGTTTCTCTTATCAGAAATATTCCAAGTAAAATAAGATTCAAGAGGTAGAATTAGACCATCAATACTTTGCAATTCTAATGAATCCAATGTATCTAAGATAAGTATCACAAAAAGAGAAAACTAGACATTTTCTGCTGCCTAATGAAAGGACACAACACCCATGAAGAATTCTTGGCAAAAGTCCGACCCTAAGTATAATCAAACCTCTATCTATGGTGTCAAATACAGCAGACACTGGCCACTTACGGCTATTTAGTTGAAAAGTGGCTCATTCAAATAGAGATGTGCTAAGAGTAAGAAACACACTGAATTTCAGAGACAGTACAAAAATATAATGTAAATTTATATTAAAAATTTTTTATTGGTTCCGTGTTGGAGTGATATTTTGGATATATTAAATTAAGTAAAATGTAATTAATTTTGTTTCTTTTACTTCTTAACATGTGACTATTATAAAATTTTAAATTGCATATGTGACTTGCATTTGTAGCTAATGATATATCACTATTGGTCAGAACAGCTCTGGATCTAACTACTAGCTTACAGGAAAATCAGAGGGCAAGTGAGCATGTTAACACCTGGAAGATGCAATCAGCAAAATCTGGACAGTGGAAAACTCTGTAAGACAAAGAACTTGGTTCCCTCGATAAGCATATTGCAAGAAAAAAAAAAAAAAAAACGAAGGAGGGAACCTCTTAAAAAGAGACACAATAGACATATCAATCTCATTATAGACCTTCTTTGGTTCCTATAAACTAAACAGCCTGAAAATAAACTAAGGAAAAATCAAAATGTAAACACTAAGTATTTGATTGTATTAAGGATTTTTGGGGGGGTCTGATAATAGTAAAAAAAAAAAAAAACAGTTTTTTGAAAACTGTTAGAGATACATAATGAAACATTTACAGATGAAATGCATTTGTCCAGGACTAGGGTGAGGTATGCAGTAGAATACCAATTGGAGTACCGATGAAACAAGATTGTCCATGGGTGATGAGTGATGGGCAACTGGGGGTCCGTGACTCACTCTGGTGCCTCTAACACACACCCTGTCCTAGAGCCATGAGAATGCTTGGCATTCCCAGCAAGCCCCTGAATGCCTCAGGCCCACAGCCCGTACAGTGTCTGACCTAACCCACAGCACAACAGCAAGCCAGGGTTCTCCTGTAAGCCAGGGTTCAGCCGTTCTCCTTTGCTCTCTGAAGCCTTTCCCGTCATCTTCCCCAGTCTCCACCCACGAGTCCACCCTGAAACAGGGAGGCCTCCCTCTTTTGGGGTCCTCCCCACCACCCGTGTATGCTCCCACAGCCACCCTTTCATTTTCTTAAGGGTCTGTTTCCCTGTCTGCCACCTTCAGCAGGCTGTGAGCTCCCAGAAGGTGGCCACCCTGTTGAGAGGCACAACCAGTGCTCGGGAAAGTCTGCAGGATCAGTGTGCTGAATGCCCATTTTATAGATGAAGCGGTTGAGGCCCAGAGAAGTCAGTGTCATAGCCAAGTTCCTAAAGAGCTAAAATGTGAGGAGAGCTAGGACTTGAAACCAGAACCTGTGAGTCCTTTCTCTACATTCCATCTGAGCGGCAGGCCACAGTTCCACGCGGCATTCATTCATTTAGCATTGATTGGGCGCCCCCTATTGGTCAGCACTGGCTGAACAAATCATGGGGCAGTGCTGTGAAGGAAACTCACAGGTGACCAGTGGTGGGAGTCTGACATGGGGGAGCCTGGGAGTTCAGGCAAGCCTCCTTGCGGAAGTGAGATTTAAACAGATTTGACCTAAATCAAATCCCTTATGACTATACAGTGGAAGTGAGAAATAGATCTAAGGGACTAGATCTGATAGAGTGCCTGATGAACTATGGATGGAGGTTCATGACATTGTATAGGAGACAGGAATCAAGATCATTCCCAAGAAAAAGAAATGCAAAAAAGCAAAATGGCTATCTAGGAGGCCTTACAAATAGCTGTGAAAGGAAGGGAAGCAAAAAGCAAAGGAGAAAAGGAAAGAAATTTGAATGCAGAGTTCCAAAGAATAGCAAGGAAAGATAAGAAAGCCTTCCTCAGCGATCAATGCAAAGAAATAGAGGAAAACAACAGAATGGGAAAGACTAGAGATCTCTTCAAGAAAATTAGAGATACCAAGGGAATATTTCATGCAAAGATGGGCTCAATAAAGGACAGAAATGGTATGGACCTAACAGAAGAAGATATTAAGAAGAGGTGGCAAGAATACACAGAAGAACTGTACAAAAAAGAGCTTCATGACCCAGATAATTACGATGGTGTGATCACNTGGCCATTTCTTGATTAGTATCCTTATCAATGCAAAGAAATTGAGGAAAACAATAAAAAGGGAAAGACTAGAGATCTTTTCAAGAAAATTAGAGATACCAAGGGAATATTTCATGCAATGATGGGCACAATAAAGGAGAGAAACAGTATGGACCTAACAGAAGCAGAAGATATTAAGGAGAGGTGGCAAGAATACACAGAAGAACTATACAAAAAAAGATCTTCATGACCCAGATAACCACAATGGTGTGATCACTCACCTAGAGCCAGACATTTTGGAGTGCAAAGTCAAGTGGGCCTTAGGAAGCATCACTATGAATAAAGCTAGTGGAGGTTATGGAATTCCAGGTGAGCTATTTCAAATCCTAAAAGATGATTCTGTGAAAGTGCTGCAGTCAGTATCCCAGCAAATTTGGAAAACTCAGCAGTGGCCACAGGACTGGAAAAGGTCAGTTTTCATTCTAAAACCAAAGTAGCACAATGCCAGAGAATGTTCAAACTACCACACAATTGCACTCATTTCACACACTAGCAAATTAGTGCTCAAAATTTCCCAACCTAGGCTTCAACAGTACGTGAACTGAAAATTTCCAGATATTAGAAATGGATTTAGAAAAGACAGAGAAACCATAGATCAAATTGCCAACATCTGCTGGATCATAGAAAAAGCAAGAGAATTCAAGAAAAACATCTGCTTCATTGACTATACTAAAGCCTTGATGTGTGGATCATAGGAAACTGTGGAAAATTCTTAAACAGATGGGAATACCAGACAATCTTAACCTGCCTCCTGAGAAATCTGTATACAGGTCAAGAAGCAACAATTAGAGCTGGACATGTAATAACAGACTGATTCCAAATAGGGAGAGGAGTACGTCAAGGCTGTATATCATCATCTTGCTTATTTAACTTATATGCAAAGCACATCATGCGAAATGCTGGAGTTGATGAATTACAGACTGGAATCAAGATTTGGTGATTGCAGCCATGAAATTAAAAGACGCTTACTCCTTGGAAGGAAAGTTATGACCAACCTCGACAGCATATTAAAAAGTAGAGACATTACTTTGCCAGCAAAGGTCCGTCTAGTCAAGGCTATGGTTTTTTCAGTGGTCATGTATGGATGTGAGAGTTGGTCTGTAAAGAAAGCTGAGTGCCGAAGAATTGAAGCTTTTGAACTGTGGTGTTGGAGAAGACTCTTGGGAGTCCCTGGGACTGCAAGGAGATCCAACCAGTCCATCCTAAAGGAGATCAGTCCTGGGTGTTCATTGGAGGGACTGATGTTGAAGCTGAAACTCCAATACTTTGGCCACCTGATGCTGGGAAAGATTGAGGGCAGGAGGAGAAGGGGACGACAGAGGATGAGATGGTTGGATGGCATCACAGAATCGATAGACATGGGTTTGGGTAGACTCTGGGAGTTGGTGATGGACAGGGAGGCCTGGTGTACTGAAGTACATAGGGTCACAAAGAGTCGGACACGACTGAGTGACTGAACTGAACTGAAGCTACAGAGAGGCCATTCCTGGCCAAGAGCACCGCATATGCAAAGCTTTGAGGTTGATACGTGCATGGCACATGTGGAGGGCTTGCAGGTGACCAATAGGGCCGGAGCAAGAGTGACAATCCATGAGGCTGGATAGTGGCAAACTAGATCCATAGATAACACCTCCAACCCTGCCAGGCTTGTTCTCAATTATATTTTGCATTGTCGTGTCGATGATCTTTTAAAAAAATAGTCTAAGTACATCCTGACGCCTCTGGCCATCGAGAGTCCCCTTGGGACTCAGCTTCAGTGCTGGGCCCTGCATTTGTGTGCACCAACCCACTGGCACAAGGAATTCTACTTTGGGCAGTGGTTTCTTATGTATGTTAACAGCCCAGATGTACAGAAATGTAATTTTATTTTCCCATAACAGTCTTTCAGCCAAGCTCATGAATGCTCTTTTCAGCTAATGGCAGAAGACTTTTGATCTTGCCATTTCAATGCAACTCGACCATTTCTGGATAAAACATATCTTCTCTGGGTTAAGTGTTCAAATCTCCAGATTCTCCCTCACCTATCCTTCACCCAAATGGCTCCAGGGGTTCTGACAAGCCTCTTCAACCTACCCCCAGTCAGGTTTGGATGTTGGCTGCTGGCCTCTGTGGTTCTAATCTCCAGATCCTCACACCTATGTCATCCTTCCCTCTCTTTGGACCCTCTAAGCCCCACTCAGCTCTTGTGCGGACTCAGGCTACCTGGTCCACCTTCTCTCCACCCTGTGAGGCTGCCCTCAGGGCTTCTGGCCTGGACTTCCCCCCTCTGCTAGTTGGCTGCCTGGGACCCTGAGGAGCACGGAGCTCCCATGAAAGCTTGCCTCAGTCTACCCGGAAGACTGTGAGCAGTTGGGTCCCTTGTATGTGACTGGCCCAAACCTATCTCCTGTTTAGNCACCCTGTGAGGCTGCCCTCAGGGCTTCTGGCCTGGACTTCCCCCCTCTGCTAGTTGGCTGCCTGGGACCCTGAGGAGCACGGAGCTCCCATGAAAGCTTGCCTCAGTCTACCCGGAAGACTGTGAGCAGTTGGGTCCCTTGTATGTGACTGGCCCAAACCTATCTCCTGTTTAGAGCCCAAATGGGGGTGGGGACCGGGGAGGAAGGGCCCCCTCAGGCTCCACCAATCTTTTGCGATCTAGCTGCACCCCTTCCAAATAACGCCCTGCAGCTCTCCCTTTTTTTCAGAGGTGGGAAAACACCTGCTTCATCACCACCTGTATGCATTCTCCTCTCCTCCATGGCAATTTTTTTTTAATGGCTGTACACTCAAAGTTCCCCAGGCTCTGTCTAATCAGACAAAATTTTTCTTGCTCCATAAAGCCTGACCTTGCAATGAAAGCCTGGGCTTTTGAGACATTCAGCCCTTCAATTCCCTTTCTTGTTCTGAAGTGTATCCACTCTGGAGGTGGTAAATCCCTCTGCTCTCTCATAGTTCTCTTGCTGAGCAAGCTGGCACACTCCTGCCCTTCCTACATGGCCTTCCTTCTTGGTGGATGAATGAACAAAAGGCACTACAGGAACAGCAGAGTCCAAACCTAACAGAGCCAGCTGCTACCTGGATCCACTGGTCCTTCACGAACATCCACAGCTGAGGCTCTGCTCCAAGAGGTCAGGAGGAGTCGGCCCTGACGTGCGCACCTGCGTCAAAGGTGCTCCTGTGCAAGGCTCTCACTGAGCACCAGGCTGCAGTTTTAAACTACAAAGGGAGGCAATAAAACATTTTGCTTATGTGTTTGTTTCCCTTGAACAAGGCACGGTAGTTGAGAGCTAGAGCTAGATTAAAGGATTAATCTTAAAAAATGATCAGTGTTGAAACTACTGAAGCCCATGTGCCTACGGCCTCTGCTTTGCAGCAAGAGAGACTTCTCTCACAAAGAGACGCCCAAGCATCGCAAGAAGAGTAGCCCCTGCTCACTGCAACTAGAGAAACCCTACATGAAACAAAGACCCAATGCAACCAAAAATAAGTAAATAATAATGAAAATTATCAGTTGGCCCATCCACGACCCTATCACCCTACCTGGATCAATGCAAAGAAAAATGTCTGAGTCCAACACCAAAATAAAACTGGTTATTTCATGGAGGAGGGACTTAGAGTCAATTTTTATTTCCTTTTTTGAAATTTAAAAAAAATGATCAGTGATGTTCATAAAAATAAGCAATTTATTACTTTGAAAAATTCTAAAAGTTGGAACAAGAAGATGCACTTAGAGTTTATTTATTCCCTCTTACAACAATATTTAGTGAGCACTTAGTATATGCTGGGAGCAGCACCAGGGGGATAGCAGTAAGCACAGTGCCTGCTCCCAGCTGCACGGGGCCTAATGGGAGAGGCAGGCAGCAGAGAGCACACACATGAATGAGAAAATGCCACAGTGATGGGCACAGCACAGCAAACACAATACTCCAAAGTATTAGCAAGATCTTGATGAATACATCCATGTATCCATGATGATGCACACCCGCGTTCATGGCACCATTCTCAATAGCTAAAGGTAGAAACAACCCAAGTGTCTATCAACAGATGAATGGAAAAACAAAATGTGGTCTATGCATCCAACAGAACATCATTCACCCTCAAAAAAAGAGAGGAAATACTGTCACATGTTACCCACAGATGAACCTAGAGGACATAATGTTAAATGAAATAAGCCAATCACTGAACAACAAATACTGTATGATTCCATCACAGGAGGTTCCTTAGAGGAGTCAAATTCATAGAGAAAGAAAGAAGAATGGTGGTTACCAGGGGCTGGGGGACAGGGGGATGGGGAGGTTACTGTTTAATGGATACAAAGTTTCAGTTTTGCAAGAAGAAGAGTTCTGGAGATTGAACAACAGTGTGAATGTATTAACACTACTGAATTGTACACTTAGAAATGGTTAAGATGGTACATTTCATGCTTTGTGTATTTCACTACCATTAAGAAAAAACACCAGTGCCCAGGTGTGATCAGTGCTGCTGACATAGACAGAGACTGGGCGGGAAATGATGAGGGACAGGGCCCTCAGGGAGGAGGGTAACTGGGGTGTGCAGGTGAGAGAGCTGGTGAGGGCAGAGTGCTCTAAGCAGAGGTGTCTGGGGATGATCCAGATGGACTGAGGATTAGAGTGACCTGGAGAGCAGGGGTGCAGACCATGCCACGGGGGGGTCCCCAACAGGTCACGGCAAGACATGTACCCAAAGGCAAGGGAAGGTTCTGGAGGGCTTAGTCACAGAAACATTTACGAAGATCACTCTTCTTGCCAGATGGATGGGTTAGGGGGCAAGAATGGGGCCAGGAAGGCACTTAGGAGGCACCCACGGGAGCCCAGACTAGGGGGAAAGGGGTGCCCTGCACTCAGATGGTGGCAGCGTGATAGAGAAGACAAATTTGGAGAGATGTGGGTGATGGAATGAAAAGGACCAGCTGGTAGACTGGCCATGGAGAGTGATCCTCAAATTCCCTCTAGAATCTATTAAAACCTGACCTCTGCAGCCTCCATGATTTCAGAATTCTTCAGTGTGTGATCTTGTTTGATTCTTATACATCCACAGGTGTGCAGAGTGGATTAAGAAAGAGGATTCAGAGGGCTAAGGGACAGGGGTCTTTTCTCAGGTCTCCTAGTGTCTGATGCCCCAGCCCAGCCACCAAAGCTGTCTCAGGGTGAACTCCCCACACCCTACCAGGTAAGAAGCTGCTCCTTTGATCTCTTTCTCCTACAACATAACAAGCAGCATCATAGCCAAACACTCAAAGGTTATGCTCTGAGTCATACAAATTGTCTCTATAGCTTTTGTGTTATCTGTTACCTTCCTACTTTGGATCAGAGCAGGAAAGTAGGTTGGTGTGGCCTCTTCTGCTTACCACAGAGCTATGGTATTTAGAATTTTGTGTTTTTCCAGGAAGCTATAAATAAATAGATATTTTTTATTTTTAAATTTCTAAGGTAAGGTGAAGTCGCTCAGCCGTATCTGACTCTTTGCGACCCCATGGACTGTAGCCTACCAGGCTTCTCCATCCATGGGATTCTCCAGGCAAGAATACTGGAGTGGGTTGCCATTTCCTTCTCCAGGGGATCTTCCCGACCCAGGGATCGAACCCAGGTCTCCCGCATTGGAGGCAGACGCTTTAACCTCTGAGCCAATTCTTATAAATATCTTCTCATTCCCCAAATTAGAGCTCCAACTCTTTACACAGTAACCCTATTCTTCTTCCTCAAGCTCTCAAAAAGACAGGCAATGGCTTAGCAGTGAGCTACTGTGATTTTTTTTTTCTTTTAAGAGTATGTTTTAGCACCTGAGCCCTTAGACTAGAGAGATGATTCTGGTCCTAAGTCACAGCAAAACACCTGCAGAGGCCAGGTGGGGAATGCAATGAGCAAAGTGGTTCAGGTGTCTTAAGTTCTTTCAACACAGAGGCTCCTGCACATTATGCTCTCCATCATTTTCCCTTAAATATAGGGCCCTCTTGAACTGTCTTTCACATTTCCATTTTTAGAGAGAGAAGTTTTAGAATAATCCACTTCCTATCTACATGAAAAAGAATTCAAAATAATGATAGTAAAGATGAGCTAAGATCTCATAAAAAAGAATGGAGGCACAGACCAAGAAGATAGAAAGAATAAGCAAACAGATGAACAATACAATAACTGGAATGAAAAATACACTATAAGGAATCAATAGGATAAATGAGGCAGAAGAACAGATAAGTGAGCAGAAGACAGAATGATGGAAATCATTTCCATGGAACAAAGAATGAAAAGAAATGAGGACAGTCTCAGAGACCTCTGAAATAATATTAAACACAACAACATGCACATTATAGGGGTCCTGGAAGTAGAAGAGAGAGAGGAAGGATCTGAGAAAATATCTGACGAAATAACATCTGAAAACTACCCTAACATGGGAAAGGAAATAGTCACCCAAGTCCAGGAAATACAGAGAAACCCAGCCAGGATAAACCCAAGGGGGAATATGCCAAGACATATAGTAATAAAATTGACAAAAATTAAAGAAAAAATATTGAAAGCAACAAGGGAAAAGCAACATTTAACATACAAGGGAATCCTCCATATATATATATATATATATNGAGAGGAAGGATCTGAGAAAATATCTGACGAAATAACATCTGAAAACTACCCTAACATGGGAAAGGAAATAGTCACCCAAGTCCAGGAAATACAGAGAAACCCAGCCAGGATAAACCCAAGGGGGAATATGCCAAGACATATAGTAATAAAATTGACAAAAATTAAAGAAAAAATATTGAAAGCAACAAGGGAAAAGCAACATTTAACATACAAGGGAATCCTCCATATATATATATATATATATATATATATATATAAAAGGTATATAAGCTGGTTTTTCATCAGGAACTCTGCAGGCCAGGAGGGACTGACAGGAAACATTGAAAGTGATAAAAGTTATGGCAAGCCACCCCAGTATTCTTGCCTGGAGAATCCATGGACAAAGGAGCCTAAAGGACTATAATCCATAGGTCGCAAAGTGTTAAATGTGGCTGAAGTGACTTAGTACACATGCACACAAGATATACGTTACTGAATTCATATGAGTTACAAAAAATGATATAAAATAACAGATACACACCACCTTTGGTGGTCCACATGCATCCTATGTAAAAACGTATGTGTGTGCATGCTAAGTCACTTAATCATATCCAACTCTTTGTGACCCAGTGGACTGCAGGCAGTCAGGCTCCTCTGTCCATGAGATTCTCCAGGCAAGAATACTGGAGTGGCTTGCCATGCCCTCCTCCATGGATATAAAAATGTACATGGATTTTATTTTTTACACTTTTTTTGTAGTAGATTAAGAGAGAGCACTTGGTATTTAAAGTGTGTTCATTTAGATTTTTAGAATATCAAAAGGAATTGCCAAATATGAAGCAACAGCAATAATGAAATAGCACTGTGAAGTAATGTCTCATAGTGCATCAGATAGTGCAGAACTTAATATAGTTTAAAATCATAAATTAATTAATTAGTTAAATAATTTACTACATAAAAATCACTCAGAAATAAAGAGGGGCCAGAAACCTGGAATTCAAATAATTTCCTAATTTTCTAAAATGTGGCAAGTGGAGTCTGAAACTATAGAAGGCCAAGCAAGCTTGACAATAAATAACAAAACATTCTGGAGTGGATTACTAACCAAATGATTTGTGAACACTTAGAAAAGGATCTCTGATTAGACTGGAAGTCAATATGGGTTCACAGAAAAATAGTTATAATTATTATTAACCTCATTTTTTAAAACAACCTCCTTAAAATGGGGATGCTCTAGAGATATATCTGCATATCTAGTTTTGAAAAGTCATTTACCAAAGTCTCTCATAAAATCACATACAAGATGAAGAAACGTGAACTAGAGGAAAATCCAGTAAGGTAGACTGGTAGGATTTGCAGAAGTAATGATTGGTGAGTCCACATCATCTTGAATGGAAGCCTCCAGTGTGTGAACATGTGCTTATATGTGTGTGAGTGTGCGGAAGTGCAGGGAGGTGTGTATGTGTGCATATGCATGAATAGGTGAGAGGGCTTCAGGGAGAGCTAACACACACATGCACACACATATGTACATTGCTTCACAAATTTTCCTCAATTCCTCTCTCTCACCCCACATATTAATGCTTCATTTTAATGATGAATTAATTCTTCATAAGTTTAATTTCTCCAAAGCATGTACCCAATTGGTCTACCTCTCATCATCTCTATTACTATTACCTCGTTGAAACCACCACCACCTCTCACCTGGAGAGTAGCAAACACCTCCTACCCAGTCATCTACTTTGGTTCTCATTCTACAGTCCATTCTCAACACAAAACCAGAGTGAGCTTTTAAAGAAGTAGATCATGCCTTTCTTCTACTTAAAATTCTCCAGATTTCTACAGTCAAATGAAAACTCCCTACCTTGGCTGACAATTCTCTCTGTCTGCTGCCACCTACCTCTCCCCCTAAACAACCAGGGACTGTGGCCTTCTCTCCCTCCCCCTGCAATCCACCTGCTCTCACCTTGGTGGAACTCACTGCATCCTGTGCCTGGAACATCCTCCCTCAGCTTTTGATCTTCGAGATTTTAGTTTAAATGTCACCTCTGCAGAGAACTTCTCTGACCACTCAATTTTTACTTTCTGAACGTGATCTGTCTCTTATACACATCTAGATGTGTATAAGAGACAGAGATGGTACATTTCATGCTATGTGTATTTCACTACAATTAAGAAAAAACACCAGTGCCCAGGTGTGATCAGTGCTGCTGACATGGACAAAGACTGGGCGGGAAATGATGAGGGGCAGGGCCCTCAGGGAGGAGGGTAACTGAGGTGTGCAGGTGAGAGAGCTGGTGAGGGCAGAGTGGTCTACGCGGAGGTGTCTGGGGATGATCCAGATGGACTGAGGGTTAGAGTGACCTGGAGAGCAGGGGTGCACAGACCATGCCACGGGGGGGGGTCCCCAACAGGTCACAGCAAGACATGTACCCAAAGGCAAGGGAAGGTTCTGGAGGGCTTAGTCACAGAAACATTTACGAAGATCACTCTTCTTGCCAGATGGATGGGTTAAGGGGCAAGAATGGGGCCAGGAAGGCACTTAGGAGGCACCCACGGGAGCCCAGACTAGGGGGAAAGGGGCGCCCTGCACTCAGATGGTGGCAGCGTGATAGAGAAGACAAATTTGGAGAGATGAGGGTGATGGAATGAAAAGGACCAGCTGGTAGACTGGCCATGGAGAATGATCCTCAAATTCCCTCTGAAGTTTTCCTGAAGTGAAGTCGCTCAGTCGTGTCCGACTCTTTGCGACCCCATGGACTGTAGCCTACCAGGCTCCTCCCTCCATGGGATTCTCCAGGCAAGAGTACTGGAGTGGGTTGCCATTTCCTTCTCCAGGGGATCTTCCCAACCCAGGGATCGAACCTGGGTCTCCTGCACTCCAGGCAGACACTTTAACCTCTGAGCCACCAGGGAAGCCCTAGAATCTATTAAAACCTGACCTCTGCAGCCTCCATGATTTCAGAATTCTTCAGTGTGTGATCTTGTTTGATTCTTGTACATCCATGGGTGTGCAGAGTGGATTAAGAAAGAGGATTCAGAGGGCTAAGGGACAGGGGTCTTTTCTCAGGACTCCTAGTGTCTGATGCCCCAGCCCAGCCACCAAAGATGTCTCAGGGTGAACACCCGACACCCTAACAGGTAAGAAGCTGCTCCTTTGATCTCTTTCTCCGACAACACAACAAGCAGCATCATAGCCAAACACTCAAAGGTTATGCTCTGAGTCATACAAATTGTCTCTATAGCTTTTGTGTTATCTGTTACCTTCCTACTTTGGATCAGGGCAGGAAAGTAGGTTGGTGTGGCCTCTTCTGCTTACCACAGAGCTATGGTATTCAGAATTTTGTGTTTTTCCAGGAAGCTATAAATAAATAGATTTTTTTTAAATTTCTGGTTGCTCATTAATTCTTATAAATATCTTCTCATTCCTCAAATTAGAGCTCCAACTCTTTACACAGTAACCCTATTCTTCTTCCTCAAGCTCTCAAAAAGACAGGCAATGGCTTAGCAGTGAGATACTGTGATTTTTTTTTAAAGAGTATGTTTTAGCACATCTGAGCTCTTAGACTAGAGAGATGATTCTGGTCCTAAGTCACAGCAAAACACCTGCAGAGGCCAGGTGGGGAATGCAATGAGCAAAGTGGTTCAGGTGTCTTAAGATAAATTCTTTCAACACAGAGGCCCCTGCACATTATGCTCTCCATCATTTTCCCTTAAATATAGGGGCCCTCTTGATCTGTCTCCCACATTTCCATTTTTAGAGAGAGTAGTTTTAGAATAATCCACTTCCTATCTACATGAAAAAGAACTCAGAATAATGATAGTAAAGATGAGCCAAGATCTCATAAAAAAGAATGGAGGCACAGACCAAGAAGATAGAAAGAACAAGCAAACAGATGAACAATACAATAACTGGAATGAAAAATACACTACAAGGAATCAATAGGATAAATGAGGCAGAAGAACAGGTAAGTGAGCAGAAGACAGAATGATGGAAATCATTTCCATGGAACAAAGAATGAAAAGAAATGAGGACAGTCTCAGAGACCTCTGAAATAATATTAAACACAACAACATGCACATTATAGGGGTCCTGGAAGTAGAAGAGAGAGAGGAAGGATCTGAGAAAATATCTGACGAAATAACATCTGAAAACTACCCTAGCATGGGAAAGGAAATAGTCACCCAAGTCCAGGAAACACAGAGAAACCCTGCCAGGATAAACCCAAGGGGGAATATGCCAAGACATATAGTAATCAAATTGACAAAAATTAAAGATAAAGAAAAAATATTGAAAGCGACAAGGGAAAAGCAACATTTAACATACAAGGGAATCCTCCTTGTATATATGTATAAGGTATATAAGCTGGTTTTTCATCAGGAACTCTGCAGGCCAGGAGGGACTGACAGGAAACATTGAAAGTGATAAAAGTGAGAAACTTGCAACCAAGAATACTTTACCCAGCCAAGCTCTCACTCAGATTTGACAGAGAAATAAAAAGCTTTAGAGACAAGCAAAAGCTAAAAGAATTCAGCACCACTAAACCAGTTTTACAACAAATGCTAAAGAAACTTCTCAAGGTGGAAAAGGCCACAAATTAGATATAGGAAAATTATGGATGAGAAAGCTCACCAATAAAAGCAAACATAAAGGCAGGAAATCATCCACACAGAAAGATGACATCAAAACCCAGCAAACATGAGGAGAGTACCAATGCAGGATGTTGGAAATGCATTTGAAGTTAAAAGACTAACAAGCTAAAGCAATCCTTTTTATACATATAGTGCTATATCAAAACCTTATGGTAACTGCAAAATGAAAATCTATAATAGATTTTGTTGCTGTTCAGTCACCAAGTCATGTACAACTCTTTGCAACCCCATTAACTGCAGCATGCCAGGCTTCCTTGTCCTTCACTATCTTCCAGAGTTTGCTCAAATTCATGTCCATTGAGGTTGATTGTGATGCCATCCAACCATAGACACACACACACACACACAAAAGGAAAAGGAATCCAAACAAAGAACTAAAGTTAGTTGTCAAATCGCAAGAAAGCAAAAGAGGAAGAAAAAAGAGACCTACAAGATCAAATCCAAACCAATTTTTTAAATGGCTATAAAAACATACATATCAATAATTACCTTAACATAAATGGAATAAATGCTCCAACCAAAAGGCATAGATTGGCTGAATGGATACAAAAACAAGACCCATAAATATGCTCTCTACAAGAGATCCACTTCAGATCTAGGGACACATACAGACTGAAAGTGGGGGGCTGGAGAAAGCTATTCCATAAACTGGGATTATTTTAGAGAAGACAGCCGTCAGGTACACAGGCTGGGCAGATGCCCTTAGCCTGGCCTTGCATATCCAGTCAATTCTTGGTACTCCCAGTCTTTTTGTTCTGGGAAGTCAGCATGATCCCAGCGACAATGGACCACTCCGAAGGGAGGGAATACAGGGTTAGGTCCCTACAGGCCTCTGGTCACATTTCCATCACCCAATCAATATGTAACCTTGGTTTATGTTTCCTGTTGAAACATGCTGCATGTAACACACACCGGAAGCATGAACACTGAACTCAGGGCAATAGCACTGTGGCTCATGCCTGGAGGAAACTGCTTTATACTGTCTGCCAGATCCATCACGGCCTTCCTGTGATCAGGATCCCAAGACAGCGCCGCAGCATCACTCGTGAGGGCCATAGTAAGCAGCTAAGTCACCAACAAAAAAGCACAAAGGTACAAGGACACTGCGCTAAACAGACAGCAAAAAGGCTACTTGCTCACAGCAGGAGCTGGACTGGGAAGGCAGAGTGTCACCTGGTTCCCCTTCAGCTGGAGGACACGCTCGTCAGGTGAGCCACATGTCCCACTGCCCTGTGCATACCCACAAACGACCACAAAATCTCCAGGAGATTGGTTTCTGGGCTCACGATGCATGTCAGCAAGCGGCAGCACGGCGTACACCAGTGAAGAGTGAAGGTCAACTGTCCTAAGGTGGACCCGAAGGCCAGTGAGTGCTGAGGATTTTTCCTTCTTTACCTTTCTGAGATACAACTCACTCACCGAAAAATTTACACTTGGTAAGCAGACAGCTTTAGGGGGTTTATCTTTCCTTGTTTCTAAACTCTCCCTTCACTGAAATATAAGTTCTAGGAAAGTGGGGATTTCACTCATCTTGATTATCTTCAATCCACTGCCTGAAACAGCGCCTGGACACAGCCATGCTTGTTAAATGCGTGCATGATTAAGTAGGGGAGCCATACGGTGCGGTCACCTGAGCTCCAGCTTCTCATCTGCAGTCATTTATTCTCCTGTGCACGCCCCGCCCCCTCTCTCTGAGGTCTGGCCCGTTGCTGGGCACATAGTAGGACTCTCAAATACTATTTAATGAGCTTATACTGAAAGCAGCTATATTTATTCACCATAGGTGAATGACTAACAAGTACTTTCTGAACGTGATTCTGTGAGAATAGGATCTGGAACTCTTGATTAAGGCAAAAAATTCAAGATTCCAGTATTTTTCAATCCCTTCCCCTGCTGATCATAGCAGCAAAAAACATTCCAGGTCATGCATGATTCTTTGTAAGCAGTCGTGCTTGCTCCCGCATAACATGTCTCGGTAAGATAATGTCCAGTTCTGTTTTAAATTTATTCACCATAGGTGAATGACTAACAAGTACTTTCTGAACGTGATTCTGTGAGGATAGGATCTGGAACTCTGATTAAGGCAAAAAATTCAAGATTCCAGTATTTTTCAATCCCTTCCCCTGCTGATCATAGCAGCAAAAAACATTTCAAGTCATGCATGATTCTTTGTAAGCAGTCGTGCTTGCTCCCGCATAACATGTCTCGGTAAGATAATGTCCAGTTCTGTTTTATTGACAAAGAAGCTAAACTTGGGGCACAAAAAGATTTCCTCCCCAGAAAGGCCTCACAAATTCATAAGCAGAAAAGACAACATCCAACTGGATTTTTTAAATACGTGCTCCAAAAACAAATTTAGGAGACACATACTATGGCACATAAAATAGAATGGTGACATAAAATAGAAACAGGAGGCCCAAAAAATACACATTGAAAGCAAGAGAATGCACAAAACCACATTCCACAAAGTCTGACTCATTGGCTAAATGTGCCCAGAAATTTGGCCCTAAGGTGTCTTGAAACCATTGGAAGGAGGAAGGAGTGATCAGTTCTTGGATTCACCTCATTCATTAATTTAGAAAATAAAAAGACTGTCCCCCCAAAAAAAACCCTCTACTTTTCCAGCACAGAAACAATTCTCTGTTCTTTAAATGGTCCTCTGGCACCCCAGAGGATGCCCAACCTCTTCCAACTTCAGACCAGGCCCCCTCTGCCAGCACTGGCTGGGTTTGTGCGGCCCAGAGGGCTGAGAAACAGAAGCCTATTAAAAATGTCATTCCAATTATTTCCCATCCCTCTAAGATTGTTTATAGGAAACAGTATTGAGTTTAATAGCATTTTAAATGCCAGGCTCAGAGGGTGAAAAGTTAAAAGTGAAAGCATGCTAATACGCTAATGCAAAGGAGACCACTAAATTATGTAGGAACGGCCACCCTCCACACACACACACACACACGCGGAGCTTCACTGAACTTTTACCTCAAACAGGGCATCAAGCACAAAGGCAGTGACATTGAGAATACTTGTGTAGTCATAACAAAACCGAAGCTATTCCACATGCTGTGATCTATTAGAGGCACATGAATCTGAGCTCCTCAGTTGCAACTAGACCAAGGATGTCAGAAAAAAACAGCTGCCTCCAGCAAAGTGCAGTGAACTTGGACTCCAGTTCTTTTTTTTTTTGGAGCGGGGAGCGCATCTGTGTGACCTCAGGCAAGGTATTTCACCTCTCTGGACCCTAGCCTTCTCGTCCATGAACAGCAACAACAATAATGGTGGTGAACGTTATCAAGGGCTTACTCAGTGCCAGGCACAATTCCAAGTGCTTTACAGAGATTATCTCATGTAATTCTCACAACAGTTCTATGAGGCACACACTCATTTCCATTTTACAAATAAGCATAGAAAGGATCAGGCCAACTGAGGTGGTCAGAATGGATGGTCTCAAAGGTACCTTCAATTCAAAAGGCTATCACTCCTGGTTCCACTTACTGTCAGCGCTGAAAACACAGCCTTATGCCAAGAGCTTGCTAAGAGGTCTTCCCACAAGTTTAAAATATATCAAAGCTTCTGTCTCTTGTAAAGATGAGGTCCAGGGGTCACCCAACAGCAAGAAAACAAGGCCTCTAAAATTAGCCTGCCAGCCTCAGACATTGGGCACACCACACCTGGGCTTCCCAATGCCCCAGTCTGCTCTCTCACTGCAAGCCAGTATCTGGGCACCAAAGATAAGACAGATGTGAAGGCAGTCTCATGGATTTCATTGTAGGTAGTATTTAACCTTTGGTTTGGTTTATGGTTTAATTCTTGGCTATAGCCATGCCCTGGTCCTTGGAAGGGGCTGTGTTGGAAAACCAGCCTCCAAGGACAAGAGAGGGGAGGAGGCCTGTGTTCACAGGCAGCCCTATTCCAAACCACTTTGCCCAATGAACACTGCCTCTCCCACCTCGGGGCTGAAACTCAGAGTCCATGCAACCCACCTGTAACCCCCAGGGCTGACAGGAGGGATGCCCACACCTTCCTCCTCAGGAGCACGGGTAGAGCCAAGGGCCCTGCCCACGTCTCCCAGCCCAGCTGTCAGGAAGTCAAATGACCTCCACTCAGAATTTCCCAAAGTTGATTTTGCATCTTTCTGCCAAAGCTTTGGATAGAAAAATGTCAGTCAGATAGAAGAACATTGAAAGTCATGCTTTCAATGAGGCATGAACACTGGAGTGGGTTGCCACTCCAAAGGGTTTTTTGTTTTTTAAATAAAAGAATCTTTTAGCCCTTGTGTCCTGGAGAGTTTGCCTCATGAGTCCAGCTGATCTGCACACACCGTTTTATGGCCAGGCTTGATGGACATGGTTTACAGCCTCTGTGTCACTCAATAAAAGGCAGATACAGCTGAGACACATATACTTTCCCCGCCTGTTGTCTGAAATTCTCCCCCTGGATGAGCAGGCCTGGCAGGGAGGGCTGAGGACCTGCAGCCAGGGGTTCTGACAGCACCGTCTGTGCAGCTTTTAGCAATGCCTGGAGATTGTTTTCTCACCTGAAAAACTGCCTTGATATAAGAACTAGGCAAAGCTACTCAAACACACACAACTGATTCTCTACAAGCTCGTGTTCACCATGCTGAGAAGACTATTAACCACAACTGCAGTTTTATGTTGGATTACAAAACAACACTGTATATTTATGGGGGAAATCCATAATTGGAGTAACCATAATAAAATGATAGTAATTGCTTTAGCACACTGATTGGTTCCAAGGTCTAAACTTTATATTGAGACCAAGAGAAATTTAGAAAGAGTTACTTACAGAGCTTTAAAAACCTTTGAAATGAAGCTAAAAAAAAAAAAAAAAAAAAATGGGCTTTCCTGGTGGCTCAGTGATAAAGAATCTGCCTGCCAATTTAAGACACACAGGTTCGATCCCTGGTCCAGAAAGATCCCACATGCTGCGGAGCAACTAAGCCCGTGCCCACAACTACTGAACCCGTGCTCCACAAGAGAAGCCACTGCAATGACAAACCCGTGCACCGCAACTAGAAAAAAGCCCGTGCGGCAACAAGGGCCCAGCACAGCCAAAATAAGTTCTTTTAAAAAAAAAAAGATACATATGGAGACTGAATTTAAAGCTAGTCCAGTACTACAGTCGTAAAGGAGTGGCCTAAGGACAGCTCTTGCCCACCTCCTTTACAGCCACAGTGCAATTATGGCCTTAAGACAACTGCATATCTATATGATCTACGCTTTCAAGGACCGAATTTGAGCCACTATGTGCCTTCCAAATAGCCTTAGATAAAATACACACATTTCGTGTAATAAATGTATTTCTTCTCTGGAGGTCTTAATATATATACACTCTTATCTGCTCCCTCAAAATAGAGCCCTGGATCAATATTTCAAACATTCTTACTTGATTATATACTTCACGCCTCTTCACCCTCAACCCCAATAGCATTGCCCTTATTTGGGTGGCTCAGCACACCCATAAACCATTCCTCACGTAAGTTAAATGGAGAAGGCAATGGCACCCCACTCCAGTACTCTTGCCTGGAGAATCCCATGGACGGAGGAGCCCGATAGGCTGCAGTCCATGGGGTCGTGAAGAATCAGACATGACCGAGAGACTTCCCTTTCACTTTTCACTTTCATGCATTGGAGAAGGAAATGGCAACCCACTCCAGTGTTCTTGCCTGGAGAATCCCAGGGATGGGGGAGCCTGGTGGGCTGCTGTCTATGGGGTCGCACAGAATCGGACACGACTGAAGCGACTTAGCAGCAGCAGCAGCACATAAGTTAAAAACTAAATAAAAATACAGAAGCTTTGGTCATTAAAAAAATAATAATACAGTGTTCACACACAAAAAAACTTTTAGAATATAAGTATTCTTAAAATGTGTTTCTCTTGCAACACATGGCAGAGTTCAGATTCTTTGTGGATACTCCTAAAACACACGTACACGTGGGTGAGGGCTAGATTTCTTGACTTTTGGACAAAAGCCATGCTGTTCAGATGCAATATCATCTTTTAAATAAATTTAAAAATCAACACAGAAAAAAGAAAAGGTTTTGGAGTGTAGAAGTTTAGGCTCTGAGTGATTTTTGGAGGGTTAAGATTAAGTAACGTTTTAGACACGAGTTCAGAAAAGGAACCACTGCCCCAATACATCACAGCATCATCTGAGCTGCCATTTCTAAAGAAGCTTTAGCTCCATAGGGTGGAAAGCAGAAAATGGGCGGGGGGGCAATCCCCACTGTCATAGTCTATGACACTGCAACAGCCAGTGTCTGATGACTGGCAACCATCAGGAGTAGCTGCCGGGGACAGTCACCCCCAAGGCATTTCTTCCTATTCGCACAGGGAACCCATAGATTCCCCTTGTACTTGTGTTGGGCATATTAAGAGAGGCCCTAACTCAGGCTATCCGCCTCTGCCCATACTCAAACTGAGTGAATGAGGACAAGAACACAAACACAGGGGTTTTTTACAACAAGCCATTCCTCTGGAATTCAGGATGTGTTCTCTGTGCTGTCCCAGTTTCTGCACCCTCCTCTCCCACTGAGGGGTGAAGGATCGGTGTCAGGTTCCAGCAATGGACCTCTGTTACACTACCTAATGCCAGGAAGAACCTTACCTTCCACATTTGTAAGACGTGAGGCCAGGCCCTGAGCTCTGCTCTGAACATCATGTCTCCGAATCACCTCGCTTTCCTACTCTCACGGCACATGCGTTATAACCCCACCCTGGGCTAGCATCCAGCCTATTTTGCATGGGTCTACAAAGACTTGCCAAGGACCACCTGCAGGAGGGCACATAGACGATGATTTGATTCAGGTGAAATAAATCAAGGCCATCAAGGTGAATGAGAAAAACCCAGTACTCAATATCTCTGTTGGTCAGCAAATAATACTCACAAGAAGGTATTCCAAATCGTCTTCAAAGCAGAGATGGAAAATAACAACCTAAAAAGCAAGAATTCCCTGAAAATGTACAGATAAACAGAAAATAACAAATCTAACTTCAAAGGTACAGCTTGAGGTAAACACAACACACACTTTGCCACAAGAGTCCCTCCATACCCTAAACTGAATAAACAAGGCCTAGGCAAACGCTGATATCTACATGATAAATACACGATATATTCCAAGATACGCTATATATACATATTTCAAGATACTCTCACACACACAGAGAAAGAGATAAAGCTATATGTATTAGTACAAAATCTCAGTTTATTAACACTAATTGAAAATGGTAATTTAAATGACATCTAAAAACGTGTGCTGCTTCTTCTCTGCCTGGGAGGCCAACCTGCATCATAGCCTCTCAGCACCCAGGAGGCTGCTTGTAATCTCACACAGGTAAAGGCAGCCCAGGAAGAAAACCAAACCCCAGAGGGAGAGGCCCGATGGAGGCTGAACTCAAAGGGGGTCCTCAGAGGTAATGTGAGGCACAGACAGCCTCGTCTGATGCTTAGTGTGCATCAGACTCCCGCCCCCACGTGCTGATGAATCTAGGCCTTGGTGAAAGAGCTGGGGGCCAGGTGTGCCCCAGTGAGTGAAAACAACCCAGCTGAATTCGACTCTGCTCTCACTGCCGTGGAGCAGGGACAGAGAGGACCAATGCACAAACGAGGACGCCTTCCCGCTGAGAGAAGTTCAAGTGCCCTCATGGCCTGCGGCCCAATGAAGGAACCCCAGAAATCCCAACAGAAATGGTGGATGCAATGAGTCGTACCTGATGCGTGGGTGTACTAAAGGCTGTAGAATTTGCAACCTGGCAGATAGGGCCACAGTCATGGGATGGAAGAGGTTTATTTTTGGCAAAACATTGATCACTATTTTAGCTTCAGTTCAGTTGCTCAGTCATGTCCAACTCTTTGCGACCCCACAGACTACAGCACGCCAGGTTTCCCTGTCCATCACCAACTCCTGGAGCGTACTCAAACTCATGTACATCAAATTGGTGATGCCATCCAGCCATCTCATCCTTTGTTGTCCCCTTCTTCTCCCGCCTTCAATACTTCCCAGCATCAGGATCTTTTCCAGTGAGTCAGTTCTTCGCATCAGGTGGCCAAAGTACTTGAGCTTCAGCTTCAGCATCAGTCCTTCCAATGAATATTCAGGACTGATTTCTTTAGGATCGACTGGTTTGAACTCCTTGCAATCCAAGGGACTCTCAAGAGTCTTCTCTGACACCACAGTTCAAAAGCATCAATTCTTTGGCGCTCAGATTTATGGTCCAGCTCTCACATCCATACATGACTACTGGAAAAACCATAGCTTTGACTAGACGGACTACTTTAGCTTAATAATGCTAATAAGAATTTTTTAAATTGGAGGCTAATTGCTTTACAATGCTGTGTTGTGTTAGTTTCTGCTGCACAACAATGTGAATCATCTGTAAGTATACATATATCCCTTCCCTCTTGAACCTCTTGAGTTGAACTTCTTGAGTTGCAAGAGAGCTGCTTTTTAATTTTTTGCTTGTAAAGTGTTTTGAGAGTAAAAATGGAAGGGTACAGAACAATTTTTCCTTGTGGTTGTTCAAAACCACCCCCACCCACCTCCCAGAAAACATGCTTGACTTCAGACTTGGACTGTATATACATGCCCATCCCAGAGACAAAGGGGCTGCAGTCACCTGCCCCCAACATTGACCTCTGTTCTAGACTCTTGAGTGCCCACTCTAGCCAGCCCTTTCTTCAAGACCCAGTCCCTCCCTACCACTTCCATGGAACCCTTCCATTTCTTCTACTCACCCTCCGAAGGGTGTAGGCAGAAGGAAGGGGGCTTTGGATCCTGCTGGCAGAGCATCCACAGACAGCCTGATTGCTGTGCCCAGTTGCGGCCCCTCCTAAACTTGTTGTGCCAAAAGAGTTTTATCTCTCTTTTCACCTTGGTCACGTTTCCAAATACCCACTCTGTTTTCTGGCTTCAGTGTGTGCCAGGCCCCAGGACGGGGATGGAGAAGGGGAAAATCCTATACCAATACAGACTTGCTTAGGCAACATTATAAATGAAAACAGAGTTTCAACCTTGGGAAGCTAAAGTAAATTTTAATTTTAAAAGAGTATATACATTACTTTTTGCATGATATCATAGGGCTTATTAGGCATTCTGTACTTTATCTTAAGAGCAGTGGGAAATCTTTAAAGGATCATAAGCATGGAGAGTGACATGTTCTAGTACATGTTTTAAAAATAAAGCAGTGAAAGAAACTTCCTGTAATGGTGGCAGTATGAAATAATTCCATGAACCTTTCTGCAGATAACAATTATGAAATCTGGACAAATTTTTTTAAAATATACTTACAGGCCCTGAGAAGTATCTCAAAACAGAAGCCAGAGGAGTGTTTCCTCTTAAAAAACTATAATTGGAAGAGGTAAGAGTCATGATAGTGTTCTCAAACCCCCAAGGTTAGAGCAGGTGGAAAACCACAGCCTCATTATCTTTAGGTTGCAGAACTGCAGAATACGTCTAAATTTAACAGGGAAACTCTGAGAGAATTCCAGAAGGCTGAAGCCCTAAAATCTGAGTAAAAAGTCTGTCCAAATCTTTAGCCAAATGCTGGAGGGCCTTGTGAAAAAATAAGCAGGGACCAGAGAGGAAGCTATCCTTGCAAGACAGAGCTGCAGTAGACTGGGAAGATATGTAAACTT
Organism: Cephalophus harveyi; assembly: GCA_006410635.1. Classification (NCBI taxonomy): domain Eukaryota; kingdom Metazoa; phylum Chordata; class Mammalia; order Artiodactyla; family Bovidae; genus Cephalophus; species Cephalophus harveyi. The sequence goes on along the minus strand of SJYT01057612.1, from coordinate 560,932 downwards.
GCTAATTTTAAAAAACTGAGTGAATTTCCCAACTTGTGTGCTACACATGTAACAAAAAGTTAAAACCTTGCTGGCTTGAGGTATCAGAGAACAGAGCTCAAGCCTGCATAACAGCTGAAAATTGAGGGGAGAATCCACAGAAACAAGAGAATCACAGAAAAATGAGCACCAAAATCTGAATGTGAACTGCCCAAATCCTTGGATGATTACCAGATTACGGAGGTGCAGGGAGACCACTGGGAGCCAGACCAAAAAAAAAAAAAATTAGCAGCAATTGGAAGCTGTAGGAACTGAGCAGACATCTGCTGCACACTGTGGAAGACAGTTCAGTTCAGTCGCTCAGTCGTGTCCGACTCTTTGCGACCCCATGAATCGCAGCACGCCAGGCCTCCCTGTTCATTACCATCTCTCGGAGTTCACTCAGACTCACATCCATCGAGTCCGTGATGCCATCCAGCCATCTCATCCTCGGTCGTCCCCTTCTCCTCCTGCCCCCAATCCCTCCCAGCATCAGAGTCTTTTCCAATGAGTCAACTCTTCGCATGAGGTGGCCAAAGTACTGGAGTTTCAGCTTTAGCATCATTCCTTCCAAAGAAATCCCAGGGTTGAGTTTGCAGGAAATAGGAAAATGTCACTCATACTCAGCAAAGAAAAAAGGCAAACTAGCAACTGATTCTGAATGGGGCATAGATGATGGATTTAGCAAACAGATTTCATGGAAGCTTTTATATAAACAATAAAAGAAAAATATGTTCAAAGATTTAAAGAAAAAAATGGTTTTAATGACTGAAGAGAAAGGGAATCTCAACAGAGTAATGGAAACCATATATATTTTTAAAAATCTAAATGGAATTACAAAACTGAAAGTATAATAATGGAAATAAAAATTCACTGGCTGAACTCAACAACAGTTTGGAGAGGCAGGAAAAATAGAACTACTGACCCTTAAGATGGACTAATAGAACTCAATCTAAAAGAAGAAAAAAATTGAAGAAAAATGAATAGAGGTTTGGAGGCCTGAGGGATAATATCAAGAAGTCCAAAATTTGTGTAATTGTAGGGACAGAAGAGAAGAGAGCAATAAAATGGCATTAAAAGGCATCTGAATACAGACTAGCCTCAAACTCTACAAATGTGGTGAAAGCTAACTTCAAGAGCTAAGAATCTCAACAAATCCCAGGCAGGAAAGCACAAAAAAACCACCTGTAGGCATATAAAGGCCAAAATGATGAAAGCCAAAAATAAAGAGAAAATCTTGAAATCAGACATTAAAAAAAAAAAAAGATACCATGCATACAGAGAACAGTGATACAACTAATGGCTGATTTCTCATCAGAAATGATGCAAGTCAGAAGAACAACACATTCAAAGTACTAAAAGAAAAGAAAATCACAATAATTCTATATGTATCAAAACTACTCTCCAAAAAATGCAGTAAAAGACATTTTTTATTATTGTTTTTTTATTTTTTTACTTTACAATACTGTATTGGTTTTGCCATACATTGACATGAATCCACCACAGGTGTACATGAGTTCCCAACCCTGAACCCCCCTCCCACCACCACCTCCCATCCTGCCCATATCATCCCTCTGGGTCATCCCAGTGCACCAGCCCCAAGCATCCTGTATCCTGTATCCTGTATCAAACCTAGACTAGTGATTCATTTCTTACATGATAGTATCCATGTTTCAATGCCATTCTCCCAAATCATCCCACCCTCTCCCTCTCCCACAGAGTCCAAAAGTCTGTTCTTTACATCTGTGTCTCTTTTGCTGTCTCGCATACAGGGTTATCATTACCATCTTTCTAAATTCCATATATATGTGAAATAACCTAGATGTCCATCAGCAGACGAATGGATAAGAAAGCTGTGGTACATATACACGATGGAGTATTACTCATCCATTAAAAAGAATACATTTGAATCAGTTCTAATGAGGTGGATGAAACTGGAGCCGATTATACAGAGTGAAGTAAGCCAGAAAGAAAAACACCAATACAGTATACTAAGACATTTTAAGGTAAGTAATTAAGGAGATAATGTATCATCAAGACTCCTTTATAACAAGAAATGTTAAAGGATATTTCTCATGCTAAAGGAAAAGAAGAAAACTGGAACTGGTAAATACGTGGGTCAATTAAAAAATTACATATGAATTTGGAGAGGTTTTAAAGTATACACATAAAACTGACAGCAGCATTATGAACAGTGGGGGTGGTGGATAAATGAAAATATATTATTGCAACATTCCTAAGTTTTACCTAAAGTAAGTCATTAACTCTAAGTAGACTTATAAAGATATGCATATGCATACATATCACATACATATGAATATAATGAGGATACATATTGTAATCTCTAGAGCAATCACTAAAAGTTGTGTAAAGAGAGATAGCTAGAAAGCCAATAAAATAAAATAAAATTGAATATTTTTTAAAATACATGATTAACACAAAAGAAAGTTGGAAAGGAGGAACTAAGGAATAAATTCCAGGTGAAACAAATATAAGACAAACGGCAAAATAGCAAACTAAAATAAAACCATTTCAATAATTACAGCAAATGCAAAGGAACAAATATTTCAATCAAAAAGCAGAGACTGTCAGATTGGATTTTTTTTAAAAAAAAAAAGCAAGAATAAATTCAGTGCTGCCTAAAGAAATAAACTTTAAATATAAAGATACATACTGAAAATGAACTGAATAAGATACACCACGCAACTGGTAAACATGAAACAGCTGGAGTGACTATTAATACTAAGTAAAGGAGACTTGAAAACGAGTATATAATCAGGCATTAAAAAATATTCCATAATGACAACGAAAGGCTCAACGCATTGAGAATAATAAGAATATAAAAGTATACTTTAAGTGAGTGCAGGTTATTGTACATAATTATACCTCAATAAGATGGGATTTTTTTTTTAAGCACAGTGGATGCAGAGGGGTAGAGGAATAGAAGGGTAATGGGCTAGAATGGAGGCAACATGTGGCTGTAATGCAAAAAGGAAAGGCAGGATTATAGGGAGAAATACTGATTTCAGGCTTAGATGTGTTTAGTTTGAGAGGCCTTAGAATATATTGGCAGCTGCTGGCTGTGCAGACAAAAAGGCATTGGCATTAGTCCTACTATAGGGTGGGAGGAAGTGGCTCAGAAATAAGTTCTTGGTTTCATTTAAAAACGAGAGAAAGAGGTTAGGAGTCCTCACGAGAAACTAAGAAGAAATGGCCAGAGAGATGGGAGGGAGCTCAAGAGTCCAGAGAAAAGGATGTTTTGAGGAAAAGGGCATGGCCAGGAGCAGAAAGCACTGCTGAGAAGTCAGGTGTGAGCCTGGTGCTATGGCAGGAGGTGGGCAAGAGCCAGGTGTCTGCCCCAGGGCCGATAGGGCTGATCCTGGGAGGAGTGGAGGCTGGGGCTGTGGTCTTGCAGTCTGCCCTTGGAGAGGCCTGCCTACCAGGCAGGTAGTTGGCAAACCCTGCTGAGCCCCACCTCGGTGCCCCCCCACTCTGCTGTTTGACCTTTGTGCCACAGGGAAGACCCAAGCCAATCCCTGCCCTCCACCCAGGAGCTCCCAGTCTGGGACACATAGATGGATAGTTACACTGCTCTGAGAGCTCCTGGACTTTGGAGGTGAGACAGGGAGCAGGAAAAACCTCAGAGAGGAGCGATGTTTGACCAGTGCCAAGCAGAAAGAAGGGAGCAAGGGTTTTCCAGATGGTGAAGGGGAGGCTGCATTTGTTCTACTTTTGCCAAAGGGTGGACCCAAGACTTAAAGATGGGTGGAGGGCCCAAGGAGGCAGGTGTCCACCCCTCGCAGTTTTCTCACAGTAGTCTGGCCAGGGTGCAAGGGGCTTCCTGGGATGGGGTGAAGATCTGTGGAGGTGTGGATAGGTGTGCCAGCATAGGCAGAGTGCCCATGAGGAGGAAAGCAGCAGAGAGTCTGACCAATGCTGGTTACCACTCCACTCCCCACCCCTGGAGAGACAGGTTAACGGGAACTAAGGCTTGCCAGACTCAGTTCCCAAGCAAGGTGCACCCCTGACAGCTTTATCAGACATGTGCAGTCCAGCTGCAGAGGCCTGGCCGGGATGGGGCCCCAGTGTCTGTCTCTTCAGAACCCCTGCTCTCCTGGCCCTGGCCCAGACATCAAGGCACTCCCCACTTTAATGAAATGCACCCTCAATGTCGGGAAGCCTGAGATGAGGTTTTCAGGCTGTGAAGTGTATGGGGTTGGGGAAGCATGCAGACAGAGGTTCCAGGAGGACAGGTGAGTTCTGGGGGTGCCTGAATCTGCAAGGAGTCCCTAGTTCTGGTCACACAACTTACAGCCAGAGGAAGCATCTTGGAGAGGTCACAAGCGAGGCCTGTTGAGAAACAGATTTCAACAAGGACAGTCAGACTTCATCGGGACAAGGTGCATCAGTATACTCACATGGGGTTTTGTCAGTTGGGATGCACAAAATATACAAGTTATTATATACAGATACATCTGCTGTTTGTAGAACTGCTACAGGTTTGCTGAAAACACAGGACTTCTGACAAATTTATTTATTTTCTGACAAATTCATTTTGTGTGATTGTCATCAGAGAAGAGGAAAAAATGGGTGGTTCATTTAAAATAGTTCAACCTGCTGCTTCATGGCGTATATCCCTGACAGGAGACAAGTTCCATCTTGAGTATGCATTGATGAGAACTAAATCTTTCATTCACCATTTTACACAATCTGACGGTTGGCAGAATTTCCCACAGATTATCGCGTGTCTCTGTCCATTCCAAATATTGCTTCTGCACTCCTGTCCACGTGCGGCCAGTGCCAGCCTCTGCAGGACACGTCGCTGTCACATCATGACACGTGGCCGTGCACCGCGGCGTCGCAATTCCAGGCGCGCCTGCGCAGGGGGCAATAGGCGTATCCTCGAAACCATTCCTCTCCAGGAGGGTCAGCACTAGCAAAACTCGACAAAAAGGGACGGCACGGAAACGGCTGGATCCAAGTGAAACTCAAGCTGGACTTAACTTACCCTTAAATTATCTATAGCCACTGCAGAGGAAGCAGTGCAATAGAAGTTGAAGTGGGGAAACACAGAGGTCTGAACCAACTGGAGCTACAACATTTTATTTTCACAAAAATATATAACCCTGTGAACACGTTGCTAGCCCCCCACCTCTCATCCCCACCCCGGCCTTGAAAGGAGTTAGGGCCAATGCGGGACCGGAAGTTCCAACTGCATTAGCTCCTCGGGAAATCAGGTTTTGGTTTCTTTGGGTTCCAGTTTCTTCGGGTTCCGGTTTCTTCAGGTTCTGTCTCCAGCTCAGTTCTACCCTCTCCCTCTCTGCTCCACACCCTTCCCTGGCTCACCAGTGCCCTAGGGAGAAAGCTGGGCATTCACTATTACAGGGACTTCATTAGATCCCTTTTTTCCTGAGGAGCTGTAGGATATGGGCTTTCGTGGGGGAAGCAGATAGGGAGCCAGTGGGTGAACTCAGAGGATAGCAAGGATGATAAGCTGAGACAGCAGCAGCCCCCAGGGGCACTTGCAGGAAGAGTGCTTCGTAGATCCCAAGGAAGTGCTTGGCAATTACTTGACAGATGAGGGCCCATGGGTCAGGGAAATACTCACATCCTGACGCCTGCATCTCCCCTGGCTGAGGCCAGAGCAGACCCCTCATTTTCCTGTGAAATTTCATTCTGGACCACAGTGGCGGAGGTGAAGGTGGGGAGTGGAAAGGAGCCCAGCCCTAAAATCCACAGACCTGAGTTCACCTGCTCTATCCTTACTCGTCTGCATAACCCTGGGCAAGTGACAACAGTGTCCTCCTCTAGAAATCAGGGGATACTTGTTTTATCTCCAGGCTCTTATGAGAGACAAAATGAAACGAGAGCCCAGGCACACAGTAGGACCTCACTGCTCCCTGCCTGGCAGAAAAGCCCAAGCTCCTTTGCTCATCTGCATCCTGAATGACTGCTGAACCTCCTCAGTAGGTTAAGCAATCGTGTTGACTTTATTTATTAGCTTTACAAGCTCCTCTGAAGAGGAACTGTCACTTGGCCCCACCCCAAAGCCCCACACAATCCTAGACTTCCAATCCTAGATTTCTCCCCTCTGAGTGGGGAGAGTGCTGGGCAGGGGCCAAAGAGTCGGATGAGCTCTGCACCTGGCTAGGCCTCAGCCTCCCGCCTGAACCTCAAGGGGTGAGAGGGCCTGCGTGAGCCCACGGCAGCCTCTCCCTCCTGTGGGCCTCTGGTTCCCATTATCATTCTTTCTCGTGTTCTCCGGACCAGCCTCCCCCAAACCCCTTTCAGCACCACTTCTGCTTCTTCTCTGGAGACGCCCTGTCTGCCTGTCCTGCCTCTATGCACACCTCCAGACACCCGCCTGGCCACCTGCCTGGGCCTTGCTACTGAGGTTGGAGCCCAAGGAGTGGCCTGAGGGGGTGTGAGTGCTCACAGGGTCCCCAGAGAACTAGAACTAACTCAACAGGTGACATCGGGACCCAGGGACCTCCTTCAGCTGAGTGGCCAAGCGACTCGGAAAGTCTCTGCTTGCTGAGCCTGTTTTCTGAGGGACTGGCTGGGGTTACTGAGCAGTTCACAGGAAAGAGCCTATTGTACTCAGGGAAGATGCCCCCAAGTCTTCCCCAAGAGGACCCTGCAGAGGCTCCCCAGGCTCTTCAGAATAAGCCACTCATGGTGGTCCTTCCCAGTGTGGGATGACCAGCACCAGCTGAGTGGCCAAGCGACTCGGAAGGTCTCTGCTTGCTGAGCCTGTTTTCTGAGGGACTGGCTGGGGTTACTGAGCAGTTCACAGGAAAGAGCCTATTTGTACTCAGGGAAGATGCCCCCAAGTCTTCCTCAAGAGGACCCTGCAGAGGCTCCCCAGGCTCTTCAGAATAAGCCACTCATGGTGGTCCTTCCCAGTGTGGGATGACCAGCCCAAGGGCCCAGGCTGAGCTTGTCCACCATCTTTGCAGAGAAATGTCCCCCAGGCCCTACCCCCTGTGATCCTGGACGTCACCTAGGCTCTTCCCTCATATTTCATTTGTATTCTGAGCAGCATTTTACTTTGACTTTCATCTCTCCTCTCCTTTGAGTCTTGCAGAGGTGTGCATCCTCTGAGGTATGAATCATCATTCCATTTTACAGATGAACAAACCAAGGCTCAGAGAAGGGTGGTGGGTAGGCCAAGCTCACCAAATATAAGGGACATAGCCTATTCAACCCAAAGCCAAAGCCAGTCTCTCTCCACCCCTCCTGGGGCCTGGCAAGGAACAACATTTGAGTTGGTGATTGGGGTTGTTGAAGGTGGAAATGAATTAACAGAGCCATTTTTCAACAAGGCACTTTCAGGCCCCAGAAAAGATGTGTATTGCAGGAGGTGAGGGCTGCAGTCCAGAGTAGCTACAGGCATTGGAGGTCGTTCCTGATTTGTGGGAAAGGCCTCCGTCTCTGGCCTGGCATGTGGTTGGGTCTCCGGCACTGTAACAGGCAGCAAGTGGGCACAGCACAGAGGTTGGCAGAGGCCATGCACAAGAGGCTTCAAATACTGGGAAGTAGAGTCTGAGCAAGCAAGAGTTTTAAGCTGGGGCCTGGCACCGCACAGCTGTTCTCAGGGCACCAACGACGCAGAGGTCCTGTGCTCCGGACAAGGGCCGTGCCCAGGTCTCCCACAGCCGGCGCACAGCAGACTCCAGCCAGGTGGGAGTTGGACACCATAACTGTGGTCCTTGTGGGCCTTTTGTCTCCTGTGACCCTCCCTGCACCCAGCTGTCACTGCTACTGAGTAGGAGCACATTCCCTGCCCTTTTAGCAGCTTGGGGGCCCCCGGAGCTCGGAGACAGAGACGGTGGCAACTGTGTGGCAACTGCCCAGTACCGCCCCCAGCTGGGCCTTTCTTAGCTTCCTTGCCTGCCTCAGGGGCAATCAGGCCTTCCCTGTCCTTTATCCCAGGGTCAAGGGGATGAATGCTGAGGCTCTTTGCAAACATGAAGTGTGGGACTCAGGAAGCATCCTTACTGAGCAGGGGAATAGAAGCACTTTTCTCTGACTTGGTCTCCAGTCATATGCAGATTGTAAGGTTTGTGGATCTTAGCCACTTCTTATTCAGTCCCTCATCCATCCCTCTATCCATTCAACAGCCACCAACCTGCCCAGAAGCTGTAGCTAAAGCCTGGATGGCATGACCTGGCCAGCCCTATGCCCTCTACCCAGTCCAGACCCCATATGCAATTAGATACCCTTAGGGATGACCTGAGGCTCCCCCCTTCAACTTTCTAAACTTGGAAACTGAGGTCCAGAGAGAGGCAGGAAGGAACCGAGGCTGATCCTGTCTGCAGCCTCAGCCTCTCCCAAGCCCCTCCCCATGCTGATCTCTGACCCGGGCCGGGCGGGCCTGGGATTTCTCAGGCTTGGAGTGAGTCCAGTGGGACAGGGGCCAGGCCACCTCCAAGGTTGGGAGCCGCACAGCCCCTACCCACCAGCTCAGGCCCAGGCAGGGGTATGGCGTGTGGGGATGGGGTGAGGGAGGGGCTGGTGAGGCCCATGCCCCCCCACCAAACACACCCCCTGGCTCTCCAACACATGATATTATCTCTGGCTCTGGCTCAGGGCTCCGAGCAGGATGCGGCTTTCAACACCTCTCTCCCCTAGGACGGGGTCGGGGCTTTTTGAGTTTCTCACGGCTTGGACCAGAGGGGCTGGGCATGGGCAGTGGAGGCCCCCAGCCAAGGCCACCTACCCCCCGGAGGTGGCCGGTCCTCAGACCCTCACAGCCCCCAATGTGGGAGGGGGAAGGGCCACGGTGCCTGAGAGGAAAGGGGTCCCAGGAATGGTTTCCCAACCATCTCCCCCTTCCTCTCCCCCTTCCTCTCCCCCTTCCTCTCCCCCTTCTGTTGTCCATAATCCAGGGCGCCTGTTCAAGGAATTCTCCACCCGTGTGTTAGTGATTTATTTAGACTCGGCTCATCCCCCTTGCCCGGCATCCCGCCCGCAAGTCGGCGGGTGACAGACCCCTCCCCACCCGCCGCCCCCTCGCCCCATCCCTGGGGCTGTTTTCATCTCCAGCCCGGCAGGCTTGGCCCCACTCCAGGCTGCTGCAGATGGCAGGGGCTCTGCTGGACACTGCAAGGCTTTCAGGGACCCTGGAATCTCACTTCTGGGAGCCAGCCAACTCCCTAATATTCTGTGGACCCTCCTCCTCAGTCCTCCTGGCGGCCCTTCCTTCCCAACTGTGGAGGTGACAGGTGATTTTAAGAGGAAGCCTTCTGTGTCCTTAACCCAATCTTCGCATTGAGTAGATGGACAATTAGAGGCCAAGAACAGCAAAGACTGGGAGGCAGTGGGGAAGTCCCAGCTACCTGTTTCCAACAAAAAGACTTTTAACAACGTTGAAGACCCACCCCCCAACCCACATCTAAACTCTTCCACCAAGAAAGGGTTAATGTCCCCATTTTACACACAGAAGAGAGACTTGTCCTGGGAAAGTGGCCCATGGATCATCAGGCTGGGCCAGAGCACAACTTGAGCCTTTCTCTCTCCATCTGTCTCTCTCATTCAGCCTGGGCCTCCAGCTCCCAGGCCATTCACTGGTCTGTGCAACCAGGACTTGTCCCAGCTGCAGGGATGTGGGGTCCAGCAGGAGCTGGGTGGGAGTCTGGGTGTCCAGAGCACAAACACAGCCCTTGGGTAGGGGGCTGGGGGCGTGCATGTACCACGGAACACTAGTGTACCACGCTCATGACCACTGTGGGGTGCTGACCAGCCCTTGCCCCTTGACCCCTCAGCACCTCCCTGAGCCCTGGTGAGGGTGAGGAGGCAGCCGGCCCCTTCTCCCACACAGCCTGCAGCAAGAGAGCACTTGGAGTGGGGGCATTTCATGCTATGTCCTGAGATATTCACTTACCGCCGGCTCTAGATCCTGAGCCTTGTGGTCCCAAAGAGGGAGCAGGAGAAGCTTCTGTGGTTCTGGCTCTTCTCAGCAAGTGCCTTTCCCTCTTCAAGGTAGGCAGAGGAGAGGAACCATTGTACAGATGAGAACACAGGCCCAGGAGTTTACAGAGACGGGCACTGTACAGAGACTTGCTACATGACCCTGGGCAAGTCACTGACTCTCTGTGGGCTACTTTCTCATCTCACCCAGAGGGGAGGGGAGCAGTTAGATAAGAACCCTCTGGGGCTCTCTATTCCCAGACAGCCACACCTCACCTGGCATCCTTCTTCCACTGCCAAAGCCTCTGCTTACTCAAGCCTCAAAGCCACTTGTAATGTCCATGAGATAGAAAGAGACTCAGAGAGGTTAAGTGACTCATCTCAGGCTGCATAGTGTTCTGGGGACACCAGTGTCACCGTCCCTGCCTGCTTGCATCCCTGGCCAGGGAGGGAGGTTCTGGACCAAGGCAATCGCAGGCTGCCTCTGTACAGGCTCCAAATACAGAGACTGGGCTAGTGGAGGGCCAGATGGCAGCACAACACTGGGGGACTGGGGTTTGGATCTGTGGCTACCTAACAGTTTAGGGGGTTCTCTGACTGGGTCTATGAGCTCCTGCCTTCCTCCCACAGAAAATCCTTCCTGGTTCTGAACTAGCAGAATCCCCTCACGGAATGGCTGCCTTCATTTACTCAGAGAAAACAAGACTGCCAGGCTCTCCATCCCTGGGCACGAGGAGGGGCAGGCGGGCCAGGGAGAACCACTTGGCCACTGACCACTCTGGGCTCAGCCCTGGCCTCTGGGGAATTTGGGTGCAGCCCTGGGCCCCAGGCAGGCAGCACCCTCTCACGCTAGTCACCAGTGTCTACCAGGGAGCACTTGGTTGGGAGGAGCCCCGGTGTGTTAGTTGCTCAGTCGTGTCCGACTCTTTGCGACCCCATGAACTGTAGCCTGCCAGGCTCCTCTGTCCTTGGGATTCTCCAGGCAAGAATACTGGAGTGGATTGCCACTGGGACTGGTCCCTACTCTATTGCTGCCCTCTCTGAGCCTGGGGGTCTCCTCCCTGATGTGGACCTATAGAGGCAGCTGGAGCAGGCATACCTGGAGAGCTCTGGGGTAGGTTTACCGGGGTTTGAGTCTTGCCGGCGACAGGTTAAAACAGATTAGGCTCCAGGTGTCAAATACTGACTCAAATCTCAGTATTACCGTTTACAAGCTATGTGGCTGTGCGCAAATCGCTTCACCCCTCTGAGCCTTTGTTTCCTCATCTGTGGAAGAGGGAGTAATAAAAGGGACAGACTCATTGGAGTGTTCTGAGGATTAAATGAGTCAACACAAAACACCTAGTCAGACCAATGGCACAAGGGAAGTAAACAATCCATGTGGATTACTGTCACTGCTGTGACTAGTCATTGACCCGTTTGGGCCATGGACTGTCTTTATAGGACGGGATTTCTGATTTAGGTCTCATGGAGTTGCTGTGTCCAGCCTCTGGACAAGGTCCCTGCAAGGAGCACAATTCATATGTGTGTCAGCTCTCCTTTCCCTTCATTTCCTATCTGTGAGATGACTAGAATAAGACCCTGACTTTTCCACTGTCTAAAAGGCCACAAGATGGGATGTGAAAGTGATAGAAATAAAAAATAATAATAACAAAAGAAGTCATAAAAGGCCCAGAATCCGGGCATCACTTTTCAGTCAAGGTCCAGAAAGGGACCGTGAACTGCCCAAGGTTGTGCAGCAATTAGGGCTGGTTCAGAGTTGCAAAGCCAGTTCTTCCGACTCCAGCTTTTCCTCTGATAGGTCCTCAAGGGCTGAGCAGAGAAAAGTGCCTAGAAATATTTCTTGGATGAGTGCTGTATTAATAGTCTCAGGTGGGACCACAGAGGTCTTGAAATCTGCATATGATCCAGCAGGTTGGAGGGTGCCCTGGGAGATTTGAACATTTTAAGGACGCCAACTATTGACCCTGTGAGAAGGGCTCAATGCTGGGAGATGGTGAAGGTGAGAGGGGCCCAAGGATCTGTCTGTTGAGGGAGTAGCTGTGCTGGCTGGAAGCTGTGAGGCAACCTGAGAACCATGATGTCTGGCCCAAACCCCAGGCTTGCAGGGTCCTTCCTGTTGTGTCTATCAACACCCTGTCTTGATCCCTCACTAGGGATTGAAAGGCTGGGTGTGGCTGCTGTCAGGGTCAGAGGCCTCCCAGAGATCTGATAGCACAAAGGCCAGGTCTAGGTCAGATCTTGTGGCAGCAGGGCTGGGCCTGTGGACAAAGTCAAGGAATGCCCTTCACTGGTGACCCCAGGCTTATGCCCAGCTCCCCTCCCCTTGGGTAGCCCAGCACTGCATACAACAGGTACTCAGGGGCCCATGACTTGCCTGATGTTGACTTCCTCTGACTGGGCTCATGAAGGCAGAGAGGTGGCGGAGACACCAGATGCCTGTTTGCCATCCATCTGCAGGTCTGAGATGGTGATGAGGCAGAACCAGGCTGCCGAGGCCCGTAGCCAAGGAGGGAGAGAGAGCCAGGGCAGTGCCTCTCTCTCCAACCACCCCTTGGGGCTTCTCTGAGTATTAATCTGTCAAACTAGGGAGATTACAAGGGAGTAAAAGTCACAGACTGGAAACACAGGCACGCGCCTGTTATTTCAGGTGAAGGAGGAGAGGAAGGCAGGGGGCGAGGAGGGGAGGGCCGGCTGGCCCCTTGGAAGCTAAGCTGTCCACCAGCAGCCTTAGCCACCAGCCCTCTGTGGGATATTCGTCTTCTCTTCCCTCCAGTGCGGCTCTTGAGGAGCCAATCTGAGGCCTCCGGGTACCCAGAGGTGCCAGTAGCCCGGACAGGTCGTGCAGACTTCCCGGAGGCCTGGAGGGCTCCCCCAGACAGGACAGCACTCCAGGCAAAGTGTGCTTGAGACCAGCGGGTCAGCCCTCGGGTGGCCCCAGCGCCTACATACACTGAGACTCTGCTCCCAACACATCCTCAACAGTCTGCCGCCCCCACAGCAGGAGTGCTCCCTGCTCCTCACACCTCACACTCTCTTCGTGTGGGGGTGGGATGTGAAAGTGATAGGAATGAAAACTAAAACCATAAGAGACCCAGAATCTGGACATCACTTTGTGGGGAGGCAGGGTTCTTGCTCATACTTTCAAGAATCTTTTCAGACCCTCCCCACCTGGGCCAGGTGCTGAGATCCAGAGGAGTAGCTGACCTCACCCTCGCCTAAGAGGTGCCCCCAAATCTGTGTTCAGAGAGAGCCAGGAATGATCCCACGTGGGACCTGTACCTGGTGGGATTTCTCTCAGGTCCCCAGAGCTGGACAAAGGGCTTGTTAAGGGAATGAGTGAACAACTGAGGCTGGGTCCACAGAACATCCTTCAGTGGTGTTAAGGACCCTCCGTTGCAAACTGGTCTCTTGGGGTTTCAACCATCTGAGGTGGGAGGTAGAGACAGGAGTTCCCTCCTCCCATTCCCCTCCTCCACAGGTTTGCAGGACCAGGGATGGGGATGAGCAGGGGAGGGCCAGAGTGCTGTTTTCCCAGGCCAGGCTGACTGCTTACTGGAGAAGGGCCTCTGGGGGAGGAGAGGGAGCCATAAGTGGTCCAGGCGGTGAGAGATTCACCCAGATCCCTTTCGCAGGGTATCAAGAAAATGAATGGCCCAGTTTCTGGGGATACCTGCCCAAAAGTTGGGTTCTTAGATCCAAAGAGAGTGCAGATAACCGGGGCCCTGGGGAAATAGAGCTGCTAGGCGGAGCCAAAGTCCAAGAGGGTGAGGTGGTCAGAGGCATGCCCACTTTTCTTCCTTCCCCCATCACCCCTCCACATCTTTCCCTTCCTCTCTCTTCATTTTTCTGCTCAGTTGGTGGATTTATTCATAAAATGTTGTTAGGAGCCCAGAGGTTCATCTAGGATCAGACATTGGTTTGAACCAACTAAACTTAGAATCAAACTGATAATTCAGAATCTGAGCTCAAAATTCCAACATGGAGCCCAGATGGAAGACTTGGAGGGATTTGGCTGGCAGTTAGTCACCAACCCTCACGATGTTTCTGAAAGTTCAAATTCATGCTTCCTTTTGGTAAAAATACAATCTCAGCCGGTCTTTTAATATTATTTGAAATTAAAATTGGATTTAATTCTGTGACTAAATGTGAATGAGGGCAATGAGATTTAGCTGTGCCCTCATTTGACAGGGTCCTCCTGACCTCCCCACCTAATCACTGCCGCAGGGTTGGCAAGGAGGTGGAGACCTCTGGCTTCCCTGCACAAGGTTTCTGGTGCTCCTTCTTGTGGGGGAGGGGATCTGCAGAAGGCAGCCACCCAGGCCACACCATCCTTGGCCAGGTCAGCCTGTTGGACTCCTTGGTCTGATCAATGCCTCTTCAAATGCAAACTCTCCTCTGTGGGGTAAAACCCATTCACATTATCAGCCACATTTTGATATTTTCTGTGACTTTTTCTTTTTCTTTTTTGGAGCAAGAGGAGTGACTTGGAAGCTCAGAGAACTCCAGGTTTATACTCCCAAAGCTTCTCCCTAAGTGTGGCTACTTTCTCAAGGTCAGGTTTATAGTTCAGTTCAGTCGCTCAGTCGTCTCTGACTCTTTGTGACTCCATGAACCGCAGCGTGCCAGGCCTCCCTGTCCATCACCAACTCCAGGAGTTTATCCAAACTCATGTCCATTGAGTCGGTGATGCCATCCAACCATCTCATCCTCTGTCGTCCCCTTCTCCTCCCGCCTTCAATCTTTCCCAGCATCAGGGTCTTTTCAAATGAGTCAGCACTCTGAATCAGGTGGCCAAAGTACTGGAGTTTCAGCTTCAACATCAGTCTTTCCAATGAACACCCCCCAGGACTGATCTCCTTTAGGATGGACTGGTTGGATCTCCTTGCAGTCCAAGGGACTCTCAAGAGTCTTCTCCAACACCACAGTTCAAAAGCATCAATTCTTCAGCGCTCAGCTTTCTTTATAGTCTAACTCTCACATCCATACATGACTACTGGAGAAACCATAGCTTTGACTAGACAGATCTTTGTTGGCAAAGTAATGTCTCTGCTTTTTAATATGCTATTTAGGTTGGTCATAACTTTCCTTCCAAGGAGTAAGCGTCTTTTAATTTCATGGCTGCAATCACCATCTCCAGTGATTTTGGAGTCCAAAAAACAAAGTCTGACACTGTTTCCACTGTTTTCCTATCTATTTCCCAGGAAGTGATGGGACCAGATGCCATGATCTTAGTTTTCTGAATGTTGAGCTTTAAGCCAACTTTTTCACTCTCCTCTTTCACTTTCATCAAGAGGCTCAAGTCTAAGTACCCAAACATGAGGGGGAGGGGGGAATCACCTGAGACTTTTGTTGAAATGCAGATTTCCAGACCCCACCCCTCAAATCAGACAAGACCGCTGAATTTTAACCAGGTCTTGACACCAAGTAGTGTGTGTGTGTGCATACGTGCATGTGCGCATGCGTGTGTGCTTACTCTGCAAAGGTCTTTCAGCTCAGGCATCACCTCCCCGACGCACAGCCCCTGGGCTTCTTGGGCACCTCACACAAGGCTGTTGTACCCACAGTCACAGCAACAACAGGCAGAGCCGGAAGAAGGAGGTGAACAGTGCACAGCTCACATGGCGCCACCATGTGAAACCCAGTCTTGATATTTCTTCTGCGAAGCAGGAGGAACAACAAAGGAAATGGTGCTACTTCTCAGGACTCCAGGGAGTTTGGGGACAGTTCTGAGGCGGGACCTTCCATCAAGCTCTTGGGAGCTCTGGGAAGGTTTGTTGACTGTGTGAATGAACGGAAAAATGGGGCCACCTCCCCACCATGTGGCCCTGTGGGCAGCTCTGACTGCTCTGAGTGCGTGAGGGCTGGGGCCTCCTGAGCTAGCTCCCACCCACCTCGGGCTGGTATGGCAGGAACATGACCGGAGGCCTGGCTGGGGGGTCTCCTTCCCACCCGGCCTCCCCTGGTCAGGTTCACAGTGAAGAGAGGAGGTGAGACGTCCTGTCTGCCCTGGGAACCCCACAGGAGCCCAATTATTTACTGGAAACAGTGAGGGATGCATTCTTGGCGGCTTTAGTTCGTGCGAATCAGAGACACGTCTGAGCTCAAATCTGGTTTTGATCAGTTCCAACCAAACAGACGGCTTATTAAATCTGAGCTGAAGAGACCTCCTTTCTGGAATTCCCTTTCTAAGCCCTCCCTGTCCTACCTCAGGGCTGGAAGGCCTTTTGGAGAGCAGGGAGTCGAACACACCCATTTGACAGATGGGGAGATGGAGGCCTGGAGAAACTTCTGCAAGGTGCTTGCTGTGGATCTGCAACAGCCAAGCCAGGCCAGGGAGCGCTGTGGTTCTGGAACTCTCTAGGCTGAACAGATACGCTCCAGAGACATTACCCTGGGGTTCAAGGGTCCCCTTCCCTGCTCTTGGCTTTCCAATATATCTCCTGCTCAATCTGAATACTTCCGCTAGGTTTCCTTGGATCATCTCTCCTTTGTGGTTGAAGATGGGGGACAGAAGAGACCTCTGGGCATCAGCGTCCTCATCTGCTGACGTGGGTCCCAGTTCAGTGATAAGGGCAAAGTCCTGGTGTTCAGTGGGTCCTGTTGACTGAACCACAATCTGCCTCCCCACGACTTCATCTTCAGACACCTCTCAGGGTGAGGCTGGTAAGGCCACCAGCCAGGGTCAGTGAGGTCAGCGGGCCTGGCACAGCTGTCGGCCTCACCCACAGGCCCTTTGATCCACTGCCAGCTCCAATGGCCAGAGCCTGGGCTGGCAGGCCCTGGCAGTGATGGATGTGCCTGCCAGTCAGTCCTGCTGGGAAATACATGCCCAGTCACGCAGGTCCTGGAGCCTCGGCCCAACATGCGAAGCCCACCAGCCTCGGCCCCCAATGTCTCCCTTGCTCAACCCCAGCCCTTTATCTCCCCGACCATTTCCAACCTTCTCTCTCACTCTCTGCCCCTCCTGCAGAGCCTGCCAAGCCAGAGTCAAGTTCACAGCTCCTGGTCAGGTTCACTGTGGCTTTCATGGGTGGTCCCTCACTATATTTCCAGCACAACCAGGACGTGTGAGGCAGTGCCTTTGTGATGGTCCCTATCTTACAGGAGCCACTAAGGTTTGGCAAGGCAAAGTCATCAGCTGTCCTTGATAAGAGGGGATTGGAGGCCCGGTCTGTCTGCTTATGCTGTGGGGCTTGACCGAGAGGATTCTAGAGGCTCAGAGAGTCCTGAAATCAGGGGGCTGGAAGGAGCCTGTGGAGGGATGTGCATTTAATCCAAACTTCAGAGGAATTCACAGTTCAGGGGGTCGCTAGCCCTCAGTATCTTAGAACAGGGAAATGCCTTGCCTGGAAGGACTCTCTGTGGTCACTGAGCTCACCCTACAATCTCCTAGCAGCCTCCAACCCCTGCTTGAACACCCCCAGGGACGGAGTTCTCCCTCTCCAATCTGTGGCAGCCCCTGCCCTCGCGGGGCAGCTCTCACTGGAAGAACGTCTTCACTCACAGGGTGGAGTACCCCACGCCTCCCTGCGGCCCCTTACAGTCTGGAAACAGCGGGCAAGGCCCCCTGAGGCCTCTTTCTTCCAGGCTGGGAGCACGGGGCAGGGATGAGTGTGGGGCAGACGTCTGGGCCTGGGTAGGGAGGGGAGAGGACCAGCTCAGCCCACAGGGGCTGGACAGGAATTCCAACCCCACCTGCCACTGATATGTGGCCCCCACTAAGTCCTGCTCCTCTCGGAGCCCCATTTCCTCATCTGGAAATGGAAGAGGGCAGCTGACGGGCTGACAGGCTCCTGACTCCTTCCATGCGGCCACCGTGAGGGGCTGTGGGAACCCGGGGTGACCTTTGGCTGCCCTCCTCTCTCTGGGGGTCGCTGCGCCAGTGGCTCCTCCCAAGCACTGATTAACAGCTGGGGTGCACCTGGCAGGCAGATGTCGGCTCCTCGTCACCCACTGGATCCTGCATGTGTGTGCATACCAGTGTGCATCTGAGGCATGCATGCAGACGCCTGTGCATGTGCAGGTGGGTCTGTGTGCATAGACACATGCAAGGGTGCACTGGGAGTGAGGGAAGCACCAAGTGGTGGTGAGGGATGGGGCTGCGCCCAGCTCCCGTGGCCCCAGAACAGGACCTCATCAGGGGCTGTGGGTTCGGCCAGCAGAGAGCCGGTCCTCCACAGAGAGGCTGACTCTGGAGGCGCAAGGCTGTGTTGGGAGGATGCAGGAGCGAGGGCACTTGCTGAGAGCAAAGGAAGCCTGGTGTCAGGGTTGGGCATGGGGGCATGGAAGGATGCAGCCCAAGACTGGCCCTCGTTCACTGGTCCACGTTCTGCCTCCCAGAGTCTGGTTCGAGGACAAGAATAGGGGACTCGACTCTTCCAGGAGTCAGCACAGACTGTCTCAATGACCCTGGAGGTTGAGGTTTAAATTCTCATTCCACAGAGGAAGAAGCCAACACCCAGAGAACCCAGCCAAGGTCTCTCTAGTGGGGCTTCCTAAACCAGTGCTTCCCCACCTGGGGCTGGGAGGCAGAGCCTGCCCCGGCCTGGGCGGCTAGGTGGGGGGTGGAGCCAGAGGGGTACAGGCAGGGCGTCGCTGCCCTGCAAACCAGCACCCCACCTTGGGGCTGACGTTTCCTAATAGACTCGGGCTGGGGGGAGGTCAGACCACGGGAGGGGATCTGGGAACGATTTGATAATTAGGCAAGAGGCCTCGACAAGCAGCCTCTGTGGGGTCCATTAGGGGGCCCTGGGGAGCCTGCGGTGAGGCTGGCCACCTGCCAGCCCTCCAGTGGCCCCTCACTGCCCTCCTGCCCAGCCCCTGCCAGTCCCCACCAGGCCCCTGCTGGGCCCTCCCCCATTTCCTCCCCAGCACACTAACAGCTCTGACGGAGAAGTGGGGCCTCAGCACTCTTCCGCCTCAGTCGCCCTGGACTGACTGCGCCATGGTTCTGTGAGGCTGGCCTTCCTTCGACCAGAGAGGGCAGCACTTTGTGCAAGGCCACACAACTGAGGCTGTGAAGAGCCAGAGCTGGGCTCAGGCAGCTCCCTCCAAGGCACTGTGGTGGGAGGTCAGGCCCCCCAGACTCTGAGCAAGCTCTCTCTCCTAGAGATGGCAAGGCCCTGGGGAGATGGGAGAGAGGCCCTGAGCAACGAGCCAGAGCTGGGGATCAGCTTCTCATTTCCTTCGACTCTGGAAGGGAAGAGGGATCGGGTGGGGACAGACATCATTCCCACGTTCCGGGACCTCTAGAATCCTGGAAGGGCCCACACTGGGCCAGCGACCTACCTTGATCTCATCGTCCTGAGGGTGGAAAAGAGAAGTGTGGGCTATGTGATCCCACCTCCCAGCCCCCAGGGAGGCCCCTGGCTCATGGCACCCCCAGTGGTGACGACTGGCAGGAGCTTCAGCAGCGGGTGGTCATCCGGGCTTACCATCTGAGCTAGAACTATTGAATTATTGGGCTTTCCAGGTGGTAAAGAGTCCACCTGCCAATGCAGGAGATGCGGGAGATGCAGGTTTGATCTCTGGGTTGGGAAGATCCCCTGGAGGAGGAAACGGCAACCCACCCCAGTATTTTTCTTGTATCCTGGTGGGTTACAGTCCATGGGGTCACAAAGAGCCAGACATGTCTAAGCATGCACACATTGGATTGTTATTGAAAAAAAAGGTAGGCCAAGACCTTTGCTGAAATTTCAGTAGTGTATACACATATAAACCCTGTATTCCAAACAAGATCCTGCAGGTCAGAATACTGGAATGGGTAGACTTTCCAACCCAGGGATCGAACCCAGGTCTCCGACAGTGTAGGTGGATTCTTTACCAGCTGAGCCACCAGAGAAGCCCTACACTTCCTTATGTCCTGACAAGATTAGTAACAAGGGTCCTATCTATCAACTGAGGTTCAGACAGGTTTAGAGACTCACTCTGTTTAATAGGTGGCAGAGCCAGAGTCAACAGGCCCCTCCGACCCCTGGATCCCAGATTTCCCACCCTCTTGCCTCATACTGCCTTCCACACGCGGCCTGACCCATGCCCACGGACCCCTCCCTCTGGAAATGAGGTGTGAGGCAGGCAGGTGGCATCTGAGTAGGTAGGGTGACTTCCAAGTCCAAGGCACATGTGGAGAACAGTGGGGTGGGGGGTGGGTGAGGTCGGCTGGGCCCACTGCCTTGGCCTTGAATACAGGCTGACAAGTGAGTTTTACTTGGACACCAGCTGCTCCTTGAGGGCCTGGTGCCTTGCAGCTCAGAGCCCCATACTGGACAGGTGGTCCTGGAATCCTCAGGGTGTGTCAGACAGAGGCCACTTCTCCAGGGGGCCCTCTGGGAAGCCACGAAGCTTTCTTCAAAAAGTCCACCAGCCTACTTCTGAGCAAAACAGCTCTGGCTGGTTCTTGTGCTGGAGGCTCACCAGTGGAGGCGAATGGGTGGGGGGCAGTCAGGGTTGAGGGGGGTCTTCTCTCCATCTGCCTGCCTCTGCTCCCATGCCAGCTCCAAAGCAATTCCAGACGGGCACAACCCGGAGCTTTCAGCACGTTGGGCAGGGAGGGGGGCAATGTGGTAGAGGGAGAAGAGGGCCCCAGCAGTGAGGCTGCCCCGCCTCCCTCTCCCCCAGAGCTTCTGACCCCACACGCCCTCCAAGCCCTCCACTGGACTGGCCCAGGTCTCACCGAGGTCTTTGGACAGGACTCCAGCGTTTCCAACCCTTCATCTGGTAGCCAGATCCTCCGGCCCTGCAGGGTCCTCCCCTTTCTCCTGAATCCCCTTCCTGGCCCAGGGCAAACAGGACTCCCCTGGTGTTGTGTGCCCGACATTTGGAGCCCTGGGCTGGGCGGCCAGCGTCCAGAGCCAAGAACCACAAGAGCAGGGGCCTGGGAAGCGCTCACCCACAGCGGAGCTGTTGAATCTGTCCTGCCCCCCTCGTCCCGTGTCAGAGTGATTTATGGGAGATGCCGGGCGGACAGGCTGGGGGAGAACATGTCTCAGGGCATGGTCCGCCCCTCTCCTCGGCAGCCGCCATCCCACCACAGATTCAGGAGAAAGGGAAAGGGCCTCTCTGACTTGTGACCTCAGGCAGATCCCTTCTTTACTCTGGGCCTCTGCTGCCTCTGAAATGGGACTGAAAACCTGCCTCAAATCACAGATTTGCCAGGAGGATCGAGAGAGAAGTTGGATGTCAGGCTCCTGGCTCAGAGCCTGGACAGGGTAGGTCACAGTGAGCCCTTACTCCCAAGCCTGCCGTGGCTCCCAGGCTCCCTCAGCCTGCCTTCCTCTCTGGCCACCTCCTCCTCACTCCCTCCACTTGGGCCTCACTGGCCCGGGGGCCCCTACTGAAACACTCACTCCCATTAGAAAGGCACCGTCTTCCCTAACCTCCACCCTCATCATAAGGTCTTCCTGGAAAACCTAAATAAAATAGAATCTTTCCTTGCCACCAGTATCAACTGCCCCCTCCTCTTCGGGCTGCTTTATTATGTCTCCTTAATATTTACCAGCCTCTGAGATATTTTATTTATTTATTCTTGGTTGCACTAGACCTTCATTGCTGCCAGTGGGCTTTCTCTAGTGGTACCAGTGGCTCGTGGGCTCTAGAGCGGTTGGCTGGGCAATTGTGGCACACGGGCTCAGCTGCCCCGCAGCATGTGGAATCTCCCAGGAGCAGGGATCCAAGCTGCGACTCCCTGCACTGGCAGGCAGATTCTTAACCACTGAACCACCAGGGAAGTCCCCACCATCTGATTTTTTAAAAAGATTTACTTGTTGATTGTCATTCTTCCCCAACTAGAATGCTAGCTCCACAAGGTCGGAGGTTTTGTCTCTGGCTTACTGAAGAATCCTTGGAACAGTGGCTGAACAAAGCAGCTGCTCAGTAAACATGGATGAGTTGGGAGGAGGGGAGAAGGGTGATTGGGCTCTGGGAGAGGGAAGATGCAGGTTGGTAGAGCCAGGGAATCACCCTAGGGGAGCTGGGCCTGGGATGAAGGCTTGGTATTTGCCAGATGGCATGGGAAAGCACTCTGGCATATCAGTCAGGCAGTCAGTTCAGTCGCTCAGTCATGTCTGACCCTTTAGAACCCCAGGGACTGCAGCACGCCACCACCATCTTGAAGACATCGGTGGTTGTCCATCAGCAACTCCTGGAGCTTACTCAAACTCATGTCCATCGAGTCTGTGATGCCATCCAACCATCTCATCCTCTGTCGTCCCCTTCTCCTCCTGCCTTCAATCTTGCCTAGCATCAGGGTCTTTTCAAACGAGTCAGTTCTTCAAATCAGGTGGCCAAAGTATTGGAGTTTCAGCTTCAGCATCAGTCCTTCCAAGAATATTCAGGACTGATCTCCTTTAGGATGGACTGGTTGGACCTCCTTGCTGTCCAAGGAACTCTCAAGAGTCTTCAACACCACAGTTCAAAAGCATCAATTCTTCGCACTCAGCTTTCTTCATAGTCCAACTTTCACATCAATTCATGACTACTGGAAAAACTATAACTTTGGATGGATCTTTGCTGGCAAAGTAATGTCTCTGCTTTTTAATATGCTGTCTAGGTTGGTCATAGCTTTTCTTCCAAGGAGCAAGCGTCTTTTAATTTCATGGCTGCAGTCACCATCTGCAGTGATTTTGGAACCCCTTCCCCCCACCCCAAAATAAAATCTCTCACTGTTTCCATTGTTTCCCTATCTATTTGCCATGAAGTGATGAGACTGGATGCCATGATCTTAGTTTTCTGAATGTTGAGTTTTATGCCAACTTTTTCACCCTCCTCTTTCACTTTCAACAAGAGGTGCTTTTCCCCCCACCCCAAAATAAAATCTCTCACTGTTTCCATTGTTTCCCTATCTATTTGCCATGAAGTGTTGAGACTGGATGCCATGATCTTAGTTTTCTGAATGTTGAGTTTTATGCCAACTTTTTCACCCTCCTCTTTCACTTTCAACAAGAGGTGCTTTAGTTCTTCTTCTCTTTCTGCCATAAAGGTGGTGTCATCTGTGTATCTGAGGTAATTCATATTTCTCCCAGCAATCTTGATTCCAGCTTGTGCTTCACCCAGCCCTGCATTTCACATGATGTACTCTGCATATAAGTTAAATAAGTAGGGTGACAATATACAGCCTTGATGTACTCCTTTCCCGATTTGGAACTAGTCTGATGTTCCATGTCCAGTTCTAACTGTTGCTTCTTGACCTCCATACAGATTTCTCAGGAGGCAGGTCAGGTGGTCTGGTATTCCCATCACTTGAAAAATTTTCCACAGTCTATTGTGATCCACACAGTCAAAGGCTTTGGTGTAGTCAACAAAGCAGAAGTAGATGTTTTCCTGGAACTCTCTTGGTTTTTCTGTCATCCAATGGATGTTGGCAATTTGATCTCTGGTTCCTCTGCCTTTTCTAAATTTAGCTTGAACATCTGGAAATTCATGGTTCACATACTGTGGAAGCCTGGCTTGGAGAATTTTGAGCATTACCTTGCTAGCGTGTGAGATGAGTGCAATTGTGCAGTGGTTTGAATATTCTTTGGCATTGTCTTTCTTTGGGATTGGAATGAAAACTGATTTTTCCAGTCCTGTGGCCACTGCTGAGTTTTCCAAATTTGCTGGCATATTGAATGCAGCACTTTCACAGCATCATCTTTTAGGATTTGAAATAGCTCAACTGGAATTCTATCACCTCCACTAGCTTTGTTCATAGTGCTACTTCCTAAGGCCCACTTGACTCTGGCCTGGGGCACAACCAAACTGTGCCTGGGGGCAGGCATGAACATGAACACAGGAAAGCCAGGAGGCCAGCTGGAGAGGAGATGAGAACAGGCCAGGAGGAGGTACAGGGCAGGTGAGGCCCAACAATGGGGAGCTGTGTATAGTAGGACTGAAAAATAACAATGTATTCCCCACATTTTTTAAAGATAAGAGATAGTTTAAAAGAAAGGATGCAATAGAGGGCTTAGCTAAAATCCCTTAGACAGAGTAGGAAGTAAACTTATCAACCCCATAGTAACTTATATAATGATTATGATTAAGCTGAGGTTTCACTCTGAACTTCCTGTTAACCACAGCAATCAAGGAAATAATTAGTTAAATACTTTCCATCGCCTCAACATAAAAACACACCGGTTCAGGATTCACCAGATTCTAGGAGTAATGTATCCCGTGGCTGAACTGTCAGAGGAAAGAAGTGGAGGAGTCAAATGAGCCCAGGAAAGTCAGGTGTCCTCACCGGTCCTGTGTTACCACATTTCAGCAATATTTGGGAAAACCGGGACTCAGAGACAAGATGTCATTGGCCGAGGTCATCCAGCTAGTAAGAGGAGCTGCTATGATTCAAACAATGAACTATGGGACTTTGAAGGCTGAGGGGAGGGGAAACCAGGGCTGAGGATGAGGGGAGGGAGTGGGGGTGATGGATTGCAGTCTGGAGGCAGGAGAAGGGCATCTACGTAGGAGGCTTCTAGGCGGAGGCCGTTTTGTTCCAGGGCAGCAACAGGAGCTCCTAGGGACTTCTGGAGCCGCAGTTCAGCTGGGGCTGGAGGACTCCTAGCTGCAGATACTCTGAGTCCCTATCTGGGGGAGGAGAGAAGGATGGAAAAAGGGGAGCAGGACAAACACTTTTCTGGAACCAAGAAAGCTAGTCTCCCCTGGGGGAGACTAGCTTCTTCCCTGGAGGTGCCTGTTCTCTGGTGGCAAGGAGTTATATAACTTCCTAAAATTTGGACCACTCCCCTCCTCTGCTCCAAAGCCCCCAGGTCTTCCCCACTGCCCTCAGGATCCACCTAGTGTTCAGACAGAACAGTACAGTGAGGTTTCCTCAGACCTAAGTGCAAACCCTGGCTCTCCACCTCCGCTCTGTGCCACCCTGGGTAACTTACTATAGCTCCTCGGGATTCTTCAGCTCCTTTATCTGAAAATCAGGGATACCAATAGTAACTGCTGGGAAGTTTAATAAAACGGTGTGTGGAAAGGGTTTGGCACATGCCTGGCAGAGGGCGAGTGCACCAAAAGCATTAACAACAGTTACTTTAACTACACTACCTTCCTTCTCAACCCGCCATGCCCATGCCCATACCCAGCAGGAACAGTTTCATGACTGGACACTTCTAACCTCTCAGGGCTTCCCTTCTTGCCCCTCTCCTGTCACCTGGGACCACTTATGTGTTGGAAACTGACCCACTCATTGTCCAGGACTGCCCTGAGAGCCTCTCTGGGCAAGTCCTGGCTTGAGTTTGGGGGACATAAATAACCCAGACCTCACCCAGCCTGTGCCCAACCCACTGAGACAGAAAAGCCCAGGGGATCAAAGAAGGCTTCCTGGAGGAGGTAAGACTTTGGATGACTCTTAAAGGATATCTAACCATCCATCATCCATGGATATATCCATGTATCCATCTGTCCAACCATCCACCAACCATCCATCCATGGAAGCATTAATTTTTCCATGTACCAATTTGTTCAGCCACCCACCTCCCCATCCATTTGCTTATCCTCCTATAATCAATCTAATAGCTCAGTCATCCACACCTTAAGTGATCTGGAAAAACTAAATACAAATTCTCCAGCCCAGCAATTCATCTTTGAGACCAGAGAAGATGACAGAAGTCATGTTGTCCAGGTCTCTGCTTCAAGAAGTGACCATTGAGAACCCAGAGGAGATGAGCTCCTCCCCAAATCTATCCTCTCTCCCTAGCACGGCCCCTCCTATCTGTAGGGTGTCTGGGTGATCATAGAGCAGGGGAGAGGTTGGAGGAGAGTCAGACTCCAGGAGATGCAATCCGGGGGTCAGGCCAAGCTGTGTCCACCAGAGCAGGGTCAGCTGGGAAGGGGAGGGGGAACCTGGTTACAGGGAGAAAGGGTCTGAGGTGTAACCTGCCCTGGGGAGCCGTAATCCTCGTGGGAAAGGCTTGAGTGCAGAGGGAAGCAGCTGTGAGGACAGGACCCTAGGCTTGAGGCTTCCCTCCCATACCCCATGGGATCACTCCAGGGAGGCAGAGCCTCTTTATGGAGCAGAAGGACCTGCTGTAACTCCAGGAATACTGGGGTGAAGAAAGGGGCCCTGTGCCAGGACATCCTCCGCCCCCAGCACAGAGCAGACAGAGGAAACGTGGGCTGGGGAAGAAGACTGGCATTTGCTGGGCACGCTGGGCCGGGCCAGGTGTGCCGGGTTACAGGAGGGTAAAGGAGAGGAAACAGAAGGCTGTTGCGTTTGGTCGACGCTGAGGATTCCTGGCAGGTCTTCGTGGCCCCAGTGAGCCTGGAGAGGCCCCTGGTGAGCTTGCTCATCAGCTGGGGGTAGGGGTGGGGAGTGAAGCTCACCTCCCAACCAGCCCAGTGCGGGGTGACTTGAACCCTCAGTAGGTTCTGCTGGCTGCCAGCACCTGCTTCTCCAGCCTCAACTTCCCATTCTGTAAAATCGACCACAGGGAGCTGGAAGGAGGGTGGGAGGGGTGGTTAGGAGGCACCCTGACTGTTCAGGGACCAGGCTGTGGTCCTCTTTCTTGTGGCCAGGGGCAAGTGGTCAGTACTGGGGCTCTGGAGTGCGAGGCCCTGCCACCTTGACCCAGCAGTCACTGAATTCAGGGGCTGCCTCTGCCCCACTCGCCCGCACATGGGGAAACTGAGGCCAAGGGGCAGGGGCTGTTCAGGGCCCACAGTGAGGCAGGTGTGGTGGGGAAGCCTAGGGCCCGGTCCTCAGCAATGATCTAAGTCGGCTGGGCTCAGTTTAGAAGCGGCAGCTGTGGTCCCTGTGGCCAAACTCCTTGCTGTCTGTTCATCTCAGTGTTCACCGAGGCCTCCCCAAATATTGAAACAGACCAGTGTGGGGAGGCGGGTGTTGACACCAGCAGGACCACACAGGGTGATTAGTGCCATCCCAGGGGGAGCAGAAGGGCTGTGGGTACAAAACTGGGCCCCTCTCTGCCCGGAGAGGCCAAGGGGCCCCTTTCCAGAGACAGAGGGTGTGGCCGGATCAAAGGAGTCTCCAGGCTGCCGAGGGACAGACGGGAAGGATGGCGTGGGCACAGGTCTGGAGATGTGAAAGGAGATGGCACGTGTGAGAAGCATGGCGCTCGGGAAGTGCTTGGGAAGGAGCAGAGGGCGTGTGAGCGTCGAGAGGAGCAGGCAGGGAGGAGGGGCCAGAGAGGAGTGTCCAAGGCCACATCGGATGGACCTCCACATCAGGCTGAGGAGCTAGGACTTACCCTGCAGGCAACGGGGAGCCTCGGAGGGTGTTACACGGGAGAGTGAAGAGGTAGGGCATGCGCACTAGAGCAACAGTGCTTAGGCTCTAGCCTTGCAACCACCTGGAGAGTCTGCTGAAACATGGATTGCTGACACCTTCTCCCCAGAGTGCTGATTCTGTTGAGCTGGGGTGGGGCCTGACAATTTGCATTTCTAATGCATGGGGTGGGGAAAGATGGGATTTCACGTTTACAGAGATGAGAGACCAGAGGGACTCAGGACGGGGAGGCTGATGGGAGGAGGGTAAGACAGGCTTCCAGAGGACCCATGGGAACCCTGATCTGGGCTTCACACAGCAGCCAGCCTGAGGCTAGGGGCAGGGGCACGGGTCTGGCTGCAGAGAAGAAGGGGAGGAGCCTGGGGATGCAGCTGGTCTCTGCCCCGACCTGGAGGAAGCCTCCCTTGTGGGCGAGGCTGTCTGCACCACTGTCTCCCCGAACATGGGACCAGGACTCTGCCATCAGACCCAAATCTGAGTCCAGCCGCTCTCTGTGACCCTAGGTCACAGCCCTTTGAGCCCAGTTTGCCCATTTAAAATGGCCATAATATTCCCCACCTTACAGAGCTGTTATGAGGTGCTGCAGGATATGAAACCCTGTGTGAACTGTATGTTGTAGATGTGTGAGTTGCTGTTATTATTATCGTTAGTACTAATCCTCCGAGCTAGGTTTCAACATTACATGAACCGAGAACTTCCAGATGTTCAAGCTGGATTTAGAAAAGGCAGAGGAACCAGAGATCAAATTGCCAACATTCACTGGATCATAGAGAAAACAAGGGAATTTCAGAAAAACATCTACCTCTGTTTCATTGACTATGCTAAAGCCTTTGACTACGTGGATCATAACAAATTGTGGAAAACTTAAAGAGATGAGAGTACCGGACCATCTTGCCTGTCTCCTGAGAAACCTGTATGTAGGTCAGGAAGCAACAGTTAGAACAACAACTTATTACTGCTACTATTTCAGGGAGCTTCGCAGGAGAACATGATGCCTTGACCCAGAGGAATAATGAATGGTGGCTTCATTCATTATTTATGAATGAATGATAAATATGAAGTCATATGAAAATGGTGACCTCATTCAATAACTTCAGGTTGTAGGAAAAAAATTTGCTTGGGGCCTTAGGACATGGTGGGGAGTGGGGCCTTGTGTCCCTGTGTGACATGGTTCCTGGCCTGGGGCCTGAGGAAGGGCCTCTGGGCCAGGATCCGAGCTCTGCTCCCTTCCGCAAAGACTAAATATTTGGGCTTGTCCTTTCCGGGCCTGGCGGAACCCAGGATCCCCTCTGGTGTGGCCGCTCTGGCTTCTGGGGCAGTGTAGAGAGAGGGGGAGACGGCCTCCGGGGCAAGGCGGGCACGGTGGCTGAGATTGATCACAGCAGGCTCTGCCGAGCTCAGGCACCTTCAAAGGCCAGAGCAAGGCTGGAGAACCAGCCTCTGACACAGTGGGACTTGGCGCCACGCCCTCTGGGCCTCAGTCTTCTCATCTGTAGAGTGGGGGTGGGGGCAGGAGGTTGGACAGGCTGCCTTTCAAGGCCCCTCTGTCTCTCTAGTGACCAAAGCCTCCCTGAACACCTGTCCCCACCCCCACTCCACCCACCCACCCACACACACACACACACACACACACACACACACACACATACACGGCACCTGCTGCGGAGCAGACCTCGGTGAGCCGCTGTGAAGGGAACCAAGGCCATTTCTCTGAGAGACACAGGAAGACCCAGTGACGACACAGATGGAGGTCCTTTGCCAAGGACGGAGGGCCTCAGAGGGACTCCACTTACCAGGGTGGCATTCTGGAGGGGCTAACAAGAAATCCCCAGATGCCACTTGTCCCCTCCCCTAAATCATAAAACCAGCCATTTATAAACGCCTGCTCTCCCCAGAATTGTGGCCAGTGAGCAGGAGGCCAGGTCTACTGTCCTCCAGGGAGGGGTGGCCCATTATGGGCCAGCTTCCAGGGTGGAATCGGGTCTGAATAGCCAGGCCTCGAATTTCAGCACCATGATCTTCGCGGCGCATGTTTACAGGGTCACAGGCTGCCTGGGCCCTTGATCTCACCGACTTCTCTCAGCTTCCCTGAGAGAGGAGAACCGTGATTCTCCCCGTTTTACTGATGAAGAAAGTGCAGCACACGGGTGATGCCGGCTGCCCAGGAATGAATGGTGGGGCTGAGCCTTGGCCTCGCTCTGAAGTCTCCTCCAAGAAAGCTGTTTCTGTGGCAATGATGGTGTGATGACTCCCAGGGCTCCATGCAAGGTGAGGCTCTTGGGACACGTGGGTGATGCAGCGCTGGGGTGCAGGATGTGCTCGATGGGCACTTTCCCACTGAAGGGCTCAGTCTAGCTTTCCATGTTCTAAGGCATGTGAGTCTCTGATGTTATCTGTAATGTGCTGAGTTGCTTCGGTCATGTCCAACTCTTTGTGATCCTATGGACTGTGGCTGCCCTGTCCATGGGGATTCTCCAGTCAAGAATACTGGAGTGGGTTGCCAGGCCCTCCTCCAGGGGATTTTCCCAATCCCAGGGATAAAACTCACGTCTCTGACATCTCCTGCATTGGCAGGTGGGTTCTTTACCACCGCCACCTGGGAAGCCTGTGAGTCTGTGGATCTGATTCTACAACACTCTGCCTTCAGGTGACACCCCCTCCAAGACTCCCAGAAGCCCGGTCCTAGAGCCCAGGGTTTGGGGCTGTGAGCCCCTTGACTTCCATCTCAAACTCTCCATGAGTCTGGTTTCTCAAGGCACTCGGGAGGATGACACCCCAGGCACACTCACACTGGGGCAGCCCCAGCACACAGTAGGTGCTCAGGAGACGTGAGCGTGAGTGAGAGGAGGAGGGAAACACTTAGCGCAGGCTGGGAGAGCCACCGGGAGCCAGAGTCCATCAGGAGCAGCCTCCTCGTCTATGGAGTAGGGTTAACCTGGAGGAGGATGATCGGGCTGCCTCTCTGGGTGCCCACCACCACCGGGGGCAGTGTCCCCTGGGACCCCTCTGATGTGGGTCCCCCAGCCCATCAAGTCGTGTGCCCCTGCTCTGTCTCTGGGTCAGGCCTGGTTTAGGTTCTGGGGAGGCAGTGGGAATAAGATGGCATCCCTAGGAGCCCCAGGTCCCCCTGGAGTGGGGGTACCCTGTGCAGAGCTGGGCTGGGGGACTTGATGGTGGGGAAGGGCCCTCCCGAGGCCCACAGCTTCCTGGGGGGAGACGGGGGGTGCCCAAGTACTCAGGGGGCTGCAGGGTTAAGGGTTTCATCAAGGAGCTGGGCAGACCCTCCAGTCCTCAGATTGTCCCAGGGTCAAAGGAACAGCGCGTGAGGGTGGAGCTGGGATTCACGCTTGTGTGGCCCTCCCTGCAGCCTCCTGTAGGACCCCGCTCCCAGAGCCGGGCTATGCTGTAAGCCTCAAGGCCTCCGAGAGTCTCCTGAAGGAAGAGCCCCGTCCTCCCGTCTGTGCGGTGCTGGCCCCCTGCCTGGGTGTGCTCCAGTCTTCATGGCCACGGCTCCTCATCCTGGTAAGATCTAGCTGCAGGGCCAAGGGACCTCCTCTGGGAGGGCTATCCTGACTTCCTCCCTGTCCCCTGGTCCCAGGTTCCTGGCCCGCTTTGCCCCCTCTCCCAGCCCACTCGTCATGAGTGGGGACCCCAGGGGCTGGAGCCATGATGACCTCAGCTCTGATTCCCCAGAGCCCGGCAGTGACTAGCTCAGTGCAGTTGCTCCCTGGACATTTGTTGACTTACTGAGTGACTGAAGTCTGATTTGATAACAATCTACCAATGAATGACTCTTGCTATCTACCAAGTACGTGATGTCCATTATCTAGTCGGAGCTTCAGGACAGTCAAGAGACGTGGCTGTTGTTATTTGTGCTGCTTTATAGATGAACAGAGACTCAGAAAGGTTAAGTAGCTTATCCCAGGCCACACAGCCAGAGAGGGCAGAGCCAGGAGTCAGTCAGAGCCGGCCGAGAGCAAAGCGTGCTAACCACTCCATGCAGCCACACTCCGGCCTCTCCCATGACAGAGTCTGCTTTCCGAGGGACTCCCGCAGCCCTGGCAGGGGAGCCGGAACAGGCTTTCCTGAGTCCCCAGCACTCAGCAGAGCACGGGGCAAGCCCAGGGAAGCTTCAAGGAAGGAAAGGTGGAGAGCATCATAGAGACCACTGGCCAAGCTCTGGCCAGAGGGTCCAGCCACCATTGGCATGGTGCTCAATGCTTTACCCAGGTCAGGAGAGACATGGGTTCACCTCCGTTTTTAAGTGAGGAAGTGGAGCCTTGGGGTCTGAAACTTGTTCAGGATCATTCAGCTTATAAGGAGCAGTGGCAGAGAGAAAACCCTGGCTCTAACGGGCCATGGCCCTACCTGCTACACAATGGGGTTTCCCCACCTGGTCCCAGGTTCCTGGCCCGCTTTGCCCCCTCTCCCAGCCCACTCGTCATGAGTGGGGACCCCAGGGGCTGGAGCCATGATGACCTCAGCTCTGATTCCCCAGAGCCTGGCAGTGACTAGCTCAGTGCAGTTGCTCCCTGGACATTTGTTGACTTACTGAGTGACTGAAGTCTGATTTGATAACAATCTACCAATGAATGACTCTTGCTATCTACCAAGTACGTGATGTCCATTATCTAGTCGGAGCTTCAGGACAGTCAAGAGACGTGGCTGTTGTTATTTGTGCTGCTTTATAGATGAACAGAGACTCAGAAAGGTTAAGTAGCTTATCCCAGGCCACACAGCCAGAGAGGGCAGAGCCAGGAGTCAGTCAGAGCCGGCCGAGAGCAAAGCGTGCTAACCACTCCATGCAGCCACACTCCGGCCTCTCCCATGACAGAGTCTGCTTTCCGAGGGACTCCCGCAGCCCTGGCAGGGGAGCCGGAACAGGCTTTCCTGAGTCCCCAGCACTCAGCAGAGCACGGGGCAAGCCCAGGGAAGCTTCAAGGAAGGAAAGGTGGAGAGCATCATAGAGACCACTGGCCAAGCTCTGGCCAGAGGGTCCAGCCACCATTGGCATGGTGCTCAATGCTTTACCCAGGTCAGGAGAGACATGGGTTCACCTCCGTTTTTAAGTGAGGAAGTGGAGCCTTGGGGTCTGAAACTTGTTCAGGATCATTCAGCTTATAAGGAGCAGTGGCAGAGAGAAAACCCTGGCTCTAACGGGCCATGGCCCTACCTGCTACACAATGGGGTTTCCCCGCAGAGTTTGTGCATTTCATGTGTGCTCTGCAGAGTGTGGTGGAGTGACCCTGGTGTGTTGGGGTGGATGTGTGTTGGGTGGGAGGTAAGCTCTGTGTGTGTGCAGGAGGTAGTGGGTGTCTGTTTTCTTTTGCTTCAGAAATGGAGACCCAGCCTGGGCTTTGCTGGGAAAGAGTGTGGAGGGCAGTCATCCATGCTCCATTTCTGAAGATCTAGGTCCCATCCCTGGGTGGTGACCATGGGTCAGTTTGTGGGGATAGGAGCCTTCAGGGACAGTAGGAGGGAAGAACAGCACCCTCAGGAGGGCAATGGCCTCCAAACTTACACCTGAGGAGCAGGGGTCTGCTGGTGGATGTCACCTGGAACATGGAGAATAAGCCCACCACAGACAAGCAGGGAAACCACCCAGACAAGCAGTCTGTCCCAGGAGGTAGTCAGATGGTACCCAGTCTTCCCGCCCTTTCCCCCAGAAATGTCCATGGAGATGCTGAATAAAACCAGGGTCTGCTGCAAGCAGGATTCCTGCCCCCCACCACCTCTGGGGTCAGAATTGAGGACATCTCTTGCAGGAGGAGATATGGGGTAAGGAGAGGAGGAATGATGTGAAACTAGAAAAACTTCAATGATGCTCCCATTTCAGATGGAGGAAAGCAAATCCCATCCAGTTCGGGATTCTTCAGATTCTAGACATGCTAGACATTTGGTGTCCTCCAGTCTTGCGTTCTAAACTCCCAGGACCATGAAATGTCCTGGATGGAAGCTGAGAATCTAAGAAAAGTGAAGCAGAATCTTGAGTCAGAGGCCCCTTCATGGGTAGCCTCACAGGCTGCTGTCCCAGCGCATCTCAGCCAGTTTCCCACCCCAAAGGGACAGCTCGCTCGTGCAGTTAGGATACAAAAACGGTGGAGACATAAAATAAACACTTGGGTTTAACTGCAGCCACGCCTTGTCCAAGAACAGCAGGGGCAGGGCTCTCACAAGCCCCGTCCCCACTTCCAGCCTGGCTGGGGGTGTTTGGGTCAGTTGTGTGATCTGCCCCCTCCCCCCCGCTCCACCCCTGCCCCAGCCCTTCAGCCCCCGAAGGAGCCCAGCAGGTGAAGCAATGGGCACCAAGGGTCCCATAAGGAGAGTCTTCAGCAGCCACAGGTCTGGGAGCCAAGCGGATATTGATTTGGTCTACAAGAGCAAAGGGGCCCATTAAACGTACAGCTGCTAAAAGGGCTCTGCCTGAAGCCAGCCATCTCTCAGGGTGGGCGGGAACCTGGCAGGCAGGTGGTGGACAAACCAGCTGGCAGCTAGCGCCCTGGTGGGGTGGGCTTAGATACCTGATTCCAACGTTCTGATCTGAGGCCTGTGCTGCCCTGGTGCCCATGGGTCCCTGAGCTCCATCCACATGCCCTTTCTGGCCTCCTCCGAGTAAACACTGCAAACTCTCCCCTTCACTTCCTTCTCCATCTGCTAAAATTCTATTCACCTTCCAGACTTCGTGTAAATGGTACCTCCTCCAAGAAGTTTTCCAGACTTCCCACTCCTTACTCTGTCACCCTCATAGGAGTGGGCTTAACCCCCCACCATACCCATAGCTCTCAGGACTCTGCCGTCTTCTGACTTCAGCCATCTCTGCTATACTAACTGGGAGTTGGGAGTTGTCCCCCAGAATAGGGACACGTGAGCTTCACCCTCCTTGCTCCCACACACAGGTGGTTCCTGCAAGTCCAGGCACCCAGGTGATGGTGAGCTCCACAGTCAGGGAAGGACAGGGCAGGAAGTGTTGGCTGAGCTACAGCCTGATGGTCATGGGGAGAGGTCCCCTGACTTCTGCACCTGACTACAGCCCCCAGTCCCTGTGACAGATGTCAAGAACTGCTTAGGTTTCCATCCTTGGGATGGCCTTCACAGACTTGAAGCCACGCAGTCTAGGGCTCGAATCCCTGCTCTCCCACTTGCACCTCTGTAACCATGAGCCATTGCTTCTCTCTTTGCACTTCAGTTTCTTCATCAATAATAAGAAAGAGATACTAGACACAACCCTTCAGAATGATCTGAGAATTAAACGAGACAATCGCTGCAGAGAAGAGGGCCAAGTGGCTGCCTGGAGTCATGTAGCAAGAGAGCAGGGAAGATGCTGGGTTTACAGTTTTCCAGCCCCCAACTCCCCCTGCCCCATCCAGTCCCTCGCAAGTCTGGGGTCCCTGACTGGGGCCTGCATCCTGCTGGAGGCCTGGTCTGTGTAATCTGGCAGCTGGTCTCCATGACCTAAGGAAAAATAGACCGTCAGCCTGCTCAGGCTGGGGCCAGTCCCCTCTTCGTTGTTCCGCTGGCCTGACCTGGCCTCCCCAGGGGACCTTATCTGCCCATTCTCTCCTTTCCCACCGAGCTAATCTCTCCCTCTTTTCAAGAGTTCCTGTTTCCTCTCTGCCGCCTTCTTGTCTCTCTCCCCCGGCCCTGTCTCTCCCGTGTCTCCGGCCAGCCTCCCACACTTGGCTCAGGAGCCTCCTCACAGTGGCTGGTCCTGGTATGCCTGGGGACTTGCCATCTCTAGGCCTTGCCTAGTCTGGGACTTCTGCCCCTGAGGGAAGAAGGGAGATGGAGTGTGGGCCGGGTCAGGAATCCTGCTGGTAACAAGCATTCTGACACCCACAGAAAGATCCATACCTGGGCCTTTTAAATTCTCTGAATTGGCTCCTGGCCCAAAGGGCCGCAACAGGAGTTCCAGTGCAGTGGTTTGAGGATATTTATTCTGAAAGTCCAGGGTACCCAGATCTTATGGTTCCAAATCTCAGAACACAGTGAGATTGGGAGACACCAGAGCTCTGAGTTTATGGCCTTCCCACAGGCGAAAGCCTCACAACTACCTCCCCGGAACAGGGGCTCAACTTCAGTGCATGCTTAGAACCCTGATCTGGTCAGGGAAGAGCGGTCCAGGGAGCAGCTCTCCACGGTCCCCACGTCCCCAGCCCCTGACCAGCAGAAAGGCGCGAGGCTTCACAGCAGGCCCGGCTCTGGCCAGCAGCAGGCCCGCCGAGTCAGGGGCCCAGCTGAACCGCCTGTCCTGAGCCGGGAGTAGCCTGTGTCTTCTGCCCTGCTCTTCCCGTGTCTGGGAGTGAGGACGTGTGAGAAGGGGTTCGGTGTCAGACACACCTGGGCTCCCTGCACTATGAACTTACTGTGTGATCCGGGCCACGTGGCCTCCCCTCTCAGATCCTCACTTTTCTCACCTGTCAGAGGGAGATAACAACACCCACCGGGACCTGTTGTGAAGATGGCTCTGGACAACACGTGTGTAATAAGACACATCAGGTGCACAATAACAGGTAGTATTTGCATTACTACGACCGCCCTTTCTGAGTCATTGTGGGTCCTTGGTCTGGTTTCTCCATTTGCTTGTCCTGGTTAAGGTACAAAGAACACCCCAAAATCCAACATTTCCAAGGCATGTACTCAGCCTCTGGGATGCCTTTGCTGCCTGGGGCCCCCATGGGTGCACTGGGCTGGTCCCAGCCCACGTGGAGGCCCTAGATGGGAGGAGGAGGCAGGCAGAGTCGCCGCATAGACCTCGCTACAACACCATGGCTCAGTGCAAAGTGGGAGGAGAACACAGAGGCTGTGGGAACCCAGAGGAGGCCACTGACCCAGGCTGAGGGTGGTCAGGGAAGACTTCCTGGGGGAGAGCATCATTTACATGGGCCTTGGAGAAAAAATGGGCTGACCACTGTAAGCATGAGTGTGATGGCTGCTTTAAAGATCCAAAGGGTTGTATAGGGACTTCCCTGGTGGTCCAGTGATTAAGACTTTACCTTCCAATGCAGGCGGCATGGGTTCGATCCCTTGTCATGTAAGATCCCACTTGTCTCATGGCCAAAATACCAAAACATTAAAAATAAAAACAGAAGCAATATTATAACAGATTCAATGAAGACTAGTCCATATAAAAAAAAATCTTAAAAAAAAAAGAGTCAAAGGGTTGTATGGAGCTTGAGGGCATTAGGGAAGACTTTATAGAGATGGCTCCAAAGGCTCAGTGGAATTCCAACAGGGAAGTGACATTCTAGGCCTTCTGTGAAAGAGTGGTAGAAGCTCAGAGGGAGGCTGGACAGAGAGATGCCTGAGGAGTTGTAGGAAATGTGGCTGAAAGAGTCACTTGGGCCCTGGGGAGGGGCCTTGTATGCCAGGCCAGGGAATTGGTTTTGTAGGGCCAGTGTGGAGCAGGGGCAGCCCTGGACGTGGGAGAGCACACACCCCAGGTGCTTGTTCAACAGAGGCTGAGTTTTCTGCACAGATGCTGGTGGGAGGCCCACACTAGGATGCTCACCACCAGCCCTTGGCCCCGCATCAGCTCTGTGACCACAGGAAAGGTCCTTCCCATCTTGGAATTTCCTCATCTGCAAAACAGATTGAGAGCCCCGAAGACTAATCTCCAGGTTCCCTCCAGACTCTGACTCCTGACTCTGGCCACACAGGCTTCCCTCTTCCCACCCTGTGTCTCTGCAGGGTCTGGGGAGTGGAGCGCTTTCCCCTCAGTGTTTGCATCCCTTCCATATGCACCAAAATTCAGTTTATAATGTTCTTTTACATTCTTTGTCTGGTGCAGTCACCCACAGCCACAGCAGATATAGGTTATTGATAATTACTTCCATCGGTGGAGAACGACTGTGACCCCTGGATACTCTGTACTCACTCATCAGTGAGTACAGTGCTACCCACGTCCCAGGAAGTGAGGCTGAAGCTTAGAGCACAATAGTGCTGAGGGCCCTGAGACCCTCACTCCTCCAAGCCCCCATCTTCACTTGACAACAGCTAAGATCCCTGGGATTCTCCGTTTCCCTGGCTGTTTCCTCTTGCTCTCTTTGCCTTTTTTCCTCTTCATATCCCTGACCTCCAAAGCACAAGTGTCCCAGGCCCAAGCCTTGATTTGCTCTGCTTTTCTATTCTGCCTTTTAGTGACAGTGACCAAATGGGCATCTCACCCCTGGGCTCTCCTTGGAACCCCAGGCTCGATTATCTGCCCATCTACCCGGTATTTCCACTTGGATCCAACCAACATCACAGTCCACCAAGTCTGAACCCTAGTCCTCTCTCCACCCTCATCCCAGCATGCTTCCAAGCTCTCAGCCAAATAACTTGTAGTCCTTATCCATCCCCCTCACCCTCACGCCCCACAACCATGAAAAGGACAAATCTTGATGGCTCCACCTTCAAACCAGAACAAGACTCCAATCACGGCCACTGCAGCCATGCCCACTGGTCCAGGCATGAAGTTGGGGGCCTTTCCCAACCACCACCTGATCTCTACCACCAGCTTTACAGATGGGAAAACTGAAGCTAGGGAGGGAAAAGCCTTCCCCGTGGCCACACAGAAACCCTGCGAGGGCTAGCTGGAGCCTGGGCCTGCCACCACCTCCCTGGGGTCTGTGTCCCCAGTGTCTGGATAGGGTTTCTCTTGAAGCCACTTGGCAGGTCTGATGCCCCTGCCAGGCTATGCACACCCGCATGTGTGCCCCTGAGGAACAGAGTCTGCCAGCTGGGTTTGGGTTTCAAGACATCTGTCATCGCCCTTGACCTGGAGATCCTAAAAGGAGATTGGGGCCAGAACCGGATGGGGGGGCCATGGCGGGTAAACATCAATAAGATGCCACCTTGCCTAGAAACCGGAGAGTTTACTCCACCAGCCCTGGTGGTGAATCCTCTGAGTTCACTTGAGGAGGCCAGAAACTGCAGGGGAGGGCTGGGGTTCTCAGCATTTATTTCAAACAGCTGTTTAAAGAGCTTGTTTAAAATATAGATCATCATATATATATATATTTATATATATAAAATATATAAAGAGGAATTGAAGCCAGCCACCCCAAAGAAAAAGCTATATTTTATAAATATTTCTGTAGCTCCCACATCCCAGAGGAAGAAAAACAAAACAAAAAAACATTTACAACCCAAGCTAGTGGTTCCATGTGGTGGGCCCAGTAGGCTTAGACCCTGGGGTGGGCCGGGGGTCTTGAGGGCTAGGCCTACAGAACATTCTGTTGAGGACAGACTGACCTCCCACTTCCCAGGAAGCTGGTATCTCTGGCTACGAAAGATCGAGTCACACCAGTCTTGCCAAATCCACGCTCCTGGCTCCTTAGACCCGCCTGGAAGGCAGCAAGTGGGCACTCCAGGGCCTCGGGCTGCCAGGTTATTTTTAATCTTGTCGGTCTCCTTTGATGCCCTGGCTTTCCTTCCCTGATGGCCCAGCCTTCTGTTCCTGGCGGCTTCCAAGTGGAGGCAAAGCACAAGCCTCCTTCCATGCTCGGCATCTGGAATTCAGAAGCCAAAATCCACGGGGTGTCTCCGGCCCCCCTGGCTGGGCTCCAAGGGTCCCCAAGGAGCCGCGTGGCCTCACTTGCAGACATAGCGCTCCACGGTGCGCTCACACCTGCGGCAGGTGACGTAGCAGCACCAGTGGTACTTGCAGTGGCAACGCTCGACCACGCGGTCTGTGTAAGGGTTGTAGCCGCGTCCACAGCACATGAGGTCACAGCTGTCGCTGCCGTGCGATGTCTTGTTGCACTGCCTGGAGGGGGATCGGAAGGTCGGTGAGCACCCCCATCACTCACCAGTCACCCCCACTCCCAGCCAGGCAGCCCCAGTCTCCTCCGCCCATGGCTGCTGCCTCAGTCCCCCTTGGATAGGGTCTTGGTCTTTGGGGAATTTAAAATAAATTCTTTTTCCCAGGGGTCCTTCTCATTTTTCCCTATATTTCTAATAGGTGTTTATTAAAGTGAGGGGGTGTTTTGTTTCCTTTGTCTCTTTTCCTATATCTTCTACTTCTAAATACTTGAAAATGTCTCAAACAATTGGTTAATAATCCTATCTTCATATTTAATCCTTATTTATATTCTAACAAATACAAAGATCGTTTTTACTTTTAGAATCTTAGGATAAATTTGGAAACAAATGGCATCAGACGTGAGACACAGGGAGCATCTGGCACTCTCTTCTTGGGGACAGAGGGTCTATCAATCATTTGCCCCCTTTGAATCAGGTGCTTCCCTCCAGAATTTTATCTTATTGGAGGCAGGGAGGGTCTTTGGGTCAGTGGAAATGCTATGCCCACTTTACAGGTGGAAACAGGCTCAGCAAAGGGCAGAGGCCTGCTCAAGGTCTTACAAGGGTTTGCTTATTCATTCTCCTCACCTAAGAGGCAGAGAA
Organism: Cephalophus harveyi; assembly: GCA_006410635.1. NCBI lineage: Eukaryota > Metazoa > Chordata > Mammalia > Artiodactyla > Bovidae > Cephalophus > Cephalophus harveyi. The sequence goes on along the minus strand of SJYT01057612.1, from coordinate 521,391 downwards.
TCCATGGGCTGGAAGTGATTCAGGAAGAAATGAATCACTCATATGGGCAAAGAAGACACTAAAGGTCACTATAAACCCCAAATACCCTTGCCATCGGGTCTTCTGTCTAGTGAGGAAATGTCTGTGCAGGTCAACATTTTTATCTAGCTGGGCTAAGGTTTCTCTGGGATGCTGTCATGGGAAGCAGCGGGGTGCCCACAGCCACGTGGACCAAGGAATCCCAGAGTGTCCTAGGTGAGTAAACCCTAGAGATGACCAAATACAAGCCTCATATGTCATGATGCGGAAACTGAGACACAGAATGGGCAGAGGACTTGCCCAGCATCACACAGGGTGAGCACCGGGTCTGTGAGAGTTCAGGAAGGCTTCCTGGAGGGGGAGGGGTCATCCAGGCCATTACATGAAAGATCTCAGATAGAAGGGAGGGCATAGGGTGGTGAGGGCAAGGAGAACAAACACCTGACCTAATGTAAGGGGGGGTGACAGACGGATGAAACGGCAAGGCTGGAGGCAGGGGGGCTAGGGAGGAGACTGGTCAGCAGTTGAGAAGAAGCCGAGGCCTGAGCTAGAAAGGAGCCATGGAGAGGAAAGGAGAGATCTCCTGGAGGGGGAGTCGGGAGGAAATGGTGACTTGCATGTGGGGGCTGTATGCAGTTCTAGGCAGGACGGAGGAGACAGGAAGCAACAGCAGAGCAACATATGCCCCAGAGCCAGCAGACCTGGGTTCAAACCCCAGCTCTGCTACTCACTGGCTGTGTGACTTCAGGCAAGTCGCTTAACCTTTCTGGGCTTTTTTTTTTAGTTATTCAACACCATTAGTCCCTCTCAGTCTTATCCTGAAGGTCTCTAGACCAAGAAAGGGTGGTGGAAATGGTTTCATTTTATTTCTGGGTTCCTGACATGCAATTTTTGAAATCTGGCCTCCAGCTTCAGACCTACGATGGTGCCTGTGATGGGGAGCTGGGGAGGCTGGGGCCTGGGGATAGAGCAGGTTTCAGAGTCTGGAATAGGGACTGCTGAGGGGCCTCAGTTCACCAGGCTGGATTTGAGGAGGGCATCTTGTCTGGCTAGGGGGCCCAGCTATGTGTACCACCTATGCACCTGCCTTTACAGCTAGCAAAGCTCATTTCCATCCAACCCCCTGAGTCCCTAAATCCCCAGCCTAGTAAAGTTCATGTTTCCCCTCCTCCAGGAAGCCTTCCTTGCTGTCCAGGCTGAGTCAGGGCCCCTCTGGGCTCCCCGGTTTCCCTCTGTCACAATCTGAGCACTTGATGTCCCTCCCCAGCCAGCCAGAGCCTCATATAATGGATGTAAAAAGTGTCTGTGGTTGTGAGCCACCGGGGTGGTTTGTTACTGCAGAAAAAGCTGACCCATACAGCTGTCTGCCAAGGCCCATCCTCAGAGGAATGGCTGAGGGCTGAGCATGGCGGGAAACCGGGGGGGGTGGGGGGAGGATAGCATTCTGAGAAAGCAAAGGTGGCTGCTGGTGCTGTGGGAGGGGGCCTCCTCATCAACAGTTTGGGGGCAAGTCCTTGGGGCAGAGTCATGCCAGCTGGGAGGGAAGAGGCCTGGCAGCCTCAGGGAGGGGGTCAGGGGAGCCAGTCATTCACAAACCCTTCCCAGGGCACTGATCACGCCCAGCATGGAGGGGCTGTGGGATTCGAATCACACCAACCCTCCAGGTGTGTGGCACTGTCCCCAGGGCACAGAAGACGGCCTTGAGCTTCAGGTCCCCCTGCTAGAAAGCTGTGGCATCAGGATGGGAGCTGTCCTTCCTGAGACACACACAGGCACAGCCACCCCAGGCTCCACGGAGAGCCCCTCTTTGCTCTGGTGTCCTCAGTGGGCTTCCCCCAGGTCCTGTGGGTTCTAGAATCCTACCCCCACCCCGTCCTCATCACACCCACCCCGGGTCCTCAGCCTAGACTCTCGCTCCTTCCTGTCTCTCTGGCCTGATCTGGTTCCATCTTCACTCTGCCTGACCTCCTCAATCTGGCCTCCAGATGGGCGCCTGGGCCTCCTCTTACAGCCTGCTGCCCTGGCCCGTGAGGAGGGAGCCCCCCAAAGCAGCCCCCCTCTCCTGGAGACAGGAACGTGGGCTGAGGAGGAAGCTAAAGCTGGCCAGGCACCAACTATGTGCCAGACACGTTCTCAGACACCCTCACTCTGGTTCAATATTCTTTTAACCCCGAAGAACACTCGTCTTGTGGAATGCTATTAGGGGCTCCTTAATAAAAGAGTTCCACAGCCAAACACCTCTGGGAAACAGAGGCTTAGACAGATCCTTTACTGCGGGATTCCTCAGAGCCTTTAATATGTTCTCGTGCCTTGCAAAGAGAATTTCCCAGTGTATTTGATTGCACAACTATTTCTTTATAGCATTTCAGGATTGGATTCCTCCTGAACCATCTCAGGAAAGAGCTGCCCCTCGGAATCCTCACCAGCCCCTCCAGCCCACCAGACCCAGGAGCCTCACTCGCTCCCTCCCTCTCTCCAGTCCCGCATCAGCTTCAGCCTCTAGGATAGGCCTTGCTATAGGGATCCCAGCCCTGGCTCCGAAATGGGGAGTTGTGGGGGAGGCGGGGAGCGGCTAGAAGAGAGAGCTAGGGTCTGGGAGGGGTGGATGTAGGTGGGGACGTGGGAGCACCCTCTCTCCAAAAAATGCAGGCTGGCCTCACTCTCCTGCTGCCCCTTTGGAGCGTGCCTGCCCTGGTCCCATCTCCACGCGGTGCAGACTTCGGGTGTGGCCCCAGGGGCTGCCTGCTGCCTCCCCCGCCCCATGGCTCAGTTCATTGTCCAACCAGCAGGTTGTCTGACATGATCCTTCACGTATTCATTTGACAGACATCTACTGAGGACCTATTTTATGTCAGGCAGCTCTTTCCTAGCCCTTCTCTCCCACACAGTCACTGTCTCCTCCCATCTGCCTCCGTCACTAGGGGGCAGGTGAGGTGGGGCCCTCTCAGGAGCCTCCATTCCCAAGGAGCCTATGCCTGGGTGAGGTGCACAACAGCCTCTCCCAGGAGCTCTGCCGGGGGCCCCTGGGACCCCACACCTCCGCTCAGCATTTGACCAGGCAGGGACTCCATTCCCCAAATGCCAACTGAAGCCCGACCGACCGTGTGTGCCTGGGCCTGAGCTGGGAAGGGGCATGCCCCACGTGACTGACCTTTCCTGCCAGGGTGGCAGCAGGCCCTTACCTGTCCTGCGTCCCGTGCGAGCCCACCTTCTCATTCTTCATGCAGAAGTCAGGGGAGCTCTGCAGGTAGACGAGCTCCGAGTCCTTCACAGGTCGGATGTCCAGGTCCTTGGGCACCAAGTGCTTGCGGGTACCCATGGGTCGGTGCACCACCTTGGTGGCCGACAGGTAGCGGGTCTTGAGGTCGGCGGCCACATCCCGAAGCTCCTGCAGCCCCTTCCAGCAGGTGCGGATGGAGCAGGAGCCAGATACCCCGTGGCACTTACACTTCATTTCCAGAGAGGCGCGCAGAGCCTGCGGACAGGGGAGGGCGTTGGGCTGGGTGGTGGGGCTCCTTCCCTTGCCCTGCCCTGGGCCCTGGCCCCACCCCTCCGCCTGCCAGTGTTCTCAGGGAGTCACTGCCTGCTCCGGGCCGCAAGGGACAAGGGACAGGGCATTTTGCTCTAAAGCTGCAGGGTAGATCCTTAGCTCCTTCTCCAACCCTGGGGGGCAGCTGGGAGAGGCAGGGAGAGTGTCTTTCGCAGGAGTAACGGTGCCATTCACACACCTACTGTACCTAGTGCTCTCCACTTCAGATGGTTTCGTCAAGAAGTCGTTCATGGGCGATACCATTAATTTCCCCATTTAAAAAGAGAAAATGAAGGCTCAGAGAGGCTGAGTCTCCCGCCCAAGGCTACAGTTAGGAGATCTCGGGCTGGGATTTGAATCCAGTTCTGAGGGCAATTCCGAAAGCCATGGCTTTTCACATTCTCTGCTTTTCCTCTCTCACAAAATGCTTGCTGAAAAAAAGGGAGTGGGAGAAGAAAAGGAAGGGAGGGAGGGAGAGGAGAGGCAGCAGCAGCAAGAGGTGGGTGCTCCAGGCTGGCCTTCCCGCGGCTGCCTGTTGCCGCATCATCACTCAGCACCTGTCTTCATGTGCGCTGAGCAGGTGTGTAATCGCTACCTTACAGAGTCGTTGAAAGGATTCAACAAGATGACACGTATGAAAGCGTCTTGTGAACTAAAGTTAAATCAATATTTGGTTTTGAAAAATCAGTCTAAGTAAGAATTATGGTGGGCAGGGTTAGGCTCGGGGCCTGGGGAGACTCTAGCCGTGGCTTTGGAAATGACCCTGTGCGGCTGACTTCCGCAGGCCTCAGTTTCTCCCTGTGTACCTGAGGGGCGTGAGTGAGACGCCTTCTGCACGTCTTCCAGTTCTGAAGTCTAAGTCCCGCCCCCTTGCACTCAGGACTGGGGTCCCTCTGCCCTCCCGCCTGCCCTGTGGGCTCCACTGCAAGGGTTAGGGGTCTCCCGGGCCTGTCGGTGCATCAAAAGTACGGGGAAACTGAGGCACACGGAGGGAGCCTTGCTGCAATCCCATGGGGAGTTAGTGAGGAAGCTGGTCAAGGTCCCAGGGTTCCCTACCCCTCACAGTGCCGGGAAGTGGGGAGTGAGGGAGTCCACTTGGGTCTAGAGGCTGGAACTGTCTCGGCAAAGCCTGTGGAGAGCACACAATGAAGTGAACCTGACTTCAGGGCACGTTGGGCTTCCCAAGGGCACGAGGTCCTTCTAAGTCATCCAGGAAAGTAAACCACACTCAGCTCCTCAGCTCAGAGGGCAGGAAGGGCCAGGCTTCCCCAGGCCTCGGTGCCAGGGCAGGGCGTGCTGCCATTGACCCTCCTGGGCCCCTGCAGATGGTCCCAGGGAGGCCAGCTCCGAGGCATCAGGGCCCGGGGACAGGCGTGAGGCGCCCCCAAAGCTGAGGACCCTGAGTGGACTGCACTGCGGGATGCCACTGTAGCGGGAGCATGGCAGCATGAGGCTGGCGCCTGGCCGTGGGCAGGAGTGGGGCTGGGTTCTCGGGCAGGAGGATGGCGAAGGGCTCCCAGTGGGTTTCCAAGGGTTGTGGGGAGCAGGCCCGCAGGGTTCGGAGGCAGAAGTTCTTGGTCCCTAGCCAGACTCTGCTACACACCACAGGGTGACTTGACCTGTTTCCCCCAACTGTCCAAAGACGGCCTGGACGTCCTAGAATCCTTACACAAGGGAGACGAGAGAGAGAGGAAGGTGAGGATATGGAAACCTCTAGACTTGGAATCCCATAGACCTGGGCTCCATCGCACTGTGTGTCCTTGGCCAAGCCACCTAAGCTCCTTCTGCCTCACTTGAGGCCTCTGTACAATGGGCCCAAGGGGGGTGCAGGGAGGAGGTGGTGAGATTCATCCCCAGCTGACACTCCGCCCCTCCGGGATCGGCTCCCCACCTGTAAGGAGGGTAATGGTACCTCTTCACAGTGTGGTTTCATGGAAGAGAAAGCTAATCAAGCACCCACCACAGTGTCTGGCACACAGATGAGTATCAAGTTTGTTAGAAAGGTCCGTTCATTCATTTATGCATTCATTCCAACCTTCTGTACAATGAGGTGAGGAATTAAAGCAACACTGATAATGACATACATGGAGGGGAAATCATGTTTTGGAGACTAGGGAGGGTTTTTGATATGGGAGAGAGTTCCCATTAGATCCAAGGAGATGACCCTTAGCTCTACACGGCCCACAGCCCGCTCCGTGCTTCCTCTCATGCCCGGCCTTGGCCCAGAGCCCCAGAGGAGGAGTCTGAGGAAATGTGACAATGAGGACTAGAGAGCACCCACCCCTCCCATTTTATAGATGGGAACAACTGAGGGCAGAGAGGAAGTGACTCGCCCAGTGTCACACAGTGAGTTTAGAGCTCCTGACTCCCAGCTTAGCTCTCCTTCTGCTCCACCAACATTCTCCAACCCAAACCCCGGTGGACGCCCTGGAGGAGAAGAAGCCAGGCAAGCCCCAAGCAGCTGGAGAGGGAAGAGTCAGGGGAGGCCCGGAACAAATCAGCGTGGCGGTATCAGGGCCCGTCCCCACCCCCACCCC
>SJYT01057612.1:480212-512824 GCA_006410635.1 Cephalophus harveyi | reverse complement strand
CCCTGGGGGGGGGGGGGGGGGGTGGGGTGGTTACCTGTCTCCCCACTTCACTGTTGTGTAGACGCATCAGTTTATTGGCTTGGGATCCTGTTTTTTTCACCTTCATAGGAGCATCGGAAAACTTGGCCCCCATGAGGAGCCCGTAGCTGAGGTTGTCCGCACATCCTCCCCAGCGGTTCCCGGGCCCGGGTGGCTCACCTGGGACGGGGCCGCAGGAGCAGCCGGGCAGGTCGCCGGAGGTGCAGGCCCGGGCGATGGCGTGGCTGATGGCGGCCGCCGACAGCGCATACACGAAGGCTGACTCCCGGGTCCCTGCGGGGAGGAGCAGGGTCAACCAGGGCGGGCGACCCAAGCATAGGACCGTGCCCAGGGCTGAGGGCCCCACCTGCCTCTGGGGCCAGATGGGGCCAGGGGTGGCGAGTGGATGGAGCAGGTGGAGGGTGGCGCTAGGGCCATTCCACTGTCACCACCCCCATCCTCCCCCAAATGGACTAGCTGACGGGCACACTCACTCTGAAGCCCGAAAAGCCAGCAATCCCACAGGCACACCCTCACACACTCAGCACACTGCACGCCCCACACCCAGCGTCAGGGACTGCTTTCAGGCACTGAGGGCCCCGTCCCTGAGCTCCTCAAAGACAGGTGAGCAAACAGCCTGCTGCAGGATGAAAGTGTCCCCTAAAAAGATACGGTCAAGTCCTGACCCCTGGTACCTGTGAACGTGACCTTATTTAGAAATGGGGTCTTTGCAGGTGTAACTGAGCTGAGGTCATTAGACGGATCAGAGTGGGCCCGGATACAACAACGGGGGTCCTTGGAGGAAGAGGGAATCTTGGACACAGAGAGGGCAGAGGCCACGTGACCGAGACAGAGATGGAAGAGATGCAGCTACAAGCCGAGGAGCACAGAGACTACGGCAGTCCCCAAAGCGAAGGTGAGGCAGGGCTGAGTCTTCCCCCTTGCGCCTTCAGAGGAAGTCCTGCGGACACCCTGACTCTGACTTCGGATTTCCACCCTCCAGATGAAGGTGATTCTCCCCTTGTGAGAAGCCTGCAGAACGCGGGGCTTTGCTACAGCAACCTTAGCAACTAAGATGGAGCCAAGGTGCCTTGGCTGTGGGGTCCTGGCCTCAGGTCCAAGCAAGTTACTGCCCTTCTCAAGCCTTGGTGTCCTTAACTGTAGACTGGGAATGATATACCTACCTCACGGGCCTGCTCTGGAGTTGAGATAATTCAGGAAGAAGGGAGGCTTTCTTTGTAAAGTATTGCACACACATGGCCTGTCATTGTGCAGGGCACAGAACTGATCCCCTGCCTTTCAAAAGCCTCCTTATGATACACAGGAACCCCCACCCCAATCCATCCCAAATGCCCCCTCCTCCAGAAAGTCTTCTCCACAGATGCTCTTTAATCTCTGTATCACTCTGGGCCTCTCAACGCACTTTGAGTCGGGTTGGTCTAGAATTACCGTGCGGCACACCTGTCTGCCCTACGGGTGGGCTCAGTCGCACTCTCGTTATAGACTCCCCATCCCGCCCACCGGCCTCCCTGCATCGTTCATGCCTTTCTCCAGGTATGAGGGGTATGCGTGCATTTGTACTGCCATCCAGGCTCCCCTGCACTCCCCGTATGTTCACCCATTCATCAATTCACGCCCAAACACCCATGGCCATGATTAATTCACCCACCCACCCATCCGTGGATCCATCCATCATCCAGTTATTCACTCATCCACCCATCACGCTTCCATCCATCCATCCATGAACACAGCCACCTATCTAAACACACATATATTTATGCCTGAATTCATCCACCTCTACCCACACGCATTCCGCAGGCCCTAGCAGGCCCCACCGGCCCCCTACCTCTCTCCAGGTCGAGCAGATAGTTGGGGGCGAGCTCGATGGAGGAGCAGTTCCAGCGCATGTCGGCGAAGGCCCGGCGGCAGGCCTTCATGACCTCGCGGGCGGCGTGCACGATGGTGTGCATGAGCTCCAGGTTGCTGCGGCACAGCTGCACCTGCGCAGACACCAGGCCCTCCAGCTGCTTGCAGTGCTGCGTCTGGTTCAGCGCCAGGGCCGCCGGGGTCTTGGACAGGGCCCTGCACGTGGCCAGAAAGCAGCACCAGTGAAAAGGAAGTCAGGCCGGAGAGGGACCCTGCTCCCTCCCCCCACTGTACGGCCCAGCCTCTTCTCAGTGGGTCTGCAGCCTTCACCGGAAGGAGCTGGCAAAGCAGGAGGCCAAATACTGCTGTCCCCAGCAGGGTGATGCGCTCCCTTCCACCCTGGTGTGACCTTGGGCACACCCCTGTCCTTTTCTGGGCCTGAGGCCCTCATTCATAACATAAGATTGTGACCCCACCCCCCGCCACCCTACCTAAGCTTTATTACAATTAGACTAACAGTTTTCTAGTTCACAAAGCATCACAGCCATTGCCTTATTTAGTCCTCACACAGCTGTGGATTATTATTTTTTATGCAACATTCACTCAATACTGAGCCAGACACTATGCTAGATGCTAGATTATAGTCATTGGCATAATTTACATTATTAATTGAGCACTTACTAGATGCACAGTGTGAGTTAGGAGCTTCTCATTTTGGCTTCATTTAACAATTAAATCCCTGTATTAGGCTGTAAAAATCCCACATACATGCAAGGGATTTATGAAAAGATTAAAGCCACTCAATTTTGTGATAAATGAGATTTAGCCATTAACTTGGGCTTCCCTGGTGGCTCAGATAGTAAAGAATCCACCTGCAATGCAGGAGACCTGGGTTCAATCCCTGGGTTGGGAAGATCCCCTGGAGAAGGGCATGGCAACCCACTCCAGTACTCTTGCCTGTAGAATCCCCATGGACAGAGGAGCCTGGCAGGCTACAGTCCATGGGGTCGCAAAGAGTTGGACACGACTGAGTGACTAAGCACACAGCCATTAACTTGCTGTGTGACTTGAGATAAATCACAACGGTCTCTGTCCTCTCTGGGTCTCAGTGTCTGTACCTGTAAACTGTATTCCCCAGAGCAGGCTCCAGTGAGACACTCTGAAAAAGCGGATCCATGGTCAAGCACATTTTAGGGATGTGATACACTATATCCCCTCTTGAAGAATAGTAATGCATATTTCCATTTTAAAGGCCCTGAGAAGTCCTGCAGCAAAGCAACAGGCTTCGTTTGTAACTTCCAAGTCTGCTGAGCACAAAACTCTTTATTTGAGGAGTCCTAACCTCATCCATCGGAGAAGGCAATGGCACCCCACTCCAGTACTCTTGCCTGGAAAATCCCATGGATGGAGGAGCCTGGTAGGCTGCAGTCCATGGGGTCGCTGAGTCAGACACGACCGAGCGACTTCACTTTCACTTTTCACTTTGATGCACTGGAGAAGGAAATGGCAAGCCACTCCAGTGTTCTTGCCTGGAGAATCCCAGGGATGGCAGAGCCCAATGGGCTGCCATCTGTGGGGTCGCATAGAGTCGGACACGACTGAAGCGACTTAGCAGCAGCAGCAGCCTCATCCATGCTTTGGGAATGCTGGCCTAGGAGGTTCTCTATGAACCCTGATGATGCTATAGGACCTCTGAGCTTCCCAGATCCCGGCTCTGGGCACTGAAATTCTAAGACTTTAGGACTAGGGGACCATCCTGGATTCGCCTTCTTCCCAGGCCTTCTCTCAGGAGCAGATTGCATCAGGCTGCACCTCCTCTAAGTGGAGGCTAGAGGGACCCCACAGTCTTAAAGAGTTCCACATAGACCTGGTCCCTACCCTAGGGCCAGCTCGTCCTCAGAAATCCAGCAGAGACCTTGGAGGGACAAGGGGAAAGCAGGGGCCAGGCTTCAGGCCTGCGTGCTGTGTGTCCCACTTGCTGGGACCATGGCAGACCTCATCCAGGGTCAGGGCTGAGACCTGGCAAGGCCTGGAGTCCTGAGCCCCTGGCCTGAGATCCCAAGGGAGGGAGCCCAGTGCCAAAGAACAGCACAGGCCTAGGCAGACTCTTGGCCCTGTTACCCCTGCCTCCGGCACCCGTACTCCCCCGTGACCTTGAGCAAGGCAAGCGACCTCTCCCCTCCCAGTACTGTCTGGGGGATTAACTCCATGAGTGTCACATGCTCTGCCCAGGGCTGACACACCATGGGCAGTGCCCTGTGATGAAATCTACTACATTACTGCATTGGTGGCCTCTTCCCACCTTAGCCTCTTGCACTTACTTAGTCAAGGTCAAGGGCTCCCCTCTGACTTCACGGCCCCTCAGGTGGCAAGCCTACCATCACCCCAGTGCTCTCCAGCCTCTTGTCCTTCCCCTCCCCCCCATATTGAAATATCCACTATACCAGACTCCTAGCTTCTCTGACAGGGACTACCCTGACACCATGCCTGTGCCCAGACTTCCTGGTGCCAGGAAAGCCCTTCCCCTGTTCCTGTACCTAAGTGAAAAAATGAACTTGATCTGCTTGTGGGAGAAATATTTACTAAGCACCAACTCTTCCCAGACTCACTTGGTAATGAAGGACACAGATCCATTCCTCAAAGAGCCCCTCAACGGACAGCTGCACAGACCTGTCACCAGTTATAAGGCAACCTAGATGTTCCAGCTCACGGACTAGCCCAGGCAAGAGCTCAGGCTTTGGGCAACAGCTGTGTGACCTGGGTAAGTTACTCACCCTCTCTGGGCCTCATGCCATCTGTTATAAGAAAATGATAAATTCTATTTCCAAGGATTATGGTTAAGATTTAAATGTGATAATGGCTGGAAAGCATTCGGAGTATTCACATACGGAATTCCTCACTTGCAGCCACTTAAATCTTGGACCAGAGGGAGTCGGAAGACCTGGGTTGGGACTCAAGCTCTGGCCTCTACATGCTGTGCAATCTTGGGTAAACTGCTGCCACTGTCTGAGCATCAATCACATAAGAGGATTCCTGGAGGCCTTGAGTGAAATGATATGTGCTTATGGGTACTAATAGGTTAGTTGACTTCCTCCTGCCTCTCTCTGCCACGCCCCTACAACTCCAAAATATAGAAATCTTCCCAGAGGCCTGGGAAGCAGAGCCAGGACAAGTGAGCACAGCCTGGGGGCCACACTGGGGTGGCACAACCCAGCCTGAGATTGACTGTGGGTGGCTTGGGCTTCTCCCTCACTGCCATCCCTGGCCCACCCCTCCCCCTCCCCACAAGGCATGAGCCGAGAAAGTTGGTGTAGCTGGTGCAGACCTCAGGCCTGGTTGCTTGATCCTGCCAATGCCGGGATACCTGGGGAAGCTGCTGCCTGAATTCCTGCAGCCCGTAATGGGTAAGGGGGGACCACACAGGGGCAATATAACCCCCCACCCAAGCCTGTTTCTTGGTTGTTGAAACCTCTCTGCCTCCACCCAGCAAACACTGTCCATGCATATGGACCCACTGTCCCGGACGGACACAGCAGTTCCCAGTTTACAGAGCCTCTCATTTCATCCCATTCTCACAATGTCTCGGGGGGGCTGGGAGAATATTACCCACTTTAATCAGAGAAGGACACTGAAGCGGTCCAATGCCTGGGTGCTCGGCCTCCTCCGGATGCCACCTTCCAGGATCCCCACTCTACTGGGCTGGGGTCCGTCCACACTCAGCCTGCCCTGAGCCCACTCTGCCCATCACCCTTGCCCAGCTTCCATCCTTCCCCTCTGAGCCAGTTTTCTGTTTCACAACAGGAACGATTACAGGAGATATATGAGAAAACACCCAGCACGGTACTGGGCATACAGCAGGCACGCATGCAGGGTGGCTGTCTTCCAGGTCCTTTCCCTGGGCTCCTGCTCAGAAAGTGGATAACATAAGCTCAGACTTTTCCTGGGGAGCTCAGTTCAGGTAACTCCTGAGCACGGGCACTGCGGCTCCTGAGAGGGGTTCTCTGGACTCCTGGGGTCTGGATCAGCCACTCTGGGTCAGTCTGTCCATCTCTGAAGTCATCAAGCATCCACCTCCCCAGCTGGTGGTGAGAGAGGTTCTATGAGGGGGATCCAGTGTGGACAATGAGGCTCAGCCTTCCCAGGAGGGCGGAGGACAAACGGGAACCATCCTAGAGGTGCTGGGTGGGCACGGGGCTGCGGAGAGCGCAGCCGGGACAGAGCGGCCAGCTGCGGCATGCTGGGAGAGACCGGCTCATGGGAGCGTGCAGAGTGGGAGATCAGGAGGCGGGATGCAGCGGATTCCACTCCAGAGGAGGGCGATGCGGTCATCTGGTAATTAGTGGTAATGACCGTTTCTAACTAAGGCCCCCTTGGGGAGGTAATCAAGGATTAGGGTGGGAGGCGGGGGAGTTACCCGTCTGGACATCTCGTCCGGCTTGCCTCACTGCAGCAGACCCCTAATTGAAAACATTTTGGTTTATCTGGGGGCGGGTACATGGGGGAGAAGGTGGAAGAGAGGACAGGAGGGGACAGAGAGTTCACAGGCGGGGCCTATGCCAAGGGGGCCGTGGGGATGGCTGAGGTCTCCTCATTCAGGAGTTGGGGCTCTCCTGGGAATGGTGGGGTGGTGGTGAGGGGTGCAGAGACCTGGGTTTCAGCTCCAGCTCAGCTGCAACTTTGGGCAAGTCACCGTCCCTCTCCGAGCCTCAGTGTCCCCCCTCCATTGTGCAAGTGGGGACATTGAGGCTCAGAGAAGGGTAGGGCTTGCCCAGACCTGTACACAAGTAGCCAATCAGAGAATCAGAAGCAGAGCCAGGCTAGAACTCCTAGATCACAGGCTGAGGCTCTTTCACTCCACTGTAGAGATGAGGAAACTGAGGCTCAGAAAGGCTCGTGATTGATTTGCCTGAGGTCCCGCTCACAGCTAGTGAACGGTCAGAGCTCAGGCTGGGACTCAGGTCTCCTGACTCGGGTCCAGGGCTTCTCCCAGCCTCTCCGTGGCAGCTGTGTCCCTCTGAGTCTCTTAGGACACTTCCTTGAGAGGCCTGACCCAGAATCAGCAGCAGGCTCACTGGGGCCACTCCACCCACCCTGGGGCTGCCTCCAGAGGCTCAGAGAAGGCTGGAACCATCCTCTCTGCCCCCACGACAGCCAGAGAAGGTTCTCCCCACACTCTCTGGTCTGAGTCTCCCACCATTTGGCTTGGGTGAGAGGGACCTCCAAGTGTTTCCAACCCCTCTCCCTTACCCCCGATCCACAGGAAGTTCAGGCTGAGTCCCGGGTCCCCATAGGTGGGCATTCTGGGTCATTCAGCCATGTCTGCTTTCAGTTCCCATGTCAAATTCCCCTCTCCTCTTCAGCTTACTTTCCAAAGCCCAAGGCAGCAGGGTCCCCTGGCACATCCTCAGGACCCCCAGCTTTTCATCCCCACTGTACACTTCTCTATTCCTAACTTTCCTGCGGTTCCCTGAGACCAAGAGGAAACAGAGCCAGGCAGCTTAAGTCCAAATCCTGCCCCTGCTGCCTACTAGCTGTGACACCCTGTTCATTAAAGACCCGCTGAGCCTCTACTTCCTCTTCTGTTTAATGAGGGAGATGGCTGAACCACTTCACATGGTGGTTGGGAGACAGATGAAACAGCATACATCAAGAACGTAGAACAGTGCCTGGCATATTCCAAGGCCATATATATGACCTTGCCATATCGTCTGCAAAGCCATATATATACACACACAGATACACATACACATATTGTTATTCTTAAACTCCACTCTTTCTCCTGCTTCCTCCTATATCTTCGGCTCCAGCAATTTAACTGCTATCAAAGAGGTTTGGCTTCATGGAGCCTGTCTGCCTGGCTTCTGATCCCACATTCACCATTAATTAACTAGCTGTGTGACCTTAGGCCAGTTACTTAACCTCTCTGTACCTTAGTTTCCTCATTTGTAAAGTGGTAGCGATAAGAATGTCACCTACTTCACAAGAGTATTATCAAAGTTAAATGTCTAAAGCTCTGGGGATTTACTAGTAAGCTCCTGTAATTCCTGGTTTCTCTGTTTCCCCACACGCACAGTCCTGTCCCTGCGGTTCCTTCTGCCTAGGATGCCTGCTTTGCATTCCATCCATGGCCATTGAAATCCTATCTATCCTTTGAAGCCTGGCTCAAAGTCACCTCCCTTACGTGGGACTAACCACTCTTCCTCTGGGCTCCCATGCTCCCTCTTCTAGGACACAGCCCAAAGTCCACTTTGTATCGTTATATGTCTGTTTCCCTCAAGAGGCTGGAAATGCTTTTAAGGCAGACACTGAAGTATACTCATTTTTTTGTGGCAGCCTAAGCTATGCAGTGGGGATAGCATGGATGTTGGGCTTAACTAGCCATCTACTGCAGACCCTATCAAGCCACATGCCAGCTTGGAGGCCCGTACAAGTCACACATTTTTCGGAGGGAATGATAGCAATGTCCCCCACAACATGTTAGTGGCAAGCCCAGTTCTTGGCCTCTGATGCTCCTTGTGCCCTTTAACAATGCCTTTCCCTCTCTGGACCTCAGTTTCCTTATCTATACAATGTTAGTGGTGGGTGAGAAGGGCTTGGGCTCCCTGATCAGAGGTTCTCACCAACTGGGGCAGTGCCAGACACGAGCAGAAGGAGGAAAGTGGCTGCTTTCTCATAAAACTAATCAGGAGCAGCTGAGAAAAGTTGGTCCCCCCCCGCCACCCCACCCCCTGCCACACACTGGGAAGCTGCTGAGCCCAGGCTTCTCCTTGCAAACGAGAAATGCAAAAAGATGGCGTTTCCCTCTCCAGAGGAAAATTAATCGATAACTCAGCCCCAGAAGAGGCAGGGCTGGTGACCTCAAGACTGTTTGCTGGTGGCCCAGCCACTATCGCCCTGTCTTCCAGCTAATCCACGAACCTTCCTCACAGTCCCTCCCCAGCTTCCATAATCTGTCCCCTGCCTGTCTTATCTGCATGGCTCCCCACCCCCGACCTGGAACTCTATAGAGTGTGTCCTGTCCTGGACTTTTCAACCACCCTGGGAGTTTCTCCACCCAAAAGGGCCCTTCTCTCACTGCCCCGACCCGCCAAACTTCCAGAGACTCCTCAGGCCCCTCCTAGGAAAACTACCCCGGAAAAATCTACCTAGGGTCCCAATACGTGCCCCCCACCAGGTGGGCACCTCTCCTCTCAGTCCCACAGCACTGCACTGGTCTCTTCTGGAGCACTTGGGAGTTATTTACAGCCTGGGCTTATCTCTTCCAGACCAGAGAGAGGGCAGCTTCTCCAGGAAGCGGCTGGGTTTTACTCCTCTCTGCCTGCCCTCACTGCTCACAGTCCTGCACAGAGCAGGCACTCCCTTCTGCTGGATGGAAGAGAGTTTCTCTCCCACCTACCCTTCCACTAATAATTTCTGTCTAAAGGACAGTCTTTCACATATGCAGAGCATCTGACAGTTAAGGAGGTTCTTTCATGAGCCCCTTCTTATCTGACCTGAGTGAGACAGGCTCTTTCCCTCCTTTGACAAAGGAGCGCGCTGAGACTCCCAGAAGCTGAGAGACACTTCCCCAAGGTCACGCCGGTGGGGCAGTCTGGACTGTTTGAGGACCTCCAGCTAGGGTCAGGAGACTGACAAGGAACGTAATATTCAGCAGGCCTTGTGTGCAGAGCACAGACCCTTAAGACTGAGCTCCTCGACCAGGCTCTTTCCATCGGTCCTGGTGGAGGTCTTGCGTAACTCTGAGCTGCACAGCACAGAGCAATTCCGTCGCCTTCCACGCCCTGTCTCACTCCTCCCGCAGGTAAGGACAATATTTTACAGAGGAGGAAAAGGAGGCTTAAGAAGGGTGACTCGCCCACAGCCCCTCGGCTACTTCTGCTCCCCGGTGTTGGGTACGCTGGCCCGATCCAGGGGGCCCCTTAACGCTCTCCGCCTCCCCCGCCCTCGGGGGCCCATCTGCGTAGACGCGGATCCCCTACTTACAGCCACTTGATGCCATAGCACACGCCGGTCTGGAGCGCCAGGGCGAAGAGCAGCGCCTGGCAGACCTGCGGCCGCGCCCTCATCCTCGCGCGGCGGGCGCGCAGGGGGGTCTCACCCTGGGGAAGCCGCGCCGAAGTCCAGCCGCGCTCCCGGCCGCCGTCGCTCGTCCCGCGCGCAGGCCGCCTGCAGTCGGGGAGAGCGGAGGCTGCGGGTTAAGGCGGCGCGTGGGGCGGGGGCCACGGGCGTGGGGGGTGGGGGCGTTTTATTCAAATTACAAAGGAGGGGTTGGGGCCCGGGGAGGCCGGGCGCGCGGCGGGCGTCGCCTCCAGCCCAGCATAGTCCCGGACGCTGCCGGCGTCTGGCTCAAATTAGGTGCCGCGGGAGCGCGGCCGAGGGCGTGTCCACCTAGAGCCGCCCGCGGCGAGAAGAGAAAGGGGCGACAGGATCAAAGACTCAGGAGAGACCAGGCGGAGAGACAGCGAGAGGGCGAGAGAACCTCAGAGAGCGAAGCTGAGAGAAGCTGAGCAGAGGGACAGGCACACAGCCCTGGAGAGCGACGGAAGGTGTCGAGGGCAGAGGCTGAAGGCGGGCCACGGGAAGAGCAGGTTCCGCGCCCGGGATCTGGGTTCTCATCGCCGCAGTATTGTTAGTTATTGCCGGCTTGGGCATTCTCCTTCCCTGCTGGGGCTCGGTTTACCCCCTCTGTAAACCCGGACCACAGTTGTTATTCAAACTGGATTATGACACAATTCACCTTTTAAAAAGAATATCACTAACGCGATCGATTTTTTTTTCCTCCCAGCAACCCTGGGAGATGGTACTATCACTGCTCCTATCTCACAGATGAGAAAACTGAGGCCTGGAGATGTGAAATGGGATTGGTCAGCCAACGAGCGGCAGTCTTCTACGCTCACGTCTACCCAGTGTCGGGTGAGATCGTGGACCGTGAGAAGACAAGGAAAAGGGGGCTTGCTCTGGGGCATCAGTTTCTCGGCTGTGACGGGTAGGATGAGAAAGTGGATGGCAAAAGTCTTTGTGAAGTGAGGGCTACTCAGGGTCCTGAGATTCCTAGTTCCTCCAGCGATGCCCTCGGTGGATCGGATGGTGCCCAGGCCGGATCGGAGGCGGGGCGGCCTGGCCTTGGCTAAGCCGGGAAGCTCACGGGGCCGGCGGGATGCCGCCTCTGGCCGCCAGGCGGCGTCCTGGGGCCGCGGAGTATCCTTACCCCGCCCGCAGGCCGCAGAGTCGCTTTCTCCGCCTTTTCTCTATTTCTTCTTCCCCCGCCCGCCTTCTTCATTCTCACCTCATTAACTCCCTTCCCAGCTTCTCCCAAATTTACCAACACCTGGCGTTAGTCCGGAGACAAACACAGTCCCAGCCCCTTCTCCCTGGGGAGGAGCAGACAAAGGGGTTTCTTCCTAAAGGGTTTGGGGTGTTGGAAAAAGGAGGCGCCTTAGTGGGGGGCGCTTGACCCAAAAGCAGGTGTTCTCATCTGACTGTCTGACCTTGGACCTTCCACCACCCCAGCCTCAGCTTCCCAGTCTATAAAAACAAGGGCCTGGACTGCACGCATCTCCTGAGGTCTTTCCAGTCCCCAGTCTGCAGGTATTTTGAGCCCCCTCTCTCTAAGTTCCCAGTATTACATCTACCTGTGTAGTGTGTGCATGCACGTGTGCGCCTTAAGAGCACACACACGCACAGACAACATATTTTAAATCCCACTGCTTTCTGGGACCTTGCGGCATGACCCAGAGCAAGGCAGGGAGAAACCTCTGAATTACATTTTGTTTCTCCTCCGCAGAGTTCTCACAAGCTAGTGGTGCTCGCTCTAAGGCACTGGGGCCGGGGAAGCAGGAGTGGTGTTTCAGCTGGGGTCTTAAGTCTAACTGAGCCCCCTTTTCCCACACGCTCCTGAGAACGAGAAAAATATCGGCTGGATATGCCGAGAGCGGCGCGGGGCGGGGGGGGGGATCGAAAACTCTGGTCACTGTCCCTCCTCGCCCCCA
Source organism: Cephalophus harveyi (assembly GCA_006410635.1). Taxonomy (NCBI): domain Eukaryota; kingdom Metazoa; phylum Chordata; class Mammalia; order Artiodactyla; family Bovidae; genus Cephalophus; species Cephalophus harveyi. Next base: position 500,951 of record SJYT01057612.1, on the reverse strand, counting down.
CCCCTTCCAAAGCGTGGGCTGCCCCCTAAGGCGCCCAGCATTCCAGGGTAGGGAGAAGGAAGGGTTGCACGCGGAGAGAGGAGAGCGCGGACTCACCGCAGGGGATCCGTGTCCAGCCCAGCGCGCGCAGAGAGAGAAGGGGGCCGCGCGGGTGCGCACCGGGACCCAGGCCTCCAAGCTATCCCTGGCTGTTTCGGAGTGGCCCCGGTGGTCCTGGGCTTCTCCCTTCGCTGCCCTGGCACGTCGCTGGGGGAGGCGGCTCCCAGTCTGGGCCTCTGGGTCCTGGCAGATTATTCCTGTCCACTGTCAGAGTGTCTAGGACAGCCGCGAGGGCCGCTGGGTCACCCTCAGCCTGCGCCTGGAGGGTCAGGGAGCACGCTCCTCCCGGAGCCCCCGGCCCGCCAGGGGGCGCTAAACCCGGGTTCGAGGTGGGCTAGGCAGCAGCCTCCCGTGCCCTGGGACCTTGGGCAAGTCCCCTTCTCTTCCTGGGCCCCGGTATCCCGCTCCGGGCATGGGGTGACGAGGAAACTAAGTGCCCTCTCAGATCTGGTCGTTCTATAAGACCCTCCACTTGTCACGGTTCGCCCCGGACTGCCCGACCTCTTGCTTCAGGCCCGGCTCGGAACCTCCCTTGGGATCAGGCGTGTAGTGGACCCGCATCAAAGCACAGTGTCTCTGGAGAGATAAGCGGTCCCTTCCTCCTCCCGCTGGGGAGAAGGCTCAAGCTTCCCGGCTTGCAGCGGGCGAGAGCTGAAACCTCCCCGGCTGTGCACACCGTGGGCACCGCAAGCGTAGCCGCAGGCCCGCTCCAACAGGTGGTTATAAGGCTTGGGCTCTGGAAGGCGCTGGAAACCCCTCTTCCTGCGAGGCTGCCCCTCTGAGCCAGAGTCGACGGGCGCACACCAAACACCCGCGCCGGCCCGGGAACCCGCACCCGGCGCTCGCGCTGTGTCCACGCCGCGAAGGTCGCCTTGGGCCCGGCCCGAAGCCAGGGGGTGCGCAGCTTACAGAGCCGACCCAGAGAGCCGGTGGCGCCGAGCGACTGCTTCAAGGTTACCTGCAACGCCAAGCGAGGCGAGGCCCTCAACACGGCTTTGACTCTGGCCGCGAGTCTTCCTAGATGTGTCTACGGGGCTGCGGACGATGCGCCGGGTGACCCACGAAACGGGTTAGTTTGGAATTGGGAAGGGTGGGGTGGGGGAACTCGGGGTTCCTCCCACTACCCCCTCTAAGCCAGACCTCGAGCGCCTAAGGACCGTGAGGGTCTTGGAGGTACCTAAGCTCGGGGAGGTGGGAGGTGTGGGGCCCGTGCGCGAGCTCAGCCAGATGTTCGCGGCTGTTCCAGAGGTGCCTCGGGGCCGGGACTGGACTTTCTTCCTCCCAATCTCGCCTAGCCTGGAGCTCAGGTCTGTAAACAAACTCTCGATTCTCCCCCTTCCCCCCACCCCCACCCTGCCGCTTCTGGAAGCAGGTCTCAAAGCAAGCCGTCCGCCCCCGCCCCCCAATTTAGTAGGAGCTGCAGTCGTTCTCTGCCTTTTGCCACCTTCTCCCGCCCCACCACACACACCCTCTGCCGCTGGATCCAAGTCCCCCACCCCCGGGATGGCTCGGGCATGACCTCATCCGTGGGCTGACTCGGAGGGAGAGGGTCGAATGGGGAGGGAGGCGGGGGGGAAGGGGGCGGAAAGCGGGACTGGAAGGCTCGAGGCGGGCCGCGGGGTCTGTTCAGCCTACCTTTACCTCTCATCCGCTTAGAGCCCCAGCGGTTGCTCTCAGCGAAGGGACTGCCTGGGAGAGCCACTGAACAGTTACGGAGGAGGACTGGCTTTGCTTGCGCGGGAGCGGGTGCCCAACGGGGTCCCCCACCCCCGCCCCCCGCTCTGGCAGGTCCCGGCTGAGAGCCCACCCTCTGCCCGCGGCCACGGCTCACCTCCTGGGGCGCTCGCCTGGCCGGGCGGGCCGGGGAGCGGCGAGCGCGGCCCCTGGAGGACCCGAGCGCTCTCCCGGCTGGGCAGGCGGCGAGGGCGTCCTCTTCGCGAGCTGCCTGGAAAGGACGCCCGGGATCCTGGCGAGCCGCGGCCGGCTGGGGTCCCTCGGGGACTGGAGGGCGCTCGGCTCCCCGGGCCTGCGCTCGCTGACTCGCCCGAGTTCTGCTCCTCACCCGGCACGGTCTCCGGGCGCAGGCAGCCCGAACTGCTTTATAAGGAGCCGGCAGCTGCTTTGATCCGCCCACGTCAGCGCGCAGAAACCCCACCGGGTGGCTCCGGCCGCGAGCGCGGGGGGCGGGGGCGGGGTCCCCGCGGATGCCACGGACCCGCGGCGCCAGCGGCACGAGAGGACGTCGCACCCTGTGAGCTACAAAGAGACTTACTAATTATAACTCTAGCTGGCGGTGTGTACTGAGCGTGCGGGGTGTGAGCCTACTGCGTGCCCGGGGCGCTTGGGGCCCAGGTAGGGCTGATTTCTAAATCTGACAGCAAGGCCCGTTTGGATCCTCCACCCTGTCTGTTGGGCAGAAGGGGAAGCCACCGCTCAAAGGGAAGTCAGACTTAGGTCTGAGTGCGGAGCCCGGGTGTCAGTAGGAGTTGGTGTTGGAGCTCCATTACTATAAGCGTCTTGGGTCAGGAGAGCTGCCGTGGCAGCCCAGGCCCAGCTTCTCCAGCTCACCTCTCCAGACCTCCTCTGCTCCAGTTCTGGAAACTCTCAACAAAGAGAAGAGGTGCGAGGGCTGTGTGCTGCATGCAAGGAGGCTGTTAACCTTAGGCAACAAGAAGGCTGATGTCCCATCTATGGGATGAGTGTTGGGGAGTCTGCCTGGTCCCAGGGAGACCACCAGCCAAGGACTGGGTTTCAGAAGCTAGAGCAGACTATGGTGCTTCTTGTGCACTGTAGACCTAGCCTGGGGCTGGGGCTATGTTTCAGGGGCAACTTCCCTGGGACTGGTTGAGTACCCACACCATCCACCCCCACCTTGGCCCTTCCTGGCTGATACTACTGCACTCCCATTTCTAACTGCTGGGTCAGGTGCTTTGGATTTCTTGACTTCTGTCTCCCCCCATCCCTTCCATCCCAGGAGCCTCAATTCCAAGGATAGTCTAGTTCATTAGCAGAAGGAGAAACAGATTTGGTGAAAAAAGACTTCTTTCAAGTCCCCAAAACACCTGGTTACTCTTTCCCCTGTTCTTTGCAGCCACCTGTGAAGTGGCTCCCATAGGCTCTCCTAACCTGGCCACAGGTCCCTGCATATACAGCACATTCATCTGAGCCCACAGAACCCCCCACACGTTCTCAGCCATGCAAGTATCTCTGCATGTAAGCAGGCAGTCTCCCTTGCACACAGGGCTAGACTTAACCTCCAAATGGTCACAAAAACACTCAGGAGATAGTTGGACAAACCACATGCCCCCACACACTCAGCAGCACATGTAAGTTAAATGGCCATACACGTCTGCAAGATGAGGCTGAACATGCAGACTGTCCACATCCAGTTTATGCACAAGCACACGTTTCCATGTACACAGTGAGGACACACACAGCTGCCAAGCGGGCAACACCAGTATACATATACTCCTACTTACAGGCAGAGGAATGTCCTTGTGAACCCGTGCTGGGACACCCCCATCTCTTCTTCCAGAGCATTGGGGTCAATCCCATTCCAAATGCCATGAGAAGGTAGCGGGGTTTTAGGTGGGGGTGTGGGAAGGGGGCATGGGAGACACTTCTGCTCCACTTCAGAGGCTTCTAGCAGGGGGTCAAAAGTGTGTCCTGAGCTCTCCCATTCCAAGGCACTCTGGCCACCGCAGTCAGAGCCATTCCAGGTGACTTCGTTCAGTTGGGATGCATCATCCTCTGGGTCTAGCCCTTTGCTCACTTCAGCTGCCTCCTAATATTTGCACAAGCAGTCTTTCAGCTAGAAATCTTCTGGCTCCCAGCTAGAGTAGATACAGGAAGCAATTTGAAGTCACATAGACTTGGGTTCCAGTGTTGATTGTGCCCAATTTTATTTTTAGCTGTGTAATCTTGAGCGAGTTGCTTAAATTCCCTGAACGTTAGTTTCTTCATCTATAAAATGGGAAGAATACAGTCCCATCAGATCTTCTGTATTCTCCAAGGTGACGATTAGTACCCCTCTCATAGATGCAGAAGCTAAGGCTCAATACGGAGGTTCTGGCAAGCGTTGGAGCTAATATTTGAACCCAGATCTCTAGAGCTCAGAGTGCACCATAGCTAGCAGCCCCCACTGAAACCGATGGGAGGAGGATAGTGACTTTGTATTCTCTGGAGAGGAGTTGATGGAGGCGAGGAGAAGGTCCCAGGTCTCCTGAAGCCCAGCCTTGAGCCCTCTAGGGCCCTCCAGCTACTCAGCCCTGTATTGTGACTCACAGTCCAGACATCAGCTAGGACTGGGACCTCTGCCCTGGACAGGGTGGAAAGGGGGAGAGTAGGGGAGAGGCTGAGGAAGGGGTGACAAAACCTTGGCTTGAGGGTCAAGGAGACTTGGACAAGAGGCTGCTCCTTCCTGTACACCAGTCTCCCCATTTGCACAAAGCTGGTGCACTTTACCACCTCAGACATTCTGGGGTTCTCTGAGATACTTGGGAGAAGAATTTTTTTCATCTTTAAAATCAGCTGAACTTCCCCCCTCCTTTTTCCTCCTATCTCCTCTGTCAGGAGGCTCCTCAAGGATCAGTGTGGCTCAGGCCTGTGCTGGTGGCCTGGGCTGCTAGTTCCCTTCAGAGCGGAGGAAGCCCTGAGCTGAGCAGGCAGGCACGCTCTTGGCTACTGCTGCTGTGGGTGTTAACACAGTTTCCTTCTCCTCAGTTACCCTTGGTGATTCTGGGTATCTGATCGCCCAGATGTGCTGGGGGCTTCCTGTCCGGAGGCTTCTCAGCCCTTGCCTGCCATTGTTCTGGGTTATACACCTTTCCACCTCCCACCCTGCATGCACTGCACCCAGGGGGGCACCCAGGAAGGGACACAGTTCCATTTCCCATGCTGACCTCTACTGACCCCTCCACCCACCTCACCTTCCCAGCCTTGGGTCTGAGGCCTTGGTGGAGATGGGTAGGGGCAAGTTGGCTACTTCCAGGAGCCCTGGATATGGGCAGGGTGACCTGGTTAGAGTCCTTAGCCCCGTTAGTGCTTGACTGTGTGACAACAGGTAATTATTTTGCCCTCTCTGAGCCCATCACCTCATCTGTAAGTGAGGGGGTTGAACTAGATAGACTCCAAGGGCTTTTTCAACTCTAGAACCCACATCTTGGTTCTCCTTACATGATTGTTTTAGGATGAACTGTGAGCATGGTAGAAACAGTGATACCAAAGGGTGCTGTTTTCAGCAACAGGGTGTTTTTCAGAATGGCCTGCCTGGGAAGGCAGGTGGACAGTGGGGCTGAGCAGGATAGCCTAGCCCAGAGGACCCCTGCGGTCCAGGGGTCTGCAAGCCCTGGGAGGCCAGATCCTCCCGGCAAGAGGGAGGGGGTCAAATAGCAGCAGACATATCATCAGACACCTGGCCCGATTCTGCTCCTGCGCTCACCCAAGGTGTGACCCTGGATAAGTCACTCAGCCTCTGAGATCCTTGGTTTCATCATCTGCAAAATGGGAAACCATGAAACCACTCCTTCCCGAGGTTCCTGGGAGATAACATCACACACCTACTGTGTGCTGGGCCGTTCTGTGCCTGTGGGTGAGGCCGGCACTGCTCTGCGGCTGAGCAGACTGAGCCCTGGGTCCGTCTGATCATTTATATCATTTATGCCAGGTCTGCAATCCCAGGCCTGTGCCCCACTGAGCCTCTGCCCAGTGCCGGGAAGGGGGACATTCTCCTCCTTCTCAGTCACCTCGAGGGAGGGGCTGCTCTTTTATAAGGCTCAGGGAGCAGGCTTGGGGCTGGTTGGGGTGAGGCAGGAGGTTTCTATCCTGGGTGCAGGTAACACCACTCCACTGGTCATGTCTACTGAGGGCGTTACTTCTGAAAAGCCACTTTCAACTCTCCATTGTTTAATTGGGATGGTGGCTGCTCAGGAGACAACGTTTGGGTTTCTGGCCTCTTTCAGCTTCTTTTCAACTCCAGCCAAGCCATAGTGCTGCCCCCAGAATGAGAGGAATGGGAAGCAGCAGGCACCAGGGTTGGCAGTGCCTTCTCCAGTTGGGTTTCCCCATCTCTGATATGAATACCAGTCAGTGTTTCTGCCACATGGGTCTCACCCTGCACATCCACAGGGCCAGAGATCCGCCACACTCAGTGTCTCCATTGCACACAGGGAGGAACCGAGGCTGAGAGATGTGATGCCTCACGTCACTAGGTCACTGGTGCAGGAGACTAGAGGAAACTGGCCTCCCGACCCCCAGCCCGTAAGCCATGCACTGCCGCTGGTCTGAACTCTTCCTGGACGTGCCAGCAAGGGAGGTTTTGAGTGCACCAATTCCTCTCATCCCAGGACACAAAGTCCCCTTTGAAATATGACTCCATGCAGAGGTGAAGGCTGTGTCCCCACCCTTGATCTGGGCTGGCCTCGTGACTTGCTGATCTCCTTGAGTCAGTGTGGCATGTGACAAAAGTGACGCTATGCATGCTCTGGAGCCCAGGCTTCAGGGTCTCTGCAGCTTCTGCTCTCAGCCCCGTGGAGCCCAGCCCAGCCTCCCCCAGAAGCCCAGGCTGGGCTCTCAATTCAGGGAGAGGCCCTGACACCACGTGGAGATGGCCCAGCCAGCCCAGCAGAACCCAGGCCTGGCTGACCCAGCCACCAAGGGCAGCCTCACCAAGGAGCCCACAGTGAGCTGGGCAGACCTGCCCTGTCAGCCTGCAGAATCAGGAGAATCAATCAACCAATCGTTCTTTTTGGCTACTGAATTTTGACAGTTTGTTATGTAGCAAGAGATACCTGAAGCAGCCAGGCTTATATAGTGAAAAGATGGAAATTATGTATTTGTCTCAGGTGATATCAGAATCTCAGAGTTGGGCCACTCACCCTCTTAGACCCCTGAAGTTCTGGCTACCAGAGCCCCTGTAAATGTCTCCACTGCTCCAGGAGAAGCATCGGTCAGCCACTGGCTTTGTCTCGGCCATGCTGCATCCCGGGTGCTCTATCAGGGTCAATGAACAGTGGTTCTTCCAAAATTGCTGCAGGAATGGGTGAATTCCTCACCCAGCCTCTGCTGGCATAACCCCGGGGTAGGGCGCTCACTCCCTCCAGGGAAGTCTCTTCTGTGATGAGATGGCTGTGCCTGGGAGAAGGTCCTCTTCGTCTAGGGCAGAGCTCCATGACTCCTCCCGTGGCCCTAGCTCTCTTCACGGGTGCCATTTTCTATGTGACAGCCTTGGGTACTTTACAGTGGTCCCTGGAATTTGCAAAGCAGCACCATCTCCCTTAATAGCAAGTATTTTCATGTACATAGAACCCTGTAATCTTGAGGGAAGTGTTTCCACCAAGGCCTGAAACAAGTGTGGGTTTTAGGGGTTTCAATACCAACCCCTGCCTCTGGCCTTGGAAAAGATAACTTCCTGTCTCTGAGCCTCAGTTTTCTCATCTGGAAAATCGGAATAGTGAAATTTACCACCTAGGGTTGCTGTAGGGCTTAAAGAGATGATAAATGTAAAATGTTCTGTACATAATTGGTCCTTGATAAAGGTTAGTTCCTTTTCTGCCAGGTACATAAACAGTTCCAGATGGAGAGCTCATTTGTACTTAGCATTCATGTCTATATGAATAATGTGCAGGTGGGGGAGGAATTGTCAGGTGGCCAGGGGGTGAGGGAGTCCCTTCCCAGCAGAAGGAACAGCTTAAGCAGAGACCTAGAGGGAGAAGTCTGGTTTCAGGGAAGGGTAAGAGGAGGGCTCTTTGCTGCTGGCATCAAGGGGGGCAGGAGGGAGAATGACTGGGGAGGAGACAGGCCCATGCCAGGGAGGGCCCTGAGCATTGAACCAAAGAGACTGGGCTTTGCCAAGGCGGGGCCTGGAGGAGGTCTGGAGCTGATCTGGGGGTGGATCTGGAAGGCAGGGGAAAGGAAAGAGAGTTCCTGGGAGCAGAGAAGGGAAAGCTGGGGTGAGAAGTGACTTAGGCCCATCGTGGGGATGGAAAGCCTGGCCACTTAGCGCGGGCACACCCGTCATGACACGCAGGGCCCTTCACCCTCCAGCCCAGCACCTCTACTCTTGCACCTTCAGGGCCACCAGGCTTTGTTGGAAAGAGCAGCTTTTCTGCCTTTTTGGTCTAGGATCAGACTGATGAAGACCAGAGAGGAGACCTGAGCCAGATCTGCAGCCAGAGGGATGCAGGGCAGACCAGAGCAGAGACTAACCTTACCCATTTTTCTAGCAGGGACTCAGAGAAGTCCCTTTCAAGAGCTGGGCTTTACAGTTTTTTCAGCTCTGCCAAAGTTATGGGTCCTGTGAGACTTGTAACTGCTTTGGGATGGGAGGAAAGAAGGCTGGGCAGAGAGGATTATACCTGTTTTTAAGGTGGGGAAACCTAGGTAGAGAGGGGAAATGACTTGCCCAAGATCACACAGCAAATGTCTGGCAGAGCTGGGCTGGAACCCAGACCTCCTGCCTCTCATTGCATCCTAGCCTCTTTCCACAGCACAGAGGGACCAGCTGGGCAAGACGTTCTCACTTACCTGCTCTGGGTGAAGAGTGAGGGGAGCCAGAGCGAGGTTGACAGCCATCAGCAGACAACACTTAACCCAAACTGACAATTTAATTGTGAAAATGTGGATGAGGTACAGTTATGTGTAAGGAAATCCAGACGGTCTGGGCCCCTGGGGAGCCTCAGCCAGCACCCCAGTTGCCTGGGAAACGGAGAGGGTTGGGGATGATGTCACTAGATTTGAAGCTAAGGCATGGGGGATGGGCTACCCACTCACCTCTTTGGGACCAGATGGGGCTGTGAGCCTGGCCACAGGCTGTCGTCCTCACAGTTAACTCCTTCCCTTACAGATGGGGCAAAAGGGAGCACTGGAGTGGGGTGGTGACTCGCCCAAGGTGACACAGAGTCAGTGACCATGTCCATTCATCCAGCAGGCTGCAGGCATCTTGAACACAGGGCATCAGAGTCAACTGTGAGTCCCTGTGCCTCGCACTGGGCTTTGCACAGAGCAGACCTCAACTTTGCAGTGAAGGCTGCTTGATCCCTTTATAAAAAGGGGATGTAGACCACTCCAGGAGGTGACACTCATTGAGTTCATAGTAGCCTTAGGTGAGGAAGAACCCCGAGAAGTCACCCAGGGCTGTGCTATCTGAACCAGGGGACACTGAGCTTAGAAAGAGCAGATCAACAGGCCAAGGTCACCAGCAGGTCAGGGCAGCTCTAGGCTGACCCCAAGTCATACCCCACATGGGCAGTCCTACCCAAGGAGAAGTGGTCCCTCTCACACCACCCCGTCAGCCCTGGGCCAGGGATCTGGACCTTGGGAAGCCCCCATTGTCTGAAGCATTTTCTCAGAATCCCAGAGGCTAAAGATCAAGCCACCCAAATCATCAATAACAATGTAATAACTGGCCTTAGCCCCCACTGTGTGCCAGGCTCTGGGCAATCACTCTATGATTCTTATCTCAAATATTTATGATTCTCTGGGCTGGGGATTACTGTTCTCCCTTTGTAGTTCAGAAAACAGAGGCTGGGGGTGGGGGGTGAGAGGTATGTCACTTGCCTACCTGGATGCAGCCAGAGAGTGACAAGCTGAGACTTATACCCCACACCACTCTGCATCTAAAATCCATGACTGCCTTTTACCTCAGTTCTTAGATTATCCCACAGTGGCTCCTGGGGGAGAGGGAGGCTGAGTTTTTGCCTGCCTAGCCTCCCTCCCACTTCTGATGATAAAAGCACCCCTCCCCATCCATCCCCAAATATCTGGGGTTCTGGGACTGCTGGTCACAGAGTTCAGTACTCTTAGATGGCCTGACCTTTTGAAGATTTTCATTTTCCGATCCACCTAATATGACCCAACTGGACCACATAGAGCTGTTACCCCCAGCTAGCATCATAGGTTCCGGGAGAACAGTTTGCTCGCCTCTGGAATGCAAGTTCTAAAGATGTGATTCTCAGAGTTTCCAGAAGCCAACAGCCCTATTCCCTGCCATGTGAGCAAGATAAGGAGAAGGAAGGAGGCAGAGAAGAAACAGGCAGGGGGTGGGGAGGTCATCCAAGGCCCCAGCACACCCTTGTCCCTCCCAGTTGTGTGGGCCAGTGAATCCGTGTGCCTTAGGCTTGCATCTGAAGCCATTCTGACTGTCACCTCTGCACTGTGCCCTAGAGTCGTGTGCTGCTGTTAGAGGAGGGACAGGATGAAGAAAGTTTCTTGTCCTCCAGGAACTAACAATCTGGGCATGGGAACGTGGGATGGATATAGTTCTGGGTTCTGTCTCTGTTCTGTCTCAGATTTGCAGTGTGATCCTTTCCCTTTCTGGGCTATAAGTTTTCCATCTTTAACATGGGGCCAAGGAGTGGATGCTGGGTTCAATGTCCTGCAAGATCCCCTACAGATCTACACAACTACTTTTTTTTTAAGAAAAAAATTGAAGTATAATTCACATAACATACATTCACTCTTTTAAGGTACATGTTGTTTTTCAGTCACTAAGTCATGTCTGACACTGTGACCCCATGATCTGCAGCACTGATCTTCACCATCTCCCAGAGTTTGCTCAGACTCATGTCCACTGAGTTGATGATGCCATCCAGTTCAGTGGTTTTTAGTATATTCACAAATTTGTGCAACCATTGCCACTTTCTAATTTCAGAGCATTTCCATCACCCCAAAAAGAAATCCCATACCTATTAGTCCTCATTCTATCTACCACCTCAGCCCCTCAGTCATAAGTCGGTCAGTCATGTCCCACTCTTTGCAACACCATGGGCTGTAACCTACCAGGCTCCTCCATCCATGGGATTCTCCAGGCAAGAATACTGGAGTGGGTTGCCATTTCCTCCTTCAGGGGATCTTCCCAACCCAGGGAATGAACCCGGGTCTCCCGCATTGTAGGCCGACGCTTTACCGTCTGAACCACCAGGGAAGACGGCAGCTGCTAATTTCCTATGGATTTTTGGACATTTAAAGTTCATTTTCAAGTTCATCCATGTTGTAGCATGTATCAGTACTTCCCTTCTTCTTATAACAGGATAGTATTCCACTGTATGCATATACTCCATTCTGCTTATCCATTCATCCGTTAATGGGTTGATTCCACTTTTCGGCTATTATAAATAATGCTGCTCTGGATATTCATGTATAAGATTTGTATGAAATATATGCTCAATGTGTGTGTGTGTGTGTCTGTGTGTAGGAGAAGGATTGCTGGATCGTATGGTAACTCTATAGGACTTTTGTGGAACTGCCAAACAGTTTTCCACAGTGGCTGCACCATTTTACAATTCTTCCAGCAGAAATGTGGGAAGGTTCCAACTTCTCCACATCCTTGCCAGCACTCGTTTTCTATCGCTTTTATTTTTGGCTATCCTAGTGGGTGTGAAGTAGTATCTCATTGTGACTTGACTTGCCCCAGTGACTAATGATATTGAGCATCTTTTCTAAAAAGAATGTTTATTTTTTATTGGGGCAGCGCCGATTAACAGTGTTGTGATAATTTCAGGTGAACAGCAAAGGGACTCAACCATACATATGCATGTATCCGTGATATTGAGCATCTCTTAATGTGCTTGCTGGCCATACTGGCCGTTTGTGTACCTGCTTTGGAAAAGTGCTTATTCACATCTTTTGCCCCCTTAAAAAAGTTGGGTTATCTTTTTTTCTTATTGTTGAGTTGTAGGAGTTTTTAATATATATTGGATTCTACATTCTTAACAAATATAGCATTTGTAAATATTTGCTCTTGTTATGTGGGTTGTCTTTTCATTTTCTTGATAGTGTCATTTAAAGTACAAAGTTTGCCATTTTTATGAAATACAGTTCCTCTATTTTTTTCCCTTTGGTTGCTGGTGCTTTTAGTGTCACAGCTAAGAAATCACTGTCTTAGCCAAGGTCACAAAGATTTACATGTGTGTGTTCTTCTAAGAGTTTGCTGGTTTTAACTCTCACATTTAGATCCTTGATCCATTTTGAGTTAATCTGTAAATGCTGTCAGGTGAAGGTGCAGCTTCATGCTTTTGTGTGTGGATATCCAGTTATCCCAGCATTACTTATTAAAAAGACTATTCTTTCTCTGTTGAACTGTCTTGGCTCCCTTGTCAAAAACTCAAATGACCATAAATGTATGGGTTTATTTACACAGTTACCTTTAAAGTGACATCTAGGAATTGGGTTACAATAGCCTCCACGCAGTCACAAGTATGTGACAGGTAGTGTGGCTAAGGAACAAGTGGGAAATGTAGACTCTTGCAGACCTGGGTTACTTCCAGATCCACTGGAACCCCAGGCAAGCTATTTTGTCTTTAAATAAATAGTACAATGTACTATAGGCTTCCTAGGGGTGTGTGTGTGTGTGTGTGTGTATGAAATCACTTTAGTCATGTCCAGCTCTTTGTGACGCTGTGGACTGTAGCCCACCCAACAGGGTCCTCTGTCCTTGGGGATTCTCTAGGTAAGAGTACTAGAGTGGGTTGCCATGCCCTCCTCCAGGGGATCTTGACTCAGGGATCGAACCTGTGTCTCTTAAGTCTCCTGCATTGGCAAGTGGGTTCTTTACCCACTTGCCAATGTAGGAGGGATGTAAGAGATTCCCCCAGGGAGCCCCATGGCAAGAGGCCCAGCCTTGACACCCAGCCACGCCTCCCAACCACACGGGTAGCAGTGAGCAGGCTGCCCAGCTCTAGAGGCTTTCAGCTCCATTCTGGTCTGGGTTTGGTGGGGCTGTTCTGGGAGTGCAAGGTGATTGGGGTCCAGTGGATGCACTTTGGTTCCCTAGATTTGTGGTTAAGTGAACAAAATATGCAGAAGGTCAGGAAGGAGAACTTGCAAAAGGAAAGTAAGAGGCAACTACCATTTGCTGAGCACCGACTACTTCCAGGACGGACTGTGTACCTCATCTCAGATCACAGCCACCCAGAGAAGCAGGGATCAGGAGGAGCGTGTCTGCTTCATGGAACCCAAAACTGGCTCAGAAAATGATGCCTTTTCCCAAGATCACACAGCCAGCGGGTGACAGAACTAGACATCATGTCCTATTCTGCTTGTTCTGAAGCACAGGCTTTTCTTGAAATGCCAGGCTACCCTGGAGAAGAGAGAGGAAAAGAGAAGGAAGGCAAGATAAAGAGGGGCCCAGCAGAAGAGAGAGTCACACTGAGAGGAAAATAAAGAGAGGCAAAAATAAAAACCAAGAGTGGAAAGAGCGTGAGGCCACAACCGAGCCTGGAGTAGGTCCTCGGGGAGCTGCCGAGGGCGGGAATGGGCGGAAACCGGCTCATGGAACCTGGATCCAAGAACCCTGCTTGGCCCGAGACCTGGTGGCAAAGCTCTCACCTCAAGATCCTGAAGAGGGGGAGGCTGGCATGGGGGCAGCAGGGTCTGCCTGGGAGGAGGGCAGCAGGGCCGGATGGCCAGGGGCTGCCAAGCAGGGCCCTTCACACACTGTCCAGCTCAAATAACCACCGTGGCCACGGGGGCTGGCAGGCCCTTGCTCCCGACGTGCAGAGCAGCAGGCCCGGAAGGCCAGAAGGTAGGAGCAATGACCAGGCCTTCCTGGAACACTGGTTGTTTCTTAGGAAAAACTCCTAATGTGACCTGTTAATAGGGTGGCTTCACAGTTTATTGTTCAAACTGGGACATTCTGAAGTGAGCACAGACAGATCAGTGTGGCCTCTGACCTCTAAGGCCCCACATGGTCGGGCCTGGCCCTTTCCTGCTGCAGCTGCCCCCTCCCCAGGCTCTCTACACCCCCTCCTCGGGTCTTCCTCTGCAGACACTCTGGAGCGGGCCTCACCTTGTCTGGAGCACCCTGTCCCGAGCTCTCCCGGTCTCCACACCCCTTCGTTGCTCCTGCTTGCCCCCGGAACCAGCTCAAGCCACGCCAGCGCCCTTGGTGAGCCATTCAGTACCTTCTGTGCTTTTCCTTCACAGCTCCAATCACAATCACAATAATCAAAGAAATTCATAATTAACGTGTTTGATTGTTTCAAAGTCTGTTTCCCTTCCTAAGGGCGGGGCTGGGTCCGACTTGCCCACGGTTGTATCCTGAACACCCAGCCAAAAGCATAACTGAAGCCAGTGGATAAATGAAGAAATCAACTCCCAGGGCCCCCGAATGGCCAGAGTTGTGTGTCTCTCTTGTATTTTGGGGTTATTCCCTATACTAGGAAAGGAAGGAGCTAATCCTTCTTGGGCACCATGTGCACTTCTGACTTCTTCCCCAGGCTCTGAGCCCCCATGGGGAGAAATTTGCCCCCTTCTTATCTAGTCCATCCGGTCACAAAGAGGTGGCCATGACTGAGAGACTTTCATGTATCTCTTCCCCAGTCTCTATCCTAGTTTAGGGCCTGAACAAAGGACTCAGGTTGGACTTTCAGATGAGTCACGGCAACATAAATATCACTAGAGTGGATCATGAGATGATATGCAAATGCTGAGTCTCTTTCACGTATCTCTTCCCCAGTCTCTATCCTAGTTTAGGGCCTGAACAAAGGACTCAGGTTGGACTTTCAGATGAGTCACGGCAACATAAATATCACTAGAGTGGATCATGAGATGATATGCAAATGCTGAGTCCAGGCCCGTGGATACCATGGGCACAAAAAATGCTAGTGTCTCTTCTTTAAGAGGTCATCTTGTCCAACCAATCATTTTTATTTTTTTAGGGTATTTTTGTTTTTGGGTTTTTGTTTTGTTTTTTAGTGTACCATTCAGATTTTAGTATATTCACAAAGTTGTACAACAATCACTACTATCTAATTCCACAATATTTTCATTACTCTAAAAACAAACTCCATACCCAATAGCATTCATGCCTCCCTTTCCCTTCTCCTCAGCCCCTGACAACCACCAGCCATCTTATTTTAAAGACATGGAAACAGGCCCAGAGAGGGCAGTGCCTTATCTAATGTCACACTGCCAGCCAGCAGCAGAGCCAGGACCAGAGGCCAGGCCTCCTGACACCCTGTCTGCTTCGTGTCTGAGCTCTCTCTGGAGGCTTCCAGTGTTCTGATGACTGGCATGAAAGGGGTGTTTAGCAAAGGCCCATTAAGTTGAGGCTAACAGGTAAGATGAGACTAGACCATCTGGAATTATGCCCAAAACTTGCCTGTGCCTGGAATAGATCTGAGGGCTTTTGAGGGGCAGAAGACATACCTAGACATCATCTCTGACTGGCACCCTGCTTCCTACAACAGCCAGTGTCCTTTCATAGCTGGGGGTGTCTTCTCCCAATCGACCACATGGCCTCCTCTGAGGTAAGAGTAGGCTCAGAGTGGGCATGAGGAAGCAGGGGCCAGACTTCCCAGGTTTCCCATTGTTTTTAGGACCCCAGAAAGCTGAGTCAGCCTATCAACCCAGCGTGTACATCTTCCTACAGTAATTTAGCAGTTTTCACATTCCATGCCTTAGCCAAAATGGAAAATGAAAGAAAGGGGAAAAAAAGCCAGTGCTGTGTTTTAAAATGGCCTTAGCTCTGTAACTTCTAACGTGAGAAACTGCTGTCCGTGATGTCATGGGCCCCGAGGCCCTCTGGGCATTGTTACTGACACTTTATGTGGTAGGCTGGGCCCCGGATCCACACATTCCTCTTGCCAGAGCTGTGTGAGCCTGCGGGCCCATTTACAAGCCTGGGCCAGACCCTCTGAGCCAGGATGGAGCCAGGCACTGGGCAGACAGGGGGCTCCCTCTGGTAAGAGCCCAGTTCAGCTCCTTGCTCTGTCATCCAGAGGTCTCTGAGGCCCTCCCCTCATGGGATTTGCAGCTGCCCTGAGACACAGAGGGTCAGCACTCTGCTCTGTGTCTGTCCATGGGGCAGCAGAGTGGTGTGGCGCCCTGCTCCCAGTCACATAGCTGGGGAGTGCTGGCCTTGCCCATCACTAGGGGAGCCCTGCCCTCTGACTCTGAATGCTAGGAGGAGAGGGCATGGTCCTTGCCCATGAGCAGCCAACAGACTGAGGCAGGCTGTGGGGAGAGCACTTGGTCAAGTCCAAGTCTTCATTTTATGGTGCGGAAGAAACTGAGAGGGCAGGGACTGGCCCAAGGTCACGGAGACAAGCCACAGGCCAGGCAGGGCTGGATGCAGGCTCTGGACTCCTGGCAGGGAGTCTGACTCTATCTGCACTTAAGCAGTTCCGTTTGGGCGGAAGCTCTGCTGTTCCGGAAGAGACGCCAGGCCTTTCCAGAATCCGGTCTGAATCAGGATCTGCTGTCAAGGCTTAGTCCTCAGGGAACCACTGCTGGCAAAGGGAGGTGAGGTATTGATTATGGCTGGGGCTGGGGGAGTGTGGCTGAGGCCTGGAGGTGGAGAGAGAAGGGATGGGAAAGGGCGGTGGAAGTTTCTCCGAGAGACAAACTGAAGACACATTTACTTTTGCTTGTGCTTATCTGTATTTTCTAATTTTTCTGCAGTGCTAAAGTTCATTTTTCCTATTTAAAAGTAATAAACTATTTATTGGGCAAGGTCTGGAAATCCAAGGTTGTCTCAGTCCTGGCTGTGTGAACTTGGGCAGGCCCTCACCTCTGTCTGGGCCAGTCTTGGAAATGCCAGTAAATAAGGTTGCCCCATGAAAAGTAAATGAATCCAAAGGCTCCCTGGCTCAGGACACAGCTCTTTGGCCGGGACATCAGGGCTGTTCATCTGTCCAAAGGAAGAACGCAGCAACCCAGAAGTGAGGTATCTAGAGAAAATCCAAGGTTAAGAGACACCCACTTGTGCTGTGCACACATTCAGCACGGTCCAGAAGGTAGGCATTGTCTGAGGGCCATGCCCATCCCAGTCTCTGCAGAGGGCCTCTTTGCTAAGGGTGGAGACAGGTGGCCAGGCCTACCAAGGTCTGAGTGATCTGCCCTCTGCCCCAGCCCTCCTCGCCCAGGTTCCACGCCCGCCAGGCAACGGCTCTCACACACCTAGCTCCCTCCCAGGAGGGAAGGAAACTGTGGCAGCAGTAAGAGCACTCCTGTCAGGAGAAACAGAGATGGCCTGATGTCAGTCACAACAGCGTTGGGAGGCGGCGGCGATCTTGAGTGACATCTTGAGAGCCAGATGTCCAACCTCCCCGGGTGTCTTGAGAAAAGTCAGTGTCAGGACAACCAGATGAGGGCCAGACTCCAAGCTGGTCAATCACCCGGGACCTGTCACCCAGTAGAAGGGTTATCTCATTTTAATATGTGTATATTGTTTAGGACATTGCCTGGTATAACATAAGAAGTTAATAAAAACTGCTAAGTGAAAGTTAATGGTGGCCAGTCTGGACAGATGGGTGGAGTCGTGGATCCACAGAGGGAAAGGTGCCTTGGTCCTGCCACCTGTCCAGCTGGAGCCTCGTCTCTCTGAGACTCAGCTCACACAACCTCTCCCTCCCAAGAGCACCTGGCTGACGGTTCTGAAAATGCTCCCTGGTCTTCCGTCTCACAGCCCCTCTGATGTCCGGGCTGGGGAAGGATCACGGCTCTCCATCTCTGAACTACGGCCCCGCCCACCACCTATCAGGGCTTTCTTGGTGGATCAGTGATAAAGAATCTACCTGCAATGCAGGAGATCCAGGTTCGATTCCTGGGTCAGGAAGGTCCCCTGGATGAAGGAAATGACTACCCACTCCAGGATTCTTGCCTGGGAAATCCCACTGATAGAGGAGCTTGGCAGGCTATGGCCCATGGGGTCACAAGTCAGACACGACTTAGCGACTAAACCACCAACTATCACTTACCACCCACCAGCTCTGAGTTCTAAACCTCAGAGGCCTGGAATTCTAGGTCAGCCTGGGACCCCACAATGTCAGAACCGGAAGGACATCAGTATGCACCTTGCTGACCCCTCCTCCAGTACACACATGGGGAAAATGAGTTCCAAAAGGGGCAAGAGATCCCCTCCCACCCTGCAACTCCTATTTGCATAGCCAGGGAGCCCAAGGCTGGGCTGGAGCTGGGGACAAGCCTCGTGCTTTTTCCCAGCCCCCTCTGTTCTCCACAGGTCCCCAGAGGCCACTCCAGAGACTATGTTTCCCCGTCTCCCGTGGCCACATCTCACCTGGTCTTTGCTCCGTCCTCTGTGGCTCTGTCTGGGATAATTCTCTCCGAGTGGGGTCAGCCCTCTGGGAGTAGGCAGCTAATGAGCTTCAGATGTCCAGGACAAACTGCCTCACGGAAGGCAGATGCTGAGATGCTCGCACTGATTGTGGACACCGGCCACTGGAAGTGGCTCAGAGAGGTCCCCTCCTCTTCCCTTCCCAGGGTGCTTAACTCTCCACTTGGAAGCAGCAGGTGCCAGGTTCACCCCGGAAGCCCTGACTGGGGTGTCTATTTCAAGGAGGTCTGGAAAAGGGCAGGAAGGCTGGAGGACAAAGGCATTTTGATCATTTGGGAATTTCTTTTTCTTTCAAAGTTTTTCTGTCTTTACACTGAGGTAGCAGGATGGATGGGAAGGGAGGCAGGCGAGCTGCTTGTTGATGGAAGGCTCTGTGCATGCTCCGGGCTGGGCACAGATGTCATCTCCAACCCTCACAGGCTCCCTGCAAGATTAGGACTGTCACTATTCACTTTACAATGAAGAAAGCTGATCTAAAGATCAGAGAGAAGTGAGGCGGTGTGTCCAGGGTCACACAGCCTCTGAATGGCCAAAACTAGAGTTTCAACTCACTTCTGTCAGAGTCCAGATTCTTCCCTACAGCAAGCTGAGATGTTTCCAGAAGACCAGGATGGTGTATTATGGTCTCAAAGCTACATGAATGGTGAGGGCTTGTGGGCTGCCCTGTTCCAGGCACCAAGGCTGCCTTTGCAGCTGACTCACTCTTCCATCGTCACAGGGCAACAGATTTCATATTCACAGAATGCGGGGGTCCTCATCGCAAACTCAGGTGAGGTAATCCTAATTGCTGTAATTACATCCTCAAACATGCCCAGAATACATTCTGGGCACCTCTACCAGGGGTGTTCCATTGGTTAACTGGTAAGAGCTTGGATTCTAGTTGTGTGACCGTAGGCAAGTTATTCTGCCTCTTGGGGCCTTCATTTCCCCATCTGTGAAATGAGGATAGTATTAGTTCCTATCACATGGAGTTGTGAAGTGAAATTAGTTAATATCTGTAGAGGGCTTAGAAGAAGGCCTGGCATAGAACACATACCCAGCACAAGTGTTAACTGATACTGAGCTCAACCTTAGGAGTTGAGATTTTCCTTGAAGCACAGGGGTGGAGACTGAGGTGATGCACTGCAGTGATTCTCAAATTGAGTGTGCATCAGAATCACCTGGAGAGTTCATTAAAGTGTGGAGGGCTGGGTCTGCCCCCAGAGTCTCTGGTTCAGTAAGTCTGGATTGGGGCCTGAGAATGTGTGTTTCTAGCATGTTCTCAGGTGAAGCTGATGCTGCTGGTCTGGTGACCCTACTCTGAGAAGCAGCACTCTAGCAGACCTGAGTTGTCCCAGGCCAGCTAGGACTCTCGATAGCAGAGGCTCAGTAAGTAATCATCACCCTGTTTATTTAACTTCAATGCAGAGTAGCATGTGAAATACCAGACTGGATGAGTTACAAGCTGGAATCAACATTGCTGGGAGAAATATTAACAACCTCAGATATGCAGATGATACCACTCTAATGGCAGAAAGTGAAGAGGAACTAAAGAGTCTCTTGATGAAGCTGAAAGAGGAGAGTGAAAAAGATGGCTTAGAACTCAACATTAAAAAAATAACTAAGATCATGGCATCCAGTTGCATCATTTCATGGCAAATAGATGGGGAAAAGTGGAAGCAGTAACAGATTTTATCTTCTTGGGCTCCAAAATCACTACTGATGGTGAATGCTGTCATGAAATTAGAAGACACTTGCTTCTTGGAAGGAAAGCTATGATAAACCTAGATAGCATATTAAAAAGCAGAGATACCAGTTTGCTGAAAAAGGTCCATATAGCCAAAGCTATGGTCTTTCCAGTAGTCATGTATGGATATGAGAGTTGGATCATAAGGAAGGCTGAGCTCTGAAGAATTGGTGCTTTTGAATTGTGGTGCTGGAGAAGGCACTTGGACAGCAAGGAGGTCAAACCAGTCGATCCTAAAGGAAATCAACCCTGAATATTCATTGGAAGGACTGATGCTGAAGCTGAAGCTCCAATACTTTTGGCACCCGATGCGAAGAGCCGACTCATTGGAAAAGACCCTGATGCTGGGAAAGTTTGAAGGCAAAAGGAGTAGAGGGTGGCAGAGGATGAGATAGTTGGATAGCATAACTGATTCAATGGACATGATTTTGGGCAAACTCCAGGAGATAGTGAGGGATAGGGAGGCCTGGTGTGCTGCATGGGGTCGCGAACAGTCAGATACAACCTAGCGACTGAACAACAACAAATAAATAACTTGGCCTGTGAGTGAGCGAGTGATGATTACAGGGAATTGAAAGAGTGTTGGACCAGGAGCCCCAGGATTCTGGTCCTGAATTTGCTCCCACCTCTCTATAGGACTTGACCATGTTCCCCTGCAGCCTTGGTTTCCTCCCCTGTAAAACAGGAGTATCTAAAATCCTTCCTCACTAATCTCTGCGAGGATGAAACAAGGCCTGGAACAACTCCGACACCCAGGCAAGAGTGACAACCATGGTCTCCGAAGGTGATGGGCTCTGGGAACTGCTCACTGTGACCCTTACTGCTGTCCGTCTTTGCTCCC
>SJYT01057612.1:289553-474462 GCA_006410635.1 Cephalophus harveyi | reverse complement strand
GCTGTCACTCTGGTCCATTCCTTGCTTTTCCAGTCATACCTATGGACTCCCTCTCTGGTGTCACCTCCTGCAGGAAGTCTTCCTTAACTTCTCCATCCCACAGTCCCCTACCCCTCCTTCCTCTTTCTTACTGCTCTCCTTCACACGCATTTAGTCCTTCAGGAAAGGAGCCCTTGAGGGCAAAGCGTGGCAGTTCCTCTCTGGGTTCTCTATGCCAAGCTAAGTGCTTGGGAAAACTTTGCAGATTGATGAACAATCGCTGAGTGAGTGAGAGAGAGAATGGGAACTGGGAAAGACTTCAGAATACAGAGTGAGACAGACTTGGGTTCACACAAGAAAGTCTGTGTCTTTCTGTGTCTTTAGGTGAATCACTGCCTCTCTCTGACCCTCGGTTTTCTCTCTGGCCAATGGGGCTCATGATCCCTGCCTCCCTTACAGCCTGCAGGGAGAGCTGGGGTGAGGATAGATGTCAAAGCTCCATCCTTTACAGAGTGGTCCACTCTGTGTCCCGAAATTCACTCTGTGTGCTTGGGCAAGACACGGTCCTCTCTGGTTCCTTTTTTCTCTGATGGCCCCGATGACTCTGTGGCCACTCCTGGCTCTGCCTTAGCTCCAGCTCATGAGAGCTTGGTGTAGGGGACCTCAATCTTCCCCATGTTTCAGCCTTCAGAGGCCCTGGCAGGCCCAGGCCTCTCCCTCTGGCCAGCTCAGGCCAGAGACCTTCCTGGGAGTCACCAAGGCTCCAGACTTCCTGGAGCCTGAAAGGGAGAGGCTGGGAATAAGTCAGGCCTGGAGCCCCAGAGAGGCTGCTGCTGTCCTAACCAGCCCACACAGGAGGTCCCCCAGGGCATCACGGGAAGTAGGGCAGGAGGTCTAGACACACAGGCCCAAGGCTGTGGACTGAAGGGCTGAGGACAGAGCTCTGACTTGCCTCAGAACCCTGTGACACCCCTGATTTGATGCTGGGTGACTGCGGTTTTCCCCTTGGTAGGGTAGGTGTGCCCTTCGGAGATGATGACAGATGTCACTCCCCTTGAGCATCGCCCAGCTCAGATCACATGGTCTCTCCCTTGAACTATGCCGATGGCCACCTCACTGACCTCCTGATTTTCAGATAATGCCTTTGGATACATGTAATTATGTAGCCACCACTGCCTTCCACCGAAGATGAAGACAGAGCCATGAGCCTGGCCTTCAGGCTGCCCGAGCTGGAAGCAGTCTGGGTATTTCATGCATGTTGTATCAATGAGCTTTCCCTGTGGCCTTAGGAGATTGGGATTCTCATCATCCCCAGTTTGCAGATGGGGAAACAAAGGCTCAGAGAAGCAAAGCTGCTGTCCCAATCTAGCATGTGCTCCATCTCCATGTGCTTCTGTGGCAATAGTAGTGGGAGAAGGCATTTGTTGCGCTCTGGCTGGGTGCCAACACCCATCTAGCCAGATTGTCAGAGCCTCTGTGTGTGTGTGTGTGTGTGTGTGTAGGCAGTGGGCCTCCTCTTCCCATCCTGCCTCCATCCGGTTGGCCTGAGAGAAGGTGGATGTCTGTAGAGGCTGAGCTGAGGGCAGAGGAGAAGGAGCTGCTGTGAGCTGTCACGCTGGGAAAGCTGCGGTTCCAGCAGCATCCTGTAACGTCCTCCAGAGGCTGGATGGACAGAAGAGCAGGTGCAGGGTAGGAGACCTGAAGAAGAGCAGAGGACATAGTGAGGGAGGGGGAAGGAGGAGGGGAGAGTGGGAGGGGAGGGGGAGGGAAACAGGAGGAGGGGAGGGGAGTAACTTGCCTGTGGCCACCAGATCACCCCTCACTCCAGGGACCAAGAGCTCAGTGAGGTCCCCAGGCTCTCAGATGCCGACGTCTCAGAGGTCCTGAGGTGCCTGTGCCAGGACTCCCTGATTCCTCCTAAGATTTCTTTCCATCCCTCTATGTGTCCAGTTCCAGGAATTTGAGTGGACTGAGGGCTTTTGGGAAGTCAACGCTTTCTAAAAGCTGCCTTCAGGGTGAGATGGAGAGTCCTGAGCAGACTCTTGTTCCCAGATATCACTGGTTTATCAGAAATACTCCCACACTGCCTAAATTACTTCCATTAAGTCATTTCCTGGGGTGAAGGTATAGAAAGCCTCTGTTAAAATAAAAATCTGTTTTCTAGACTTCTCATAAAATACCAGCTGAATGGTATTTTCATCTGTTAAGGGTTAGAATGGACACATTCAGTTGTTTTAAACTTTTTTTTCTTTTTAGCCATTGTACCCTTCTAATCAAACTATTTATTGAATAGAGCTGCTCTGATCAAAAAGGGAGAGAGACATTTGTTGAAGTCTTTACATCAGTGGTGGGCTCATAGGGACTCCAAGGAGGAGTGGCCCCTGGCCAGTTCCTGATGAATGGCTGAGACTTGGCCAGAGGAGATGTGGAAAGGGCATCTCGGGTGGAAAGACATACTTGACGGAAGCATGACAGTAAGAGGGTGGGTGAGCTGATGGAAGAGGCAGGTCTGTGGGAAGGGCCCCTGGAGTGCCTGTGGGCTGGAGCCCTGGCTGGGAGGGGGCTAGGCTGGAGCAAGGTTTGGTGGATCCGACTCCTTGCCAGACTGGAGAGGGTGGAGGTGGTTCAAGTACTGGCAACGTGGGGCAAGGGGGCCCCACCATCAAAACATGTCCAGTCTACGGACTATATCTTTTACTTTTTATCTAGTTTGTTTCACTTTTCCTATTTCATCTTCAGTGCTCCCATTTCATTTAGTTTGTGTTTCCCAATTTCTCCATCTCTTTTTTTAAAATTTTCTTATTTTCTTTCTCAAGCCTTTATCAAGCGTAGAAGTTTTTGTATACATATATATATATAATATGTATAATATATATATTTTTAGAAAACTTATGAATTTTTGCCTAACTAAAAAATTTATGACATTTTGATACCACTTGTTTGACTTTGTGTGAATAGAATGCTGCTGCTGCTGCTGCTAAGTCGCTTCAGTCGTATCCGACTCTGTGCGACCACATAGACGGCAGCCCACCAGGCTCCCCCACCTCCTGAAGTCTCACCCCTTTCAGCTCGTCCTTAACTCCCCCTAGGACTCCCCTTCTGAAACCCAGCTGAGACTCTGGCCCTGCCATGCTCTGCCCTCCATGGAGACCCCTGGCCCTCAGAGAAAGTCTAGGTTTCTGAGGGGGCAGTTGCCGGGAGAAGGTCCGTATCAAACCTGCGTGATCCCAATCCTGCCAAGCTTTCCAGCCTCCAAGAGGCAAAGAAAGGTGAGATGGGGAGGATGGGCGGAGGGGCCCAATGGCCTCCTCCGGATGGGGGAAGCGGAACTTCCCGAGATAAGGGCTGCCAACAATGGGGGGCTGTGTGGTGCGGCCTGTCTCCAGAGGAAATGAGTGGCCTCTGCACCATTAATCCGCTGTGGCCCACGGCACCCTGTGAAAGGGGGACCCAGGTAGGGGGAGATGTTCCCAGCCCGCCCCAGCCCCCAACACACACACACACACACACACACACACACACACACAGAGTCCCTGATGCTCCGGGTTCTCTTGCTTCAGGATCATGCATGCAAGAAGGGATCTGGGGCAGGGGCAGAGGAGGGGGCTGCTTGGGCTGGGGAAGTAGGGCTGGATTGGCTGCCCGATTGAACCCAACCCTCGGCGGGCCCTGGCAAGCGCCTGTTCCCTTTTGTGAACCCTTTGTTCCTGCCTGAACCCCGGTCTCCCTTCCTTCTTGGCTGTCCTTGGAGCTTGAGAACACTGCCATGCCTGTCACGCCCCTGTCAGCACATGGGGCTCAGGACATGTGCTTTACCCAAATCCAGGGACTCTGACTGGAGCTTTTAGTCAGCAAGCTAGGCTGCTAGCAGAGACATTCGGGCTTTGTGAACTGTCGCAGCTACTGCAACTAAAGTCAGTATGGAGAGTGCACAGCCCTTTTCTCTTCTGGGCCTCAGTTTCCCTTCCTGCACTGTGAGGGATGGGATTCAGCGACCATCCTGTGGAAGATGGGCTGCTGTGGCCAATGACGAGGGGTGTGAAGCCAAGGAGGTCCCATAAGTCCTCCCCTCTCCTCACTGCCAAATTCCGCCTTAGCTACTGATCAGCCGTGTGACTCTGTGCAAATCCCTTCCTGCCTTGAGGACTTGGTCTCCCTGTCTGTAAACTGGGACCCCTGGCCAGCCAGCTCACAGGAATTCTGAGACCGTGGGTGTAGGGACCTCTGCATGCTACATAGGAAGGGTTACCCAGGTTGGGGGTTGGGGGGAGTCACTGTTTCTGAAGTGGCCCAGGCTGGGATTTCTTATCCAGGACCCCATCTCCAGGCCCCAGAGCCCAGCCCTCTCTGCCTACCCTTCCCTCCCCACTTCCCATCTCTCACTCTTGCCCCCACCTCTTGGATGGCCACCCTCAGGGAAAGAGGTTAAGATTCCCATCTCAGAAGACTGTCAAGACAATAGACAGGACCCATGAGGCCCTCGGATAGCCAAGGTCAGCCCACTCACTATTCAGACCAGGAAACCAAGGAGACAGGGGCTGAGAGTGTCCTGAAGCCACATGGCCAAGCAGGTGGCAGAGAAGAGCCTGGAATGCAGATTCTCTGTCATACACCCTGGTTCTGAAATGTTAGGGCCAGAGGGATCTTCAGGCTCAGGTTGTCCAAATCCTCTCTGTTGCTGAGGCATGGAAGGGAGGAAAGCCATGCCCAAGTTCTCCCCAAGAGCAGGCTGGAGCCGTGACCTCCCAAGTCTAGGGTCCCTTCCTGACCCACACCCTAGTGGCCCAACTAGGTTGGGGTATCCCTTCTTGTCCCCAAGCTTGCAGTCAGGAACAGGGTCTGAGAGGCCAAAAAGAGAAGGAATCACCATGAAACACACTGGTGTGAGCCCTTTTCCACCCACTCCACCCCACTGTGCTTCCTTCTCCACCACCCACTGCTCCTGCGCCCTCCTAAGGATCCTTTCTTCCAGAAAAGAAAGCTGTTGGAATGGGGAAGAGGAAGCAGGTGACTTTGTCCCAGGAAGGGCTTGTCTTAGTCCTGGGGGTACGTGGCTGGGGCCAGGGTGGGGGAAGGGCTGAAACACATCAGTGCCCTCCCCCGCCAGCTGCTCAGACTGCCATCACCCCCCAGGCAGTGTGTCCTGGGCATGGCCCAGCTCTCTCAGAGCAAAGAAAGAAAAGCAACGCTTGCCGAATCTGCAGGCAGTGCTTAGCCCTGTGCCAAGTGCCGCCATGCAAAGAACTGACTCACTGGAAAAGACCCTGATGCTGGGAAAGATTGAAGGCAGGAAGAGAAGGGGACGACAGAGGGTGAGATGGTTGTGATGGCATCACCAACTCAATGGACATGAGCCTGAGCAAGCTCTGGGAGTTGGTGGTGAACAGGAAGCCTGGCGTGCTGAGGTCCATGGGGTCGCAGAGTGGGACACAACTGAGTGACTAGAACTGGACTGAACTGAAGTGTCCCTAAGCATGATCTCTATTCCTTAGCAGAGCCCTGGAGGTGGGAATGAATGCTTCCATTTTACAGATGAAAAAGTAGTCATCCACAGACAGTAACTTCCCTAGGGTCACAAAGATGGTACATGGCAGAGTCGGGGCTAAGCCTGGCCTGAGCTCAATGTCCTGCTCCCTGATGCCCACTCCCCACCCCACTTTAGGAAACCAGTCTTATATATGAGAAACTATGACCCAGCTCTGAGGCCCTCTGTCCATAAGGGATTCGCTGACGAGAGGATGAGATGGCCAGGCCACAGCAACTGCTCTTTCCTTTGTTTCGCTCTGTTAAACCCAAGTCCCGTCCCGCTGGCTGGGTAGGAGCGATAAGCTGTGGCTCTGGCAGGACAGGTGGGTTTTGTGGTGTCATCCACACTTCCTCCCCGTACCCCGTCGATCCCCATCAGGGGAATCACACCCTGTTCCCCCCTCTCGGTGCTCAGAAAGCCTCATATATTTTGGACCTGGGTTCATAAGTTCCCTATTTCCTGGGATCTGTGAGTCTGTACTGCTGCTGCTGCTGCTAAGTCGCTTCAGTCGTATCCGACTCTGTGTGACCCCATAGACGGCAGCCCACCAGGCTCCCCCGTCCTTGGGATTCTCCAGGCAAGAACACTGGAGTGGGTTGCCATTTCCTTCTCCAACACATGAAAGTGAAAAGTGAAAGGGAAGTCGCTCAGTTGTGTCCAACTCTCAGCGACCCCATGGACTGCAGCCCACCAGGCTCCTCCATCCATGGGATTTTCCAGGCAAGAGTGCTGGAGTGGGGTGCCACTGTCTTCTCCAGTGAGTCTGTACTAGCTTCCCTGAAACCTCCCAGGCTGGGATCCCACACCCCCAAGATTCCTTCTGTCCCAGTTGTGAGCACCTTGAGGGTCATTGTTCTGTTTATCTGTGCTTCTCCCCACCGATCCACAAGGTCTCCTCAGGGACAGTAGGTCCAGTGGATCTCTGCCCAGCAAAGCGTGGAGTACGCAGTATATGACAGGGCAAGCTTGTTCAGTGAAGGGACGTGATTGGTATCAATCAAATTGATATAATCAAATATTCCTTGATTTTATCTGGCACCCCCGCTTTCTGCCCTTGGCATGAAAAGAACTTTCAAGGCAGGAACAGAGGGCTCAAGATGGTGCAGTGAGGTGGCCTCTAAGCTTCTTAGCCCTGAATTAGGTCCTGAATGTCAGTGCTGCAGTCCTGGGAGACACATGGCAAGGGGCAGCTAATGGCCCTGTCTTCGGGTCAGTTGTTTTGACATCCTGCCACCCATCTAGTCACTGGATGCCTTCTCTGTTCCAGATCCCAGGCCAAACACCGTCTGCACAGTGAGGAGGGGGCATGTCCCCACTGAAGGGTAAAAAGACTGAGTTCAGAAAGTGGAAAGAGCTTGCCCAAGAGTGCCTGGCTTGCAGGGTGTGACATGGAACTTGCAACCATCCCGTCCCGGTGTGGCTCTGCCTCCCAGTCTCTGATGCACTGGGGGCAGCTCTAGAGGACGACCTTCTTCTGGGTAGAGGGAGGGATCCTCTTGGCATGAGAGGACCATGAGACAGGGAGCCCCCGTCCCAGGAGGAATGCAGGATGGGCAAGATGGGCACTGACGAAGATGCACAGAGAGGACAAACCCTCTGTAAAGGGCTGTGGAGACCTGAGCGGGAGTCGGTCTGTCCCCTCCCCAGAGCAGCTGGGCCTGGGGCCACCAGCTACAGATGAATGGAGCCCAGGAGAGGGGCCTGGCCACAGAGGCACATGTGGATCAGCACTTGGCTGCTGGACCCAGAAAGGCTGGAGCAGACAGAGTGGGGGCAGCCACAGTTGGAGTGGGGCGAGGGGTGGGAAGGAATGCTGGAAACTCTGGCGGGAAAGGCAGCTCCAGGGACACAGGTGATGGGAGGGAGCCAGGGGAAGGGGTGTCTGCAGAGCTGGGCAGGGATGGAGGTAGGTGGGTGGGCGGGTAGGTGAGGAGGTGGGGTCACTGGTGAGCTAGGCTTGAAGCTCAGGGTGGAGGTGAGGCAGGGGGCCTGCTGAGCAGAAGGGATGGGGGAGAGCAACGTGAATGTGTTTCCATGGGGATGGAAGAGGGTGAAGAAAAGCAGGGAGGTGCTAGGTGGAGAAAGGGCCTGCTGGAGGGAGGAGCAGGCAGGGAGCCCAGGGATGGGACAGAGGAAGTCTCTTCCATGGGACAGGCCAGAGGGAGGACGGAGCAGAGAATGGGAACAACACAGGTGAGTTCTGGGGGCAGGAAGTTAGACATCATTCTCTATGCAGCAAGAGAGTGGAGTGCCTCGAGGGGCAAAGGCTTGCTGCTGATGGGAGAGGGGGAGAGAGCTGAGCAGGGAATCTGGAAATGCTGCCACTGAGGGCCAAATACAGCTGGACAGACCCACGCAGGCAACCCACAGCAGGGGGTTGGCACTTAGTGGTCCTGACACTTAGTGACCCAGGCAGACTGATTCCAAAGTCCAGCTTTCAACCATTACATCTCCTCTTCATCACAAAGAGCTTAGATTTATATTTATAAAGAACTTATGAAGTGTCAGGCCCTGCACCAAGCCTTCTACAACGTGTTAACTTGTTAAGCCTCATACAGTCGTAAGAGGCAAATACAGTGATTACATACACGACACACATGAATACACATGGATACTCATGACACACAGACAGACACTCACAGATATACAGAGAGGCACTGGTTCACGGCCACCCTGGGAGGGAGCATGTGGTGGGGCAGGGGCAGAGCTGTGGTTAGAAACCCCTCCTGCCAGGCTGTCTCCCCTCTCTCCACCTCCCCACCTGCCTTCTCCTAACGGCACCACACCCCGCTGCTCTCTGTCTCCCTCAGTTCAGTTCAGTCAGTTCAGTCGCTCAGTCGTGTCCGACTCTTTGCAACCCCATGAATTGCAGCACGCCAGGCCTCCCTGTCCATCACCAACTGTGTCTCCCTAGGACCGAAGATTCTTTTTGAATTTTCAGACTATCCTTCCTTGTTCCCCAAGGCCCTGACTCATCCCCACTTTGGGAAGACTGAGAAATCCAAGTCCCAGGCCCCTGTGATGGAGGATTCCAGGCCCTAACCTTTAGGGTAGGCTGCCTGGTGTTGGAGGCTCCCCCTACACCGCGTTACCCCACCCGCAGTCCAAGCATTCCTGAGAAAGGGCCCCTAGAACTGGAGCAGAGAAAGGCCCCTCTAGTATTTGACTGGGGTGGCTTGGAGAACCACTGAATTCACCATCCCTGCGCATAGCTGGCTAGAAAGAAGGGGGCCTCTGCAGCGGCCTGCCTCCTATCATGCCCCGCTCCCTCATGGAGGTCCTTTCTCCACCCCCCAGTCCCAGAGTTCACTGGCTGCCTCCCTCCCCACCCCTGGTCCACCCAGCTACATAAACCAGAACTCCCTCCAGGAGGTCCCCTGGCCTGCAGCAATTCTACCACATTTTGAATTCTTCCTACCCTGTATCCAGATCCAGCCCCTGCCCACCAAATTCAGCCATTCATTCATCTGCCCATTGTATCCATCCTTCCCTCATCCAGCACCTAAAAGTGACTGTGTCACTGGATGCCAGAGATTCAGAAACCTTACCTTTCCTCCTCAACAGGGCTGTGATGAGGTTCAAACAAGTTAATGGTTGTGAACATTCCGGGTAATCTGTGCCGCGGGACAAGCTTCTCACTTGTTTCCAGAGCACAGTAACGCTGGGAGGCAAGGACCCTGAAGGCTTGAAGCCACCTGGTGACTCTGGGAATTAAAGGATTCTGTCTGCCGGGAGCCCTCAAGTGAGGAGACGAGGGCTTCATAGTGAGGCTAGAGCCAAAGACAGACCTGGGTGAAGGAGTTCCAGCTTTGTTCTGTGGGTATTGGAAAGCTGAGATAGGATTTCCAGTGGGGAGTTGTAAGATCAGATCTGCAGGGCAGCTGGTATGGACAGCCCATGCTATCTCCATGGAGAATATAGAAACCTTCAAAGAAGAGGCCATTGGAAGTGAGGGCTGAGTCCCATTAGTAGGGGGAGAGGTGCTTATTCAGAGCTGGAGTTTGAATCTGTAAGCCAAGATTAAGGTGGAGAATTCTAGAAGATTCATAAACTTGGGCATGGTCCTTTCTACTGCCTTGGTTCCATGAATCATCTTGACACAGGAAGGGTGTCTAGTTGGTCCAGGGAAAGAAGAAAAGGAGACTGGAGAGAGGGTGCCCCTGCCAGGCACCCTGGGGGAGCCGCAAGGATAGAGTGGGACCCAGATAGGAGTGGAGAGCAGAGGTACTGGGCAGGGCCAGTTGTGCAGGGTGTTCACTGCGCAAGGGCAGCCAACCGAGGGGGTGAGAGGGTAGGGAAATCCTGGCACAGGGCTGCATCTACTCAAAGAGGTACCTTCTTTCTGACTTTTGTAAAGGCCCCATAGGGTCTTATTAGGGCTCTAGGGCCAGAGGAGAGCAAAAGGGCCTTGGAAAAAATTCAGGAGCTGAGAAGGCAGAAGCCAACTAAGGCCCATCACTATCTCTTGCTCTTTCAAAACACCACCTGGTTGTCCCTGGGGCAACAAGGGAGATGAGGCTTCACTGGCTGGTTGAAGACTCAGCCTGAGGAAATGGGGCTATGACTGGCGCTGGGCTGGTCCTGGAATCCCCAGCTGATTCAGGCGTGGGTGGCCCCGTGGCAGAGCTGTGTGACTTGGCCAAGAGAGGGGCGGTCTGGCAGGGCTGACCCTGAGTTCTGCTGCTGCTCCAGAGGGCACTGTCCAGCAGTTTCCAGGAGACCCGGCTGAAAAGTGAGGCATCAGATGAGGCGGTGGCCACACTCGTGCTTGCCTCCAGGAAGCTGTGAGGTGGGGGAAGGCCTGCAGGCGGCTGAGCTCAGAGTCTGGCCGCGTCCCATCACTCTGTGGCAGTAGCACATCAGTGTCCCCTCTATAGTTCAGTGTCCTCGTCCACACGGAGGTAGTGTCTGAGCCTGCCCTGAGGCATCTTCTAACTCCCAGGCCGAAATCCCTGTGCATAGCCCTTCACCCCCCATCATCTCACCTGATTTTATTCCCTTCTGAGTTAGGTAGAAGGCATTAATCCTATCTGACCAGTGGGGAAACTGAGGTTCCATCCCTGAGATCCAGGATCCCACAGTGAGCAGGTGATGAAGCTGGAATCCACTCCTGGGCCCTGAGGTCACCATCGCCCTGCCCCGAGGTGCCTGCCTCGGGGCTGCCGTGGGCAGGGCCAGACATCCCCCTCCACCTAGGAGTGGGGTGTGGTAGGGAAGCTCAGGCAGGCCAGGGGGCAAGAGATCCCTCAACCTGAATGGGGTGTTTTCTCCCATGACTTCCGGGGAGCCCCCACCTTTCCAGCCGCCCATCTTCCCCACACGCCAGATTCCAGAGCCCTGGTCTGGGTTCTGGAGTGGTGGTTGCCATTTGAGAGTGCAAACCATGCCAGGCCCACTGCTCAGCACAATACACACATCAACTCTCTTAAGCCTCTCAACAGCTCTGCAAGGAACAGGGGCTTTATTCCCAGTTTAACCCATCTTCCCCACACGACAGATTCCAGAGCCCTGGTCTGGGTTCTGGAGTGGTGGTTGCCATTTGAGAGTACAAACCATGCCAGGCCCACTGCTCAGCACAATACACACATCAACTCTCTTAAGCCTCTCAACAGCTCTGCAAGGAACAGGGGCTTTATTCCCAGTTTACAGATGTGGAAACAGAAGCCCAAAGCAGTTAAGTCACTGCCTGGAGCCACAGCTCGCAAGTGCTGGTGCTGGAAGCAGAGTCTGTTCCTCAGCAACTCTATCATTCTGTGCTCTGGTCCTCATGGCTTACTGGGGGGTCCCATGTCCAACTCTCTGAATGGATGGGCTAGTCCTGACCCTACAGGGCTCCCCCAGCGCAGAACCAGCACAGCGCTGTCTTCTGGAGCCACATGGGCTCCTGGCCATCAAGCTGGACAGCACAGGAAGCCCGGCCGGCCGGCTCTAAGTATGAGGTGTTTTCTGCAGCTCTAAAGACAGAAAGAGAAGCTCCTGTCAGACCCGGCATGGCGCCTTAGGCTGGAGGGGCCACAGCCCCCAAACCTGCCCCTGGAGACCCAAGCCTCCTGTCCTGTCCCAAGGGACTCCATCCTATACCTGGAGTCACATGCCTCTGGTTCCTGGGAAGCCGCTTTGCACGAATTGACATGATGCTCCAATAAGGAAGAGTTTCTCGTTTGGCCCTCCCCCTGTCCTCCATGCTCCAGCCTTGCTACCACACCCCATGTCAGGGCATCCCCGAGTGCAATCCCACTGCTAGAAGGGGAGACTGAAGCTCTGCAGGGGCCCAGACTGGTGCAAAACCATGCAGCCTGGGGACCCTGTTCTCCCTCTCCCTCTCCAAAGCCCCCCTGCCCAGCCCAGCATGACAGGGCTCGGCCTGGTGTTAGCACCTGGATTATAATGGGTTTCCACCTCTCACAAGATAAATCCCAGCTCCTTGGCCTGGCAGGTCAGGATATGGCCCTGCCACCTGTTCCAACTGGGTCTCACCTGACTGCCACCCTGGGCACCTTATACACTCACCTCCCAGCTCCAACACCAGGCTCCACCACAGTAGCGTGCCAGTCACATGTCTTCCAGGTCCAATCATCTGTGGCCACGTCACATGGTCTAGTACGGTTGCCAGAGCCACTGGGATGTGGGGGAAGTTCTCAGAGGATGTGGGGCGTGAGCCCTGAGACTACCACTGCGATAAGGGAACCACTTCTGAAGGAGAAGAGCTCCTAGGCCCCTGGGCTCGCCTAATCCAAACACTGCCTTGTTAAAGTCAGGGGCTGAGGCCAGAGAGGGCCAGGGGCTTGCCTGAGTCCACACAGCACCTGAGTGAAGATGCCACGCAGCGGGGGTCCACACAGGGATAGACACAGTTTCCACAGGCCGTAAGGCATTTTTACCACCGTTGCCTCATTTAATGCTCACAATGACTATGCAAGTTGGTTCCTAGAGTGCTCAATTTCCTGGTGATTGTACGGGAGACAGGGATCAAGACCATCCCCATGGAAAAGAAATGCAAAAAAGCAAAATGGCTGTCTGGGGAGGCCTTACAAATAGCTGTGAAAAGAAGAGAGGCGAAAAGCAAAGGAGAAAAGGAAAGATATAAGCACCTGAATGCAGAGTTCCAAAGAATAGCAAGAAGAGATAAGAAAGCCTTCTTCAGTGATCAATGCAAAGAAATAGAGGAAAACAACAGAATGGGAAAGACTAGAGATCTCTTCAAGAAAATTAGAGATACCAAGGGAACATTTCATGCAAGGATGGGCTCAATAAAGGACAGAAATGGTATGGACCTAACAGAAGCAGAAGATATTAAGAAGAGGTGGCAAGAATACACAGAAGAACTGTACAAAAAAGATCTTCACGACCCAGATAATCATGATGATGTGATCACTCATCTAGAGCCAGACATCTTGGAATGTGAAGTCAAGTGGGCCTTAGAAAGCATCACTACGAACAAAGCTAGTGGAGGTGATGGAATTCCAGTTGAGCTGTTTCAAATCCTGAAAGATGATGCTGTGAAAGTGCTGCACTCAATATGCCAGCAAATTTGGAAAACTCAGCAGTGGCCACAGGACTGGAAAAGGTCAGTTTTCATTCCAATTCCAAAGAAAGGCAATGCAAAAGAATGCTCCAATTACCGCACAATTGCACTCATCTCACATGCTAGTAAAGTAATGCTCAAAATCCTCCAAGCCAGGCTTCAGCAATACATGACTGAAGCGACTTAGCAGCAGCAGCAGCAGCAGCAGTGCAATGCAGGAGACACAAGAGACGTGGGTTCGATTCCTGGGTCAGGAAGATCTCCTGGAGGAAGGTATGGCAACCCACTCCAGTATTCTTGCCTGGAGAATCCCATGGACAGAGGAGCCTGGCAGGCTATGGTCCATAGGTCACAAAGAGTCCTGCATGACTGAAGCAACTGAGCATACTCACACAGATATATTTTAACTGCGATTTTAAAAATGAATACTGTAATATACCAAAAGCTATTGTACACTTTAAATGGGTGGGTTGCATGGTATGTGAACTATATCTTAATAAAGTTGTTTTTTTTTTTAAATCCTTGGGCTCTTAACCAGGATATTCTGCAGACTGTTGTCTAAGGAGCCCTCAGGACAGCAGGGGAACAGACCCTGAACAGACATTCCCTGAACGAAGAGGAAGGGGCACCACGGGAGAAGCAGAGAGAGCAGAGCCTTTAACTAGGGTTATCAGGCTGCAGGTCAGACTCTTGTGAGGCTTTGTAGCTGCCCAAATGCTCAGGTACAGTCTCTAGACATTCTGCTGCTGATTATATTGATACCACGCTGAGACCACTGTCCTAACCCATGGCAGAGGAGACACTGAATGGGTTTTGAAGGATGAATAGGAGCCACAGGCTGAAGTTTGAGAGAGGAAAGGGGATCCAGATAGAAGCAAGAGTGTCTACAAAAGCCTAGAGGTGTGAGAAGGAGGGCCTGGGTGTGGCAAGTAGTCAGACCCAGTGGGTCAGCGCCAAAGAACCGTGCAAACTTCAGCTCTGAAGCCAAAAACAACAGAGGCCAACGGGCGCCCCGGGCACCCTCCCTGCCACCTCTCCCACTCCGACCCCCACCATCACCCGAGGCCTTCTCAGCCTAGCAGTCAAGAGCCTAAATTTACCGGGTGACCAAGACTGAGCCCTGGACTTTTTCTCACTTCTCAGCTACCAAGGAAAGAAGCACAAAAATCCTCTGAGGAGGCATCTACTTCAGCCCCAAAGGCCCCTGGGGCCCATGACATGCTGCTCTGAAGGTGCTGCCTTGGGACAGGTAGGAGTACCACCCTGGGCTTTTATATCTCGGAGGCCTGAGTGCTACTGAGACAGTAGGAGGGAGGTAGGAGAAAAGGTGGAAAGAAGTGAGAAATTGTATTCATTCAAAAAATTTTTTTACTGATTGCTTACTACACACCTAGTACAGAGTGGATGAATACAGAATGAACGAGTGAGAAAATCAGTGGGTGGGCGTGTATGCTGGCAGCTGGCCCTTGGGGAACCTGGGTGGGGGGCTGCCAGGTGAGGCTGAGGGCCTGGAAGGAGACCCTGGGTGGGCGTACCAGTGAGTGGTGCCGGCTTGATCACAGGGGCGTCCACTGGTATTCTCTTTCAGAGGCCAGGCGGGAGGTCTAGGCCCTGACAGGCCACTTGTGCATAAAAGCCCTGATTTACTCTGCGGCCGCCTGCTGGCCGTGATGTCGCCTGCGCCTTGTTTATTTGTGAGGCCAGGTTGGGGTCTGGCTCCTTGGTCCTTCCCTGTTTCATGTGTTCTAACCCCACATGGTGAGGAAGACGGATGCCTTGGAATTATTTTGCATGAAATAGCCGTGGAAAACTATTTGGCCGGCATTTGATTTCAACTCTTGTTACAGCATAATTTGTTATCCTGAAACATGAGCAGCTGGAGGCCTGGAAGAGCAGATGTTCCTGGGGAAGCTGAGGGCTCTCCAGGCAGGGCTGGTGGTGACACAGGGCAGCAGAGGGGCACCGCTTCTGCCACGCAGGCCTGTACCCCTGAGGACTGTGGGCGGCTCATGGAGGCCTTTCTGGGGCTTGGTTTCCCCCATGTGGGATAGGGACACCTCCCTCCCAGAGTTGTTGTGAGGACTGGATGAAACAGTTGACAAAAAGCACTTAACACAGTGCCTGACCCACAGTAAGATTCAATAAATGTTGGCTATTATTCCTGGAAGAGATGATTGTCCAAGAGAAGCTTTGAGAGCATGAGGAGAAGTGAACTGGGTGAAGAGATGTGTTTTCTGGCACAGTACAAGAAAAGACATGGAAGGGAAAACTGGAACAATTGTTTGTGCGGCTGAAACAGAAGAAGGCAGGCAGCAGTGGGAGAGGACACCCTTGGGCTGGGAGGAAAGCTGGGTGAAGTCTGCAGAGTCGGCTAACAGGCCCACCCCGCCGTATGTGTTTCCAGGGCCACCATCACCAAGCACCACAACTAGGGGCCTTGAAACAAGAGCAACTTATTCTCTCACAGTTCTGGAGGAGAGATGTCCAAGTCCAAGGTCAGGCAGGATTATGCTCTCTCTGTAGGTTCTAGAGAAAACTTCTTCACCTTTTTCTAGCTTCCTCTGGTGGCCTGCAATCCTTGGCACCAGCTTCCTCTGGTGGCCTGCAATCCTGGTTTGCAGTTGCATCACTCCAATCTCTGCCCCTGTTGTCACATGGCATTCTACCCCTGGGCCTGTGTTTGTATCTCCTTGTCTACATGTAAAGACAACAGTCATACTGGATTGAGGACCCACTCTGCAGCCTTAAAAGCAGAGTTATCCAGAACTGACTTCAGTCTGTGCCAAGGCAGAGGTCCAGAGAGGACAAAGACCTTCCCCAAGGTTTCACCCGGGACCACAGCAGGGGGAGGAGAGGTGGCGGGCCGGGGCTTGTTCTCTTGGACCTCTTGGCTTGAGGTCCAACCCCCAGCCCCCCAACCCACCCTCTCCCATCACCTCAGCAGCACAGGTGCTCCCTGCTCTAGACCAAGAATTTCAAGGGTAACAGGAGATAGGGAGGGGAGTGGGAGGTTGCATTGGGTTTGGAGCCCTCTGGGAGAGTGGGCAGCACCAGGTGAAGGTAGGACGTGGGTACATGTGGGCAGAAGGGCAAAGTGATGGGCTTAGGGCAGTGGGGACAGGTGTGTGTGTGTGTGTGAGTGTGTGTGTGTGTGTAGACAATAGCCCTGAAGAGAGTGGCACCAAGGAAAAAAGGAAGGCTTTATTAGTGGGAAGGACTGATTATGCCTCTCTTGAGAGAGGAGACCTCAGAATTGTGGACAAAGGTGAGGATGGGCGCTGTCGCCCTGAACTCAGAGCCAAGGCCTGGTTGGATTCAGTGGTTCTCCCACTTTTAAGTTGCTGTTCTGTTAAGACTCTCAGATTAGGCCAGAATGGATATTCACTCTAAGGACATGGTGTTCCATGGTGTTCTCAGGCCAGCCTTGGTCCCTAGAGACTAGAAAAGCAGCCAGGAACTGCGGGGGCAGGGCCACGGCACTTCTCATCACCGCAACTCTCTGCAGATGCCTTCCTGGACTCATGGGGGAGGAGCGACACCCCTCAGCCCTCCCTTCACCTGTCTCTCAATACTGGCCACACCTGAAGACGGACTGACAGAAAGCTGACTCAACCCTCAACTCCCAATTCAGCAAGAGAATAACCATGGTCTCCAGGTCACGTGTTCATGCTGGCCCAATCAGGAGCCAGGATCCCAGGTGGATAAACATGGTTGCCCTTGCCCCACCCACAGAGTGACCTGCCAGGAGTTTTTAGTGGGCTCAGTTCACCCCAGAAGGTGCCTGCCTATTAGCAAAAATCAAAGATTAATCAAATTAAAAAGAGAAAATAAGTTCACAATGATACAAAAGGAACATACATGATGCATTAAAAACAACCTAGGCACAGAGGAAATACAAAGTAGGGTAAAGAAGAGGTGACAGACACGCTCAAGACCTCTACCACAAGGACACTGGAGCCACAGCTCAGGCCCTGTTCAGCTAGCCTTCCGGCTGAAAAGAACAGAGGGCAGTCCTGGCTGCCTGGTCTAGGGAAACTCCCCACCTGCCCCTGCAACCCGCCTGCCCCACACACCAGTGTTGCTGCTGCTGCTGCTAAGTCGCTTCAGTCGTGCCCAACTCTGTGCGACCCCATAGACGGCAGCCCATGAAGCTCCCCTGTCCCTGGGATTCTCCAGGCAAGAACAATGGAGTGGGTTGCCATTTCCTTCTCCAATGCATGAAAGTGAAAAGTGAAAGTGAAGTCGCTCAGTCGTGTCCGACTCTTAGCGACCCCATGGACTGCAGCTTACCAGGCTCCTCTGTCCATAAGGGCACAAGCTTGGTTGACTTTGATGTCCTGAAAGAAGGCCCTCTCCCCCAGCCCCAGCCCCAGCCCCCTCTCCCCCAATCTGTAAATAAGTCAGAGGCTGTGAAGCCAAATGCCATCCAGTGAAGTAAAACAGAAAAAGGAAAATAGCCTTAGGGAGACAGAATAGCTGGGGTAGAGACACCTCTGGACCAATTCTTTACTGTGTGACCTGGAGGAAGACACTCAACCTCTCCGAGAGGCAGCTGAAACGACTGCATGAATACCTGTGAGAAGGCACTAAGGACAGATGACCAGGTGACCAGTACGGTTTCCTCTAAGGCACAGTTGATTGCCATTCTTTGTCTTTAATGTGCATAATTGCCCACAGTGTGCTTTGGTTAAAACATGAACGCGTTTTAGTCCTGCCCTCAAGGAAACTGCAGATCTGGGGTCTAAGTCCTGTGCTCAGTCTGGCTTTTTGTGACCCCAGGGACTGTAGCCCCCCAGGCTCCTCTGTCCATGGGGTTCTCCAGGCAAGGATACTGGAAGAATAGCTGGGGTAGAGACACCTCTGGACCAGTTCTTTACTGTGTGACCTGGAGGAAGACACTCAACCTCTCTGAGAGGCAGCTGAAACGACTGCATGAATACCTGTGAGAAGGCACTAGGGACAGATGACCAGATGACCAGTACGGTTTCTTCTAAGGCACAGTTGATTGCCATTCTTTGTCTTTAATGTGTATCATTGCCCACACTGGGCTTTGGTTAAAACGTGAACGCGTTTTAGTCCTGCCCTCAAGGAAACTGCAGATCTGGGGTCTAAGTCCCGTGCTCAGTGGCTCAGTCATGTCTGGCTTTTTGTGACCCCAGGGACTGTAGCCCCCCAGGCTCCTCTGTCCATGGGGTTCTCCAGGCAAGGATACTGGAGTGGGTTTCCGTTTCGTGCTCCAGGGGATATTCGCCAGCCGGGGACTGAACCTGCATCTCCTGCATTGGCAGGCAGCGTCTTCAGCACTGAGCCACCAGGAAAGCCCTCCTCTAGGTTAGCTGCTACCAGAAAAGCTGCACTCCACTTCTCATCCCTTGCTAAGCTCTAGATAAGTAAGCTGAGCCTCAGAGAGGAAAAGCGTGCCCAGAAATGTGGGGAGAGGGCTGCTGCTGGTCCTGATCCGAGAGCGTTACTGCCTGTGCTCTGCAGATGAGGCAAGGAGGCTCAGGCAGTTACATGTATGTCTCAGATTTATTGTCAGGGAGGGTGTGCAGGGTGGGATGGAGACCCGAGAAAGGCTTAACCAGAGGTTTGCCTGTCCTCTTCCCCACGGGCTTGAGCTCAACGTCCTCAGTGTGGCTCATGGCCGTGGCCCAGCTTTATCCCTGTGCACCAGGTTTTCCTGCCCTCACCTCTGAATCCTATCAGGTCACCAAAGCTTCTTGGAGAGCCCTGCACTGTTCAAGCCCCTGAATGCCTCACATCAGGAGAACGCCTAAAACATGAGATACAAGCTACCCACCAGTTGACTGTTCACCTATAATTATTATGCCCTTGCTGTCATGAAACCAGAGGTCAGATGGTTGAGTTCCTTGTCCAGAACCTCATGTTACAGCATCATCAGAGCTGAGCCCGTCTGTCACTGGAGCCAACCCCCAACACTGACATGTCGGGGTCTTGTGTAGGGCGGGAGCCCCAGCTGAGAGGGTGACAACATTCTGTTTCTCTGCTTCTCGATGTGTGACCCTGTACAGAGGGCTTTCATGGTGTCTTAAACAGCAAACATTCATTTATCACAGCTCTGGAGACTGGGAAGTTCAAGATCAAAATTCTGTCCAGCTTGGTGTCTGGTGAGGTGAACTTCCTGGTTTGCAGATGGATAGCCTCTTACTGTGTCCTTACACAGTAGAGAGAAATCCTCTCTCTTCTGTCTCTTTTTACAAGGAGAACTAATCCCATTGAGGGGGCTCCACCCAAAGGCCCCACCTCCAAATACCATCACACTGGGGATTAGTACTTCAATACACAAATTTGGGGGCTTCTCAGGTAACATTAGTGGTAAAGAACCCATCTGCCAATGCAGGAAATCTAAGAGATGCGGGTTTGATCCCTGGGTTGGGAAGATCCCCTGAAGGAGGAAATGGCAACCCATTCCAGTATTCTTGCCTGGAGAATCCCATGGACTGAGGAATCTGGTGGGCTACAGTCCATGGGGTTGCAAAGAGTCAGACACAACTGAAGCAACTTAACATGCACACACATGAATTTTGAGGGACACAAACATTCAGTCCATGGCACATAGATATACAGGCAGTGGACTCTTGGGTCCAACCTGATGTTTTTGGCACCACCTTGCTGGGGATTCTAGGATTCCATATACAAAGATTCCATGTGGTAAAAGGAATCTCTGGTTTTAATGTAATATGATAGTAAGATATCATTAGTGTGGCTTTCTGATTCAGTGATTCAATGATTCCATTATCCTGTGATTCTAAGATCCTAGAATTCTATATTTCCCTGAAAGCTTGGGCTCTGAGGAGTAGGAAAATCCAGCTGGTAGTACCAGGGTGGGTAAACAGGCAGCTTTTCCATCCTATGGACTTTTTTCTAACAACTATGAGCAATGAGTTGTTTGGTTTTCGTTGCATTCAAAGGAAAGCTTGGCCAAGCCACATCAGAGTGTGAGTTCACCCGCCCCAGGCAGGACAGGCCATGGAGCCAGAGGAGAAGGAGGAGAAAGGGAGATAGAGGGGGAAGGGTGGAAGATGGAGGGAGGAGGAAGAGGCAGCATCGTCCCACCACACCGGAGGTAGCCAGGGCTCCGTCCCCTTCAGTGAGGGTCTGAGTTGTGTCTGGTGCTGTGCTGGACACCAGGACCCTGTATCACCCTTCTCTCAGCCTCACTGGCCAAGCCTGGCATAGCCAGTCAAGAGCAGGGACAGACATAGCAGACAAGAACAGATAAGAACAGGAGCAGGGGGGTTGAAGGCAGTTAGGGAGGGCTTCCAAGAGGAGGGAGGGTCTCCACTAGGAGTCCAAGGCAGTAGACCAGCAAGAGAAGCAAGCCTGAGGCCTGGGGAGTGATGGCTGGTTCCATGAAGCTGGAGCCTAAAAGGAGAAGGCAGGAAGTAGTGAGAGCTGGGGTCAGAGTCACCAGGTATCTCCGTCCATGCAGAGCCTTGACTGCTTTAATGACCTTGAACTCCACCGGGCACCCTGAGCATGTCACAGATGAGGGGTCTAAGATCATGGGGTCCATGTCTAACTGCACTTTTGCGGAGGTGAGACCCAGAGAGCAGAAGGGCGCGCAGTCCCCTGGCACGCCGGCGCAGAGCAAGGGAGACCTCCCAGCCCACGCCCTCCATTGGTAGATTCTGGCACAGGTGGCCCTGGCCAAACAGGGAGGCTCCCCCTGAAATCTGCCTCTCCTTAGCACTCCTGGCAAGCCCAGATCCCAGATCCCAGGTCCTGTCCTCAGACAGTAGGAGCCCTGTGAGTGGCTTCTGACCTCACACCTGGTGGGATCAGGTATAGAGTGACTCAGATGGTGGGGCAGGACTACCCGGTCTGAGCCCTTAGTGGAGGACTTACACCCTCACCACTGAGGCCCCAGGCACAGCAGGCCAGGACGACAGATGGGCACACTCTGGACAGTCTCGAGTAAAGGAGAGAAAGAGCAGTAGAATATCACAGCAACATGGAAATCAAACCACAAGCAGTGAAGACAGCCACAGGCAGCTTTGTGCGGCCTGCGCATGCTTCTCCCGAGGCTGAAGGAGAAAGACTCAGTGGCCCTCATCCCCGCCAGGTTCCTACAGTCCAAAGAGCAGAGACCCCCTCCCTACTCAGCTCCAGCAGTGAGGAAACAGGTGAGACCGCTGGCTCAGAGGCAAAGAAAAGAAGAAAAGATCTTGAAGGAGAGAGGATTGAATACGGAAGGGACCATGGGGCACCTCTCAGAATAAAGGGAGGAACCAGTGACATGCCTGGAACCTAGATGGGCCGCAGGGCACTGCGACGAGCACGAAAAACCAGTCTCAAAAGGTCCCATATGTTCGATTCTGTTTACATAAAACTCTTCAAGTGATAAAATAACAGGACGGAGAATAGTGGTTGCCACGAGTTAGGAATGGTGTGGCTGGGTGGAAGGAATCTGGCAATATGAGTGGGACAGGAGGGGCAGCCAGGTGCCCAGAAGGGTGGGGACTGTGAGGGGATTAAGGGGATGAAAAAGAGCGTGGCAGCAAGTGCAGAAGTGTGTGGGGAGGGCGGGTGTGACTAAAGTGCAGCGCGAGCGAGGGCTGTGTGGTGATGGGACAGTTCAGTAGCTTGATCGTAGTGAAGCTGGCGTGAATCTTGATGTGGGATGAGATGACACAGAGCTACACACATGCATTATATCAAC
This sequence comes from Cephalophus harveyi, assembly GCA_006410635.1. NCBI lineage: Eukaryota > Metazoa > Chordata > Mammalia > Artiodactyla > Bovidae > Cephalophus > Cephalophus harveyi. Next base: position 452,748 of record SJYT01057612.1, on the reverse strand, counting down.
ACATGTGGGTGTTGTGGTCTTATAAAGGTCTAAGGTGGAACCACTGGTGGAAATGGGGTGAAGGGTACACAGGATCTGCCCTTTCTATCTTTACAACTTCCTGTGAATCTACAATTATTTCAAAATAGTTTTCCTTTTTTAAGACTGAAACAGCCATATTTGTGAGAATCTCTTTGTGGACTCTATTTGGCCCCACTGATCTACAGATCTATCCTTCTGTCAGTAACACACAGTCTTTTTAAAAAATTTTTTTATTTTACAGTAGTCAAGTATGGATGTGAGAGTTGGACTATAAAGAAAGCTGAGCTCTGAAGAATTGATGCTTTTGAACTGTGGTGTTGGAGAAGACTCTTAAGAATCCCTTGGACTGCAAGGAGATCCAACCAGTCTATCCTAAAGGAAATCAGTCCTGAATATTCATTGGAAGGACTGATGCTGAAGCTGAAACTCCAAAACTTTGGCCACCGGATGCAAAGAACCGACTCATTGGAAAAGACTCTGATGCTGGGAAAGATTGTAGGTGGGAGAAGGGGACGACAGAGGATGAGATGGCTGGATGGCATCACCGACTCACGATGGACGTGAGTTTGAGCAAGCTCTGGGAGTTGGTGATGGACAGGGAGTCCTGGCGTGCTGCAGTCCATGGGGTTGCAAAGAGTGGGACATGACTGAGTGACTGAACTGAACTGAATTGGAGCATAGCCAATTAACAATGTTGTGATAGTTTCGGGCGAACAGCAAAGGAACTCAGCCATACATATGCATGCATCCATTCTCCTCAAACCCCCTCCCATCCAGGCTGCTACATAACATTGAACAGAGTTCCATGTGCTCCACAGTAGGTCCCTGTTATAACACATAGTCTTGATTGCTGTAGCTATCTGTCTGAAATCAGGTAGGTCACACTCCGGTTTTATTACTCATTTTTCAAAATTGTTTAATTTCCTGTGAATCTGTAAGTATTTCAAAATAAAAATTTTTTAATTAAAAAAACACTCAGAGTAGACACTGGAGGCAGAGGAAGAGGAGAGAGGAGAAAAGTGCTGGCGTCCACTCCGAGGGGGACTCTGTCTAGAAAGACGACCCAGAGCTGGGGGAAAGGGGCACGTGAAGGATTGTTCTGCACTGTTGAGATATGCAATGTGCTGGGGCTCAGCCATTGAATATGTAGTCTTTTTCAGGGTAATGACACAACGGACACCCCTTCTTACTCTCCCACCCATGTGGGAGTGAAAGGACTGAAGAGGCCAGCCCTTGCGCAGAGGTTTCGATGCTGCTGCAGCAAGCTGTGTCAGTGATCTCAAAGCAAGCCTGTGACCACAATGTGGTCATCTTGTCGGGAGAGCCTTTCCCCGAAGCTGGTCATCCTTCCCAGAGGACTGTAGAGAAACAGTTCCTGGAGCAAACTGAGAGGCAGGCGGCAGCTTCAGCTGTCCAGCCGTCTGCGCGTTCTGCCTCACTACCCGCCTCACACCATGGTCCCCACTTCTGGATACCTGGCCGCCCTTCACGGTCTCCCTCATGTCGCACATTCCTTCCTCCATCCAGCTCTCCGGGCAAGAGATGCTCTCTCAGACCCTGAGCCTGTGGCTCTCCACACCCAGCTGCCCAGGGTCGTGGAAACCACCCTGCAAGCTTAGCACAGCTACAAGCCCTTCTTAGAACAGGATGGAGTCAAACCTGGGTCCTCTGGCATATTCCACGTGCAGGAAGGGGTGACTTTCCCTGTCTTCAGTCCCTTGCCAGATGTTACAGTGCTGGAGGAGGTCACATCAGAAGCCCTGGCAAGCTCCTTGGGATGAATTGAGGGACCAGCAAGAGAGGAAGGGCACAGTGAGCCCCCATATGTGACAGAGCCTAGTGGGGCCCTGCTGCTGTCCACCTCTTGTGTGCGTGCATGCTAACTTGCTTCAGTCATGTCCAGCTCTGTACGACCCTATGGACTGTAGGCTCCTCTGTCTATGGGATTCTCCAGGCAAGAATACTGGAGTGGCTTGTCATGTCCTTCTCCAGGGGATCTTCCCAATCCAGGGATTGAATCAGTCTCTTACGTCTCCTGCTTTGGCAGGCAGGTTCTTTACCACTAGAGCCGCCTGGAAAGCCCTTGAATGTCCTTAATAAAGGATAGATCCCAGTAAACAATACACCAGGCCAAACTTCAAGCGGTCAGTGGACTTAGCACCAGATACTCTGGCTAACAAATGGTCCCACCTTCCATTTATTATAAACTCTTGGGCTGTTACCTAGAAGCTGTCCGCTTCAAGATAGAGAACTCAAGGAATCTCTTGCCTCACAGATACAATATAAATCAAAGTCACACAGATCTCCGTGTGTACTTAGGTGACAATATGAGACCTTGTTAGGCCTCTCCATATTCTCACTCAGGTTTCAGGCTTACTGGTAATAGCCAAGGTACATGTTTTCATTTCTCAAAATATACAATGCTGGGGCCTTGGAAAAGGCATTCACGAGAACTCTTGTGTCAATGAAAGGTCCCAGATAGCTGGCTTAACTGAGAGGCACAGTGGTCTCCAAAGAGCTTCTTTTCCAATCTAGCAAAAAAAAAAAAAAAATCCCTGATGAGTCTGTCTTGCCCCAGGTATTAATTATCTTTATGAGTTGTTGACCTCATCCCCATCCTGGCTGGAGGCTAAACCAAAGGTCAGACCACCCTGCTGCTGATGCTGCTGCTAAGTCGTTTCAGTCGTGTCTGACTCTGTGCGACCCCATAGACGGCAGCCCACCAGGCTCCCCCGTCCTTGGGATTCTCCAGGCAAGAACACTGGAGTGGGTTGCCATTTCCTTCTCCAATGCATGAAAGTGAAGAGTGAAAGTGAAGTCGCTCAGTCGTGTCCAACTCTTCCCGACCCCATGGACTGCAGCCTACCAGGTGCCTCCGTCCATGGGATTTTCCAGGCAAGAGTACTGGAGTGGGTTGCCATTGCCTTCTCCAATACTACCCTGGGACCCTTTAACTACAGATTGTCCCACAGGCCTGGCGACTACTCATCTGATATGGGACTCATTTGAACCTAAATTTTCACCAAAAACAAAAACCTGTCAGGCATAGCTGGCCACTATTCTGGTGACTGTGATTTTCTTGCTGTTGGTCTGAGTGTGTTCATTGATTTATAATCCAGAGGCCTAAACCCTTGAAATAAGTCATAATCTCAACCAAACATGGCAGTGTTAAGGCCCAGATGAGCTAGTGGGCCCCCACTTGGAAAGGATTCCCCAGTCCCCCATCCCAGATGACATTGCCCTGGTCCAGAAGCTTACTGCTGGAGATGATAACACCTCAGAAACTCAGCCACCTCTGTAAATTAAAATTCTGGAGGTAATGATTACGATATCCTGTCACTCGTATCCTGCTTCTAACCTGGCTCTGCCTGTCCATTCTGGGTTGATCTGCACAGGCTTCTGATCTCTATACTGGTCTTACCGGCTCCAGGCAGCTTCTGGGCCCCCAAGGGGCTCTCAGTCTTCTGTACATGCTTCGTGTCTGCCTAGATTCCACACAGCTGGGCCTCTCAGAGCCCACTTCTCTGACTCCCAGATCTTGGTCACAAGAACTGTGGGGGCCCAAAGCCGTTGTGACAAGAGTTATTGGTTATGTTTGCTCGCCATGGGAGGTAGTGTATTTGCCCACAAGAAGATGGGACTGAGCTTATAAGACAGGACTTTGCACCCATGTCTGAAGGAACAATTCATCTCTCCCAGGCCATCTGCCTACCTGGAAATCACGGGACTTGACCCAACCATAGAGCAATGTTGTAAAGGCCCTAGTGTCTGATAATGGGTAATCCTGCTCCCACTAATCTGCTCTTCCAGAGGACTTACTGGAGACAAAGTCATACCCTGGGGAAGCAGCTCTCAGGGTAGAATTTTAGGGTCTGACAGGCCAGAGGAGATGATACTTTTAAGCTATAGCGTCACCAATATCCCTGAAATCACATAATAGCAAAATGTCCATTACAGGCAGAACTTCAAAGCACATCTCATCTACAATATCATTGAAATCTTTCACTACTTTTTAACAAGGGTAAGAATGAATTTTCTCATCTCTTGGAACCCCTGATTCAGGGAAGTGTAGTGACTTGTACAGCGTCCCACAACAACCATAGACTGGGGCTGAGGACAGTGAAAAACCATGGCTTGTGGGTAGACAGACTCTGGTCAAAACCATAGTCCTGGATGACTTTCAACTAGTCACTTCCAACCTCTGGATCTCAGTCTCTGCGTTCAATATATGAGGCTAATAATCCCTACTTCCCAGGACTGTTGAGGGATCAAATCAGCAAATGTCTGTAAAATGCCTGCCTCATTTCCTGGTGGCTGGCCATGAAACTGGAGTTGTTCTTAGAACTCAGGTCCCCTCTCAGCAGCCATCCTTACCACTCCAGGAGCCACTCAGAGAGGATGGGCGTGAAACAGCCCTCTGCCTCTCCAGCTCTGCTGGTGGCCCCCAGCAGCCTAGCAGTGATGCCATGATGGAGGCAGTCGGATGCCCTGCTCTCAAACTCAGAGTGGTGGGCCCCAGGACTGGGTTCTGTGCCCAGGGTGAAGCCATATCCTCTGAGGACTGGCTTGATATTTCCACAGTTAGACGGAAGATTCCTTCCTGCTCCATCTGACACTGTACTCCCATTTAATATATCTTCAAGAGCTTCCCCCATGACTCAATGGTAAAGAATCCACCTGCCAATGCAGGAGACACAGGTTAGATCCCAGGTCTGGGAAGATCCCACATGCCACGGAGCAGCTGAGCCTGTGTGCCATAATTATTGAGCCTGTGTTCTATAACCTGAAAACTGCAACTCTCTAAGAGCCCAGAAACTGCAACTACTGAGCTCATACAGCCTAGAACCTGAGCTCTGCAACAAGAGAAGCCACTGCCGTGAGAAGCCTGTGCACTGCAACGAAGAGTAGCCCCCACTTGCCGCAACAAGAGACAAGTCCACGCAGCAGTAAAGACCCAGCACAGTCAAAAAATATATATATATATATATATATATTTTTTAAGTACCTTCAAAATGTGGCAGGTATGGGCTGCCTGGGCTACTCCCATGAGCCCCTGAGTATGTGTCCTGGATATGTTGCAGAATCCTGGACAAATTGTTAAAACTCTCTGAGTCCCAGTTACCTTGTCATTAAAATAGGAGATATAAAACCTAGCTTGAAGGTGGTTTGAAAGCAAGAAGTGTGGATAATAATTAGCTCAACACCTGGAACATAGTAAGCACTGAAGTGTGAACTTTGATGATGGGTGCTCAGTAAAGTTTCGTTGACCAGATGAACATCCCTCACTCTTCCCATGTTACAGAAGAGGAAAACTGAGGTCTGGATAAGGGAAATGACTGGCTCACTCCAGTGGCTAGCATCTACAGTGCTCTGAAGTCAAAGCTCTGGCCACTTCCTTCCTAGTTTTTAATTCCCTCCAGGAAGGCCCTTTCTGATTGGATTTGGGGAAAACCTTAGGCGTCTCTGCCCATTTGGCAAATCCTAGAGTGTCTAGATCCACCCACACAGCTGCAAATGGACAGGCCTGGGGAAAGGGAAAGGAGACACAAACCCTGGTCTCTCTCCAGATCATCCCCGAGACTGGACATTTCGGAAACCACACCCTGTCCCCAAGTCCCTCTGGAAGCCTTGGCAACCTTATCTGCAAAGAGGAGGAGGAAGGATTCTGAAAACAGCCAGGGCATGTCAGGGGGTTGNGAAGATCCCCTGGAGAAGGAAATGGCAACCCGCTCCAGTGTCCTTGCCTGGAAAATCTCATGGACAGAGGAGCCTGGTGGGCTGCAGTCCACGGGGTCGAAATGAGTTGGGCACGACTGAGCGGCTAACACACACTTACTTACTTCAGAGGGAGGAAGTGGGGGCTGCCTCTGGTGGGCCTCCTGCCTCCCTGGAAGCTGGTGGTAGGGAGAGCAGAACCTTCGGTGGTTTGCCTGACACCCCCTCAAGGCCTCCTCACAAATATTCAAAGCTTCCTGGCTTCTTCAGGAGCCTGCTTCTCACTTGTCATGAGCAGGAGATTCTGCCCTCAAGCCCAGTTCCCTCCTTCTATGGGTCTCCATCCGATGAGGCCCAATGCTCCCTTTACTGTGCTAAAATTGTATCATGAAATGATCTTCATTGATAATACAGCCTGCCTACACACACAGTGAAAAACCCAGTGCAACCAGTGGTGGGCTGATAAATGTTTAACAATCAGATCTCTGAAGGAAAAAATAAAACTTCATTCATAAAGGCATGCCTTGTTTTATTGTGCTTTGCAGATACTGTGTTCTTTATAAATTGAAGGTTTGTGGCAAACCTGTGTGGAACAAGTCTGTTGGCACCATTTTTGCAACAGCGTTTGTTCACTTCATGTCTCTACATCATATTTTGGTAATTCTCGCGATATTTCAAACCCTCCACTAGAAAAGAGATTATGACTTCCTGAAGGCTCAGATGATGGTTAGCAATTTTTAGCAATAAAATAATTTTTAATTAAGGTCTGCACATTGTTTTTTAGATATAATGCTATTGTACACTTAACAGACTATAGTGTAAACATAATTTTTATATGCATCAGAAACCAAAAAATTCATGTGACTTGATTTATTGTGATATTTGCTTTATTGTGGTGGTCTGGAACCAAACTCACAACATCTCCAAGGTAGACTTGTATTTTTGGACAATTTCCATGGTGGGAATCTTCCACAATGGCAGATTTCAAGTAACCAGCATGAGGACACTGAATGCAGGGTTAGGAAGAAACACACACCCCATCTGTTCTGTGTGACTTAGCTCCAGCGCATCACTGGATAAAACTAAAATGAAATAAATGGCAAGTCGTTTATAACAAAAATACATATTTCAGTATTTTCGTGCTCAGGGTTGGCTCCCCTAAGAAGATAAATGGGAGGCTCTATCTGAGGGCTCATTGCTGTGCCTACAACTGGGCCAGGTCACTCAAACACCATGAGAAATATTGCCATCAGTGACGTAATATTTCTGAAATGATGAACCAGTCTTAATGATGTCCTGAACAAAGGACAATCTTCCCTTAATTTACAAGGTAATTGCATTCCTGGAAAATTCAGGGTGTATTAGAATTGTGTAAAAAAATACTTTGTGTTCACACATAAAACAGAGTTAGGGTCAAGGCACAGGTGGCTACAGACAGGCTTTTCATTTGCACAGATGTCCCATAAGACTTTCCAACGTGCTCATTTGCAAAATGTCAGTGGAGGTCCCCAATCACCGTGACATCAAAAAACTGACTCCCACAGATTTCCAGTACAGATCCTTGGTTTGGTATTTGGCATCTGTAGATACCCCTACCCCAAACACATACCCCTTCACCCCAGCAGGCTGTTCTCCACGACTCCTGCCATGCTAGTTTTGTTAATTTGCTCATGTGTTAACTTTCAAATTGTGGCCTAGAGCTTATCCATCCATCCGTCCAACTCCTCCATGCCAGGCCCAGTACTGAGACCAGGATGAAGCCAACCTGATCCCTGTCCTCAGGGATCTCCCAGGTAAGAGAGAGACATCACAGACAGTGACAGTGCAGTGTGCCAGGTGAGATGACAGAGGTGAGGGCCTTTCAGCAGGTGTAGTTCACAGGCCAAAGCACCAGCTTCGGTCTTAGCTCCTGAATATGAGCCCCACCTGGGTAGGTACTCACTGTATGACCTCTGCAGTGCAACCATAGTCTTTGGGCTTCAGTTTTTTCAGCAATAAAATTGGGAAAGTAAAAAGTTAAATTTTCCTCTCCCACCTCCCCAGGGTTGCCGTGCAGATAAACTGGGATAAAGCCCATGATGGGCCCGCGTGCCCTGGCAGGGGCCTCACAGAATCAGCAATGACCAGTCACTGGTCTTTCCTAGGGGACCTGTGTAAGCTGGCTGCCAACTCCAGAGGGTAAAGAAGCTGTTCTGTGGGGACCAGACTGGGGGGATTTCCACTAATGGGACAGTGAGGAGAGAGTCCTGGGCTTCCCAGACCGAGAGTCACGGTGAACTTAATATCCAGGGTTGGCCCAGGGCCCTCGTTGGGTCCTTGTCTCACTCAGCTGAACCCCCACTCTGGGCCAGTCCTGATGTCCACTGACCATGCGGAGATCAAGAGGACTTAGACAAGACTTCTCTGGTGGTACAGTGATGAGAATCTGCCTGCCAATGCAAGGGGCGTGGCTTCTATTCCTGGTCTGGGGAGATTTCACATGCTGCAGAGCAACGAAGCCCATGCCCTGCAACTTCTGAAGCCCACACGCCGAGAGCCTGCACTCTGCAGTGAGAGAAGCCGCTGCAATGAGACACGTGTGCGCCACAATGAAGAGGAGCCCCTGTTTGCTGCACCTAGAGAAAGCCTGAACACAGCAACAAAGACCCAGCACAGTCCAAAATAGAGAAATAAATAAACAAAAATTATTTTAAAAAAAAGAAAGAGGAGCCAGACAGTCTTAATGCCAGGGGCGCCCTGTGACCACCCCATTCTGTGGGGAAGGCAAACACATCACTGAGTCATTGGCCACTCCCCATCTTTTTGGCTTGTCTATGTCACTCCCCAGTGCCTTCCATATCATCGGTGGCTAACGGCCATGCTTCAGTCCCCATCGTCCATGACCTCTCAGCTGCCTCTGAGCCTGAGATCCTCCTCCTTGGCCCCTGTAACAGGCCTCACACTTTCCTGAGCCCAGGGTCCCTTCCTCAGAGGCGGGCTCCCGGCTCCAGCCCCTAGCCCTCCTCTGCTGCATGACGCCACCTCGGGGAAGAGGAAATTGCCCCAGTTCTCTGTCTTCCCCCAGCCCCAGGACACTCCCCGGCCCCTGGCCTACAAAATAGCAAACAGCTGCTGTGACCATGGGCTGCCCAGACCCCAGGGGCCTGGGGGGAAGCGGGCCAAGGGGAGCTTGGAGAGAAAGCTCTTAATAACATACCTTCCCCAAGCTGCTTCCAAAGAAACTTCTCCTCACAAATCATTCCATAAACACTTAGCAGGCTCTCAGGAAAGCGTGCACGGCTCTCACCCGGCTATTAGGAGGCTCCTCACAAGTAAATTGAGACCAGGCAGCCGAAGCCTGTGCCAGATCCCCCTCCTGCCCTCTTTCCGCACCACGTCCCGCTCCCCCGCCCTGGGCCCTTCTGCGCCTAGGGCTGGGGTCTCCTCCCCTGCTGCTCTGGCCTCTCTTCAGGCTCCAGCCCCCTCTTTTTGTTGGGTGCTCTGTTTCCCTGGAAACCAGCTCCCTACCAACCACAGCTGCTAGGTTTCCAAGGGGCTCTCCTGGGCTGCTGTGCAGACCTAAATCCTACCAAGATTTCTGAGGGCCACCCCACCAGGCCAGGCCTGAAAAGTCGGAGCCGGGCCCACTCCCCGCTCTGTCCCACAGCCACCCTCATCAGAGGCTGCTGGTGCCTCTCAGGCTGGGGCTCCTCAAGAGGGAAATAGCTCTAGGTTCATCCAAGTCACGAGCTGAAAAATCCCCCCCATCCAACAATTCCCCTCCAGGGAGAGCATTGTGCAACTCACTCTGCTGGCCAATATCCAGCACTCGGCTAATATCCAACACAGATCGGGAATTGCTTGATTGTTCGTTAAGTTGACACATTTGCTTACAGGTTAGCAGCTTGCTCGTGTAATCACTGCCATTAGGGTCTCGGAGAACCATAGCAGGAGCTGGCACCCCAAATCATCCTACATTTTCCAGCATTGGCTCTGGAAAATGGTTTAGGAATGATTGTCCCTTTTTCTAGGTTTGCCCAATATTATTTTGGAGAAAGCTCTATTGCAAATAGAAATCATCAGTGAAATAAATAAAACATTCAGATGAAAATAGCATGCAGATTTGTGGGCACTGAAATTAGCATTAGACAGGCTTTGAGGCCCCAGCCACAGATCTTGGGTCAAGCTCAGCCCCCCACTTACAGGAAGGCTCATCTTGAGCAAGCCTCTGTAAACCTCAGTTTATTCAACTCTAAAATGGGGCTAAATCCTGCCTACCTCAGATTGCTGCCAGGAGCTGCCCACCTCTGCCATCCCTTTACAAGTAGTCAATGGTGCTTCCCAGGGAACTCAGAGGCTGGGGCCCTTGCCCATGACCCTGAGGACTGCTGTCTCTTCACTCTGAGAGTTCAATCACCGGTCACTCATTCGGTGTTTCTTTCAGCAAATATTTAGGGAATTCTTTTATACACTAGGCACTAAGCAAGACGCTGACCAAGACAGACACAGGCCCACCCCATGAGGAAGAGCAGAACAAGAGAGACAAACACAAAAGGATATGTAATGAATCACAGTTGCGGTAAGAGTTACAATGTCCCTGAATCAAAGAACTGAAGATTTCCTTCCGCAGGCTAAGAATCAGGCAAGCTCAACGCTGTAGGGAAACAAAAATCCAGGCCCAAGGCACCAGGGAGAGGAATCAGGGTCTATTGTCTGCATGAGGAGAAAGAATGGAAGGAAGAATGGGTTCAGATGTATAATAACAATGTTCATAAAGATGTTGAGGATAATAATCATAATAGTTACCATCCTTAGGAAGGAAAGGCGCAGTTGGTAAAGAATCTGCCTGCCAATGCAGGAGACACAAGAGATGCAGGTTTGATCCCTGGGTTGGGAAGATCCCCTGGAGTAAGAAATGGCAACCCACGCCAGTATTCTAGCCTGGCAAATTCCACAGACAGAGGAGCCTAACGGGAGTTACAGTCCATGGGGTTGCAGAGAGTCCTACATGACTGAGCATGCACTGGCTGGCCAATCGTATTGGATCAGTGCTTACGCTAAGGACCATCCTTAGGGCACCTGCTCAGAGGCAAGCTTCATTCTTTACTCTCATTATTGCGAATCCTCGTCACACTCTATAACTTACAGTTGGGATACCAAGGAGGAAGGTAAAATGAGTTGCCCAGTGTCACATATCTTAGAAGCAGAAAGGCCAAAGTGCAAGCCCAGGGCTGTCAACTTTGAGATAAGATGACAGCAGAGCCCTTCCTAGATCTGAAACAAAGGGGTCACCTCTGCGACTTGAGCAAAGTGGCCTCCAGTGTGTGATCTGTGGGACTCAGGATAGACCCTCCTGCCTCTTCCAAAGCCCGTTTTCTCAGACTCCAGGGGGACTAATTTCAACTCTGCCCCTACCCGTGCACCTGACCGTAGTGGGCCCTAAGTCACCTGTCACTTTCCATCACACCTGCCCCTTCCATCTCCAGGCTTTTTCTCACATATTCCCCCCCCTTCAAAGATGTCCTTCCCACTTTCTCTATTGGGATCTTACCCATTCTGCAAGGCCCAGCTCAAATTCCACTTTATTCCAGAAGTTTTCCTGACTCCTACCTTCTGGGATGGTGACACAAGAGGGGAGAAAAAGCGTTAAGTTTTCATCTTGGGAAATCTGGTCCTGGCATGTAACTAACATGCATCTATGAACAAATCAAATCAGGCTGTTTTCTTATCCATAAAGCAGGGCACACAACCCTTACTTTGCAAGCTTACTTTGATTATTACATGGATATAAAAGTTCTTTGTAAATGGGAGAATACTGTAAGGATATTATTTATAATCACAATCCCATTGCCATATAACAATCCTAATACCCCCAAATTGGCTTAAGCAAACATTTTTTTTTTTAAGTATTGGATCTTCCTGGTGGTCCAGTGGTTAAGAATAATACACTCTTGCCAATGCAAGAGACACAGGTTCGATCCCTGCTCCAGGAATATCCCATGTGTCTGCTTCAGGGTAACTAAGCTCATGGGCCTCAACTACTGAAGCCCATGCACCCAGAGCCTGTGCTCTGCAACAAGAGAAGCTGCTGCAATGAGAAAGCCTGTGCACTGCAATGAAGAGGAGCCCCCACCTGTTGCAGCTAGAGAAAGCCTGTGCACTGCAAGGAAGACCTAGTGCAGCCAAAAAGTTAAATAAATAAATCTTTTAAAAGTACTGACTCATGTAACTAAAAATCCAAGAGTATGAGAATTTCAGGAATGGCTTTTTTCAAAGGTTAAAATTCTGTCTTTCAGACCTGTTTGCCCCATCTCTAGAGTCTCCTGGTTTCCATTTTGGCTTCATTCTTAGGCTCTGCATGGTGGAAAAATAACTGTGAAGTTATCTTCCAGGTTCAGAACCAGCTGGGAAAAAAAAAATTAGAGTATCCTTTTCTCAATATTCCCAGCAAGTATTCCAATATTTCACCTTGTTGGTTCTGATGTCACGTGTCCATCCCTGAACAAACCCTTGTGGTCAGGGATGTGTCTCTGATAGGCTAGGCCTATGTCTCTGGAGTTGTTAGAGGAGGAGAGTGAGAGGAATGATTGCCCTAAAGAAAAATCAGTGTTGTGGCCAGAAGGAAAGGGGAAAGGATGTTACTGGAAAAAAGAATAATTGCCCCACAGAGCCCACCCCTTTGCTGGACTAACATTCACACATATCCCTATTCACATACAAAATAATACCCTCCCATCTCCTCCTCTCCCCCGCATGGGAGACAAACCAAAGATTCATGTGATTATTGAGTCCAAATCTCTTGGTGACTCACATTCTTTCCCTTCAGAGTCAGATGTGCTTTTAAAAGTGAAAGTTGCTCAGTCGTGTCTAATTCATTGCTGTATAATGTCAGGCTCTTCTGTCCAGGGGTTTCCCAAGCAAGAATACTGCAGTGGATAGCCATTTCTCCAGGGGATTGTCCCAAACCAGGGATCAAACCTGGGTCTCCTGCATTGCAGGCAGATTCAAACCAAAGACTTGTAATTACTGGTTTCCGAATCTCCAGGTGACAGACATTCTTTCCCTTCAGAGTCAGATGTATTCTTAAGGTTTTGTCATCTGTGATCTGAATGATAACCACCCCAACCTGCTATTACTTCGCAATGGCCAAGAGAGAATAAAGTAATTGCAATCACAACTCCTATTTGAAAGAAGAAAGAAAAGAAGCAGCACACAGGGCCTCTGGTCCATAGCATCAATCAGTTCCTGATGAGCAGTAGTAAACTCTGCCTTGACGGAGCAACCAGTTACTTGAATGGAGCAACAGGCAGAATAATAGTCCCCCAGAGGAGTCCACACCCTAACCCTCAGAACCTGTGAATATGTTATATTAATTATATTATATGACAAAGAGGAACTAAGAATGTAGATGGAGGGACTTCCTGGTGGTCCAATGGTTAAGAAAAGTGAAAGAGTTAGCTGCTCAGTTTTCTGACTCTTTGTGACCTCGTGGACTGTCATGGAATTCTCTAGGCAGGAATACTGGAGTGGGTTGCCATTCCCTTCACCAAGGGATCTTTCCCACCCAGGGATTGAACTCGGGTCTCCTGCATTGCAGGCATGTTAAGAAACCACCTTGCAATGCAGGTGATACAGGTTTGATCCTGGTCAAGGAACTAAGATCCCACATGGTCAAGAAGCAACTAAGTCTGCATGCTACGACCAGAGAGTCTGTGCCCCACAAGGATCCTGCCTGCGACAGCTAAGACCAATGCAGCCAGATAATAAATACTTTTTAAAAAAGACTGTGGATGGAATTAGGGTTGTGAATCAGTTGACCTTAAAACAAGGAGGTTATCCTGGGTTACTTGGATTACCTGGATGAGCCCACTGTAATCACAAAGGTCCCTAAGAGTGGAAGAGGCAGAAGGAGAACTGACGGCAGAGCAAGGGAACATGAGGAAATGCAATTGGTCACAGCTTGGCTTTGAAGAGAGAAGGTGCTGTGAGCCAAGGAATGCAGGTGGCGTCTAGAAGCTGGAGGGTGAGTTTTCCCTAGCGCCTCCAGAAAGGAACACAGCCCTGCGGACACCTTGCTTGTACCCCAGTGAGACCCATTTTGGCCATCTGGGCTACAGCATTACAGGATAAAATTGTATTGTTCTAAGCAACTAAATTTGAGCTATCTTGTTACAGGAGCCATAGAAAATGAGTACAGACAGCAAAACAACAAACCCCACTACCCCAGTGAGCCTTTGGATCCGATTTCATGCCTCTGGCTGGGCATTTAACAGACACTGCTGCTGCTGCTGCTGCTGCTAAGTCACTTCAGTCGTGTCCGACTCTGTGCGACCCCATAGACGGCAGCCCACCAGGCTCCCCCGTCCCTGGGATTCTCCCGGCAAGAACACTGGAGTGGGTTGCCATTTTCTTCTCCAATGCATGAAAGTGAAAAGTGAAAGTGAAGTCGCTCAGTCGTGTCCAACCCCCAGCGACCCCATGGACTGCAGCCCACCAGGCTCCTCAGTCCATGGGATTTTCCAGGCAAGAGTACTGGAGTAGGGTGCCACTGCCTTCTCCATTTGCTCCCCTAGCCATCTTGAAAGAAGCTGCGATCATCCTTATACCACAGTTGAGGAAGCTGACACTCTGGCAACTGCCCACTTATTCAGAATCAACCAACTAATAGAAAGAGGGAGCCAAAATTCAAACTCTTGTCTGTCTGGCCTCAAGCTGGACTGGGTCCCTGTAAAACTTCTTTGTCCAGTGGGCCTCTTATCTCTGCCTGAACCCTCCCATGATGGGGGCTCACACCCCGCAAAGCTGCCTTCCTACTCCAGGCCTCCTGACTCCTTCCTGGCTTCACTCCCTGCCTGGTCCTGATGTATGAGACAGCCCGGAGGATGGCGGCTAGAATGTCAGACTCCGGGCCAGCCAGTGGGCAATAAATCCAGGATGGAGCTGCCTGGATAGCTGGACTGAAGCTGAGCTTTGCCTTCCGGGGGGAGCAGGTTCTTTTTATCCGGATCTAGATTTCTGCTCTCCTCCCCTCTGCTGTATGGAGAAGGGCCTGGAGTGCACCAGTCTGTATCAGATGGGGGAAACGTGCGGCTCTGTCTCAGGATTTATTCTTCTCTTGGCCGTCACCTTCACTCCGTTCTGACCCAGGAATGTCCCAGGAGAAGCTGAGGTGAGGAAGGGCAACTCCGACTCCTCCAGTTTCTCCCTGACAAATGTGAAAAGGGTCGGGGCCCACAGGGGATGTTAACAGATTCCTAAAGTGCTTTGTGTGCAATTTGGGGCTGAAAGTTCACGCGGATACACAGCTCCATGGGTGCATCCCCAAGGCCTGGCCCAGCTGACTGCCAGCCAAAACCCAGTTGCCCTCCCCACCCCAACACACACAACCCACACAGAGGCCCAGACCCACACTCCCACCCTGACTGAGTGGAAACATGCAAGGGCCCCCGGCTTCAGACCACAGAACCTAAACACAGACTCCAGCGAAAGATCAGATGAGACCCAGGGAGTTTCTAATTTGATTCTTCCATTGGCCCAAAAAAGGGAAGTGATTTTCCTAAAGTCATGTAGCAAAGCCAGGGCTAGTGCCTCATCGAGCCTCAGTTTCCCCAGAGGTAAAGCATAGGCCTGTGGGGAAGCTCAAATGAGGCAGAAATTGCTAAGTGCCTGGGTGAAATAATAACAGCTTGCCGTGGCCTGAGCACATTCTGTGTACCAAGCACCGTGCTAAATGCCTGGCAAGCTGCATCTCATTTTGTCTTTGTAGCATTCTATGGACCTATTGTTTCCCCATTTTTACAGATAAAGAAACTGAGACCCAACAAGGAAACTTTCTAGGGGTCAAAAATCAGTATTAATTCACATGGTTGCTACACAGGTATATACATCTGGAGTTGTTGAACTGTACACTTAAAATTGGTGTCCTTTATCCTCCTTTAATTACACTTCACTTAAAAATGCTGTGATGATATATATACATCAGTTCAGTTCAGTTCAGTTCAGTCGCTCAGTCGTGACCCTGGGATTTCTTTGGAAGGAATGATGCTAAAGCTGAAACTCCAGTACTTTGGCCACCTCATGCGAAGGGTTGACTCATTGGAAAAGACTCTGATGCTGGGAGGGATTGGGGGCAGGAGGAGAAGGGGACGACCGAGGATGAGATGGCTGGATGGCATCACGGACTCGATGGATGTGAGTCTGAGTGAACTCTGGGAGATGGTGGTGAACAGGGAGGCCTGGCGTGCTGTGATTCATGGGTATATAAAGAATAAACTGAAGCTCGTAGAAGTTAAGTGATTTTCTCAAGGTCGTTCAGCTGGTGAGGGCAAAGTTAGGTGGGCCTTGAACTGGATCTGTCTGACCACGGAGGGCATGGTCACTACTCTTGCCATATAGTTGTGTCACATATTCATGTCACAGTCACTCAAGAGAGTGACTGGGAGGCCTGGGAGGCTCTGGAGAGAGGTCTGAGTCTGGACAAAGGACAAGGGCAGGGCTGCAGCGGTGCCACGTGGTGCCACAGTGCAAATTAGAACAATCTGCTCTTTCTCCTGGCAGTGGAACCTCACACCAGCATGGTATAGACTGTAGGCCCCAGCCCCTCAGTTAGTTGTTTGTTCAGTGCACAACCTGAACAACTGTACACAGCCCTGGCAGGGTGTCTCATGCTATATGCTTTTGTCTGAGTGCAATGCTCTTCTTGACCCAATGCACTCTCCTACCCAGCATTTCTGATGTCCTCCCATCTATCTGGGGCTTTGAGTTCATGCCCTAACAAGGGCCCTCAGCTGTAGGGCACACAGTGGGGGCATGGAGGGAATGGGGTTGTCAGTCACTGGCAAATGCTTGGCAAGTTTCCTTTCTATACTAGGCCCTGAACAGAGATGATTAGATCCAGTTCCTGCCCCCAGGGCCATCTGTGGCATCAGGAGATGCAGGAAGAGATAAATGACAAAAGGAGAATCAGTACCTTCACACATATGTAAAGGGCGACTTTTCCTCAAAGCAGAAAACCATATTAATAAATACACAAATCCAAGATGACAATAATGCAAAAGGTGGCCCTTTGCATTATTAGAATGGTACAGAACCAGCCTACATAGCTGGACGGTTCTCCTATGCCCCCCAACTCCAAGCCAAAATCTGACTCAAGGTCTGTCTGACTCCAAAGCTGTGCTTGATGACAATACGGGCCCGGCTTCCCTCTCTGCCATGCATACATTTTCCTTCACTTGCTTCTCCTTGCCTAGACTGGTAGCTTCCTGACCAGTCTCCTGCACCTCCAATGCCCAGGGAGGGGCTGGTTGAGGGATCCCTAAGGTCCCTGCCTGCCTGAGATGGTCTGCATTCTCAGCATGGGAGAGTGTGCAGGCCTGGTCCTCAAGCCAGGGCAATGGTCCTTGAAGTACTCAAAAGCATTCCTCTTCAATGTGACGTGACCACAGGGGTTGCTTGGAAAGGGCAGGAGAAATGGGTCATGGGAGAGTGAGCGAGCATAACGGGAGCCCCTTCCACCCACACAGCCTGTGCAATGCCTATTTTCACACCTTAGTTCACTGAACCTACAAAAGAATGGGTGAGGGGACAGAGGCTCGGAGAGCTCAGATAACTTGCTCAAGGTTACACAGCCGTGCAGCAGCCCAGCTGAGTCAGGAACACCAACCTGCCTCTCGGTCCCAGGCCTCCTCCACCACCCACAGTCCCTCTCCGGCCCACATGGGTGGGCTCAGGGAGGCGGGAGGCTGAGCCCTGGGGCTGGGTCCCACCAAGCGCACTGAGGCGTAGGAGCTGGCGATGATGACGGAGCTGCCGTCTGCTGGGAGAAGGTCACGGTCTGTAGATGCCACGGTCTGTTGCCTTTGCGAGCAGGATGCTCTGGGGTGGCCCACCTGGGGCTAGGCAGGCCTGGGCCAGGGGCTCTCATCCTGGGTTGGTTGGGGGGCTCTCAGCAGAGCTGGGGAGTCGGCAGCGCCGCCCAGGCCCTCTTGCTTCCCTGCTCCTGCTGGGGGAGGCGTGGCAGTAAATAAACCACCGAAACCTCCTTTGCTGAGGCAGCTGGAAGGGTAGTAGGCAGGGCAGGGGGTTAGGGGAGGTGGACTGGAGAGGACCAGGAACACCTCAGGCCCGGGGCAACTTTCCCCACCAGCAGGAAAACCCAGAGTGGGTTCCAGATAGTGAGAACAGAATAGCTAAACCCGGGGGCTTTCTAGCCACATTCCCACGTTAAAATCTCAGCCACCTCTGTGTGACCTTGGGCAAGCCGCTTCACCTCTCTGTGTTTCAGCTGATACACAATATCTTGAGAGCTGTTATCGTTGTTTACCTCATAAAGCTGTTATAACAGTTAACTCCTAACGATCACAACCTGAAAGTCAGGGCCTGGACAACTGTGTGTGTGTGTGTGCTATGCTGCTTCAGTTGTGTCTGACTCTTTGCAACCCTATGGACTGTAGCCCGCTAGACTCCTCTGTCCATGGGATTCTCCAGGCAAGAATACTGGAGAGGGTTGCCTTGCCCTCCTCCAGGGGATCTTCCTGACTCAGGGGCTGCAACTGTGTCTCCTGCATCTCCTGCCTTATAGGCAGATTCTTTACCGCTGAGCTACCGGGGAAGCCCCCAGGTCTGCTACTTGCCTTTCAAAAGTGAAAGTTTGACCGGATCTTCTCTGGGCATGGGTTGACAAGGACCACAATGGGTCTGGGGGCAAGACAAATGTACGTTCCCAGCCTACTTCTTCCACTTAATGCTGTGTGACTTTGGGTAAGATACCCAACCTTTCAGTGTGTCCATTTCCTTGTCCGTAAAATGAGAATAATATCCTCATGCTCATAGGGACATGATGCATGGAGCAGCTCTCAGACCAGAGTTGGTGCTCAGAAGACAATGGTTGCTTTCCCTCCTCTCACTGATTCGGTCCAACCACCTTGATGACCCACAAAATGAGCTAGGCCTAGGTGTAACTGTAACCCACATGGACCAGCCTCAGTCTCTGCTTTCCAGGAGCTCAAAGAACCCTGGGGAGCCCAACGCTGTGACCAAAATTTTGGGATGACTGAAGGCTTTCTGTTGGAGGTGGAGGTGACTGGATGTCTACTCATAATTGTTGAAGTTGAGTGATCAGTACATAGAAGTTCATTATCCTATTCTATCTAATTGTGTAAATATTTTAAATTTTACACAGTTTATGTTTGTAAAGCTTTTTCACTAATCACCTAAAATCATCTTAAGTACCACTAGCTATACATAACAGTCTTCAGGAAAAACCTGACAAATCTCTCTCTTTCCCAGTTCACTGCTATTACTGTCAAATCCAGGGCTTATCAGTCCATGGTCCATAAGCCAAGTTCTAGCTTGCTGCCTGTTTTTATAAATAAAGTTTTATTGGAACACAACCAGCACATTCATTAACATTATGCCCATGGCTGCTTTTGCCCTTCAGGCAGAGTTCAGTAGTTGCTATAGAGATGCTAAAGGATCCAGGGCTACAAACCCCAAAATGCTTATATCTGCCCTTTATGCAAAAGTTTGCCAACCCTTGTCCTAATCTCCTACCCATCCATCCTCCATTATTCATGGACAGCTCTGCTCTCAGGATTGCAATCGTGCTTTCCAGCCCTAGAGTGATCTGGGTGGTTTCTAGGACCATGAAGATGACGATCCACTACCTGGCCCCTCAGTCCTTCCACCACTGTCTCCACTCCCTTTCTCCACCACCTCCAGCCTTCACTACTACAGTCTCACCTTAGACCTTGCCACCACCCACTATGGCTCCACTTTTCAAAGCACTGATTAAACCCGAACTTTCAGCCAACTACTCTCAGGCAACTAACCTTTCCTTTTGTCTCTGTGATCAGTCCCCTAGTCGACAGTTCTCTGATCTCACTGGGCTTTTCCGGGAGTTGATCTCTCCACTTCCTCCCAGTTCGTAAACTTTCTCCTTTCTTTGTTTCCCTCCCGAGCCACAGTCCATCGTATCAATAACACTCTTGCTAATCCTCCAACCCTGTTGCCTTTTCTCTTTGCACGAAATCTAAAAAGAATCCAAGAGTGGATGAGCCCAACTATCCTGTTTTTAATGTGTTGACCCAAGCAGCCAAGTGCCACTGAAGAGAGAAGCCACAGAGCAGCGGGGATTGCTTTCGCTAGTTCCATACCGCACTCTATAAACAGTCAGCACCGACTCGGACTCCAAATGCATTGACCCAGTTAACTCATTTCCCCTCTACCCACAGCACCTATGTCAAGCCTTCTTCAGTCTCTGGCGATGGGAGTTTTAAAGGGTGTGACTGCAAAGGGCCTGGCAAGTTAAGGGAGCAGCGAGAGCCCAGACAGGGAGGGGCCCTGCCCAGACGGAGTGGGGTGTGGCCAGCGGGCAGTGGGTGTGAGGCTGGAGAGGGAGGCCGGCCCGGGAGACAATTGCATCCTATAGATTTAGAAGAATGCTGTGGGCACTGGGGAGCCACAGAAGGCTCTGGAACAGGCAGTGGTCAGGGAGGAGATGGGTATTAGCCAGGGCAGGGGTGGGGAATCAGGGAAGAGGAGTGGGGAAGGGGTGCTCATCCACCACCTGCTCTGCATTCAGCTGACAGTTTGCAACTTGCTTCTGAGGAGAGATTAAGCTTCACAGTCCAGTATTTACGACTCCGCACTTCCAATGCAGGGGATGAAGTTTCGATCCCTGGTCGGGGAACTAAGATTCTGCAAGCCACCTGGTACAAGCCTACTCCCTCAAAAAAAAAAAAAAAAGTATTTTTCCAATGCATGGAGGAGAGACTAAGCTTAAGCTTCCAGGCACTCCCAGTGCAGAATTGCTGACCATCCCCAGGGAGGCCCTGCCGAACTGCAGTACACAGCACCCATGTCCCTCAGCCAGGGAGCACCAGCAGCAGTGTCCCCTGGAGGGGCAGCCTGGCCCAGTCATTGGGCATCTGAGAACAGATCACCACACCTAAGCATTTGATAAAGCAGGAATGCCGACGTTTTCCTGCGCCAGCTGTCGTATGGGGTAGACTACTGTGTGGGGGCCTCATCTCTCCTCTGCTCATGGTCATGAGAGGTGAATAGACACACACACACATTATACATCAGGAAACTGAGGCTCAGCAGGACAGGGGACCTATGTCAGATCCCCCAGTTCATGGTGGCACCAGACATGGAAGCCATGTGTTAGGTTCCCTTCCAGTGCTTTCCCTCCCAACAGCTGCCCCTGGGACTCACCAACCGTGAAGATTCAATACCCCGAGGAAGGGATTTACATCCATCGCTTTGGATTGCTTCCAGGGAGGGAGCTCGGCCTCCCAGGACAGCCCCTGTGGGCTGGCTCCAGCCAGGAAAACGTCATTTATCACATGGAGCTGTGACAGGACACGCTAGTGAGTTCCAGTTCATCCAGAGAAAGAGCGCTGGCAAGGATGGCCTTCTGGACTCCCACCCTCACCTCCAAGCCTGCCCTTCTCCAGGTGGGCACCACTGCTGTCTCAGCCACACTTCACAGGACATGCTTGAGGACCTATCTGTCTCCCCTGAGCAAGCTCTGGTTTATCTGTGGGGCCCAGAGGGGGGCCCAAAGCAGGACACCCCCTCTGTGGTCCTGGCGCTATGCCTCTTGGTGATGCAGCCAGAGATGACACTGGCAGCCTCTGCAGCCTCACACTGTTGGCTCGTGACCACCCTCCTCTCTTCAGCCCTCCTGGGTGGCCTTGCAGGTGCACTGAGCCACAGGTGGCAAATATTTGCTGACTGAGAGAATGCATTGTCACTGAAGCCACTCAGCAGGTGTCAGCATGTGCAGGAGGTGAAACAGGGGGCAGTGGCTGGGGAAGCAATTGCCCCAAACCTCGCACCTGTGGGGAGGCCCAGACAGTGTGTGACCCAGCCCCAACCCCAGTCAAGTTCAAAGACTAAGGGAGAAGACCAGGACCAGCTGAAACCTTTAAACAACCAGGTACACGTGAAGATGTCCTCGAAGGCCAGGATGACAGCTGCACAGCTGAGTCTGAGCAGGAAAGAGCTGGGCATGAGAAGACAGAGGGGAGGGCCCTAGCTGCTCCTGGAAAAGCCCGGACATCCAGAGACCCACCAAGGCCTCTGAGCGTGAGGGGCTGGAGGGAGGGGGCTTATCAGGGTCCGCCTGGGCAAGGGCTGTGGCTGTGAGCCTTCTGGACAAAGGGTCCCATAGAATCTGCTCCACCCCCCAAATCTGTGCAGCCTCAGCCAGGGCACTCCTCTTCTCTGAGATGCCCCTCCTCCACAAGGTCATTGCCCCAGAAGTGATGACGGCCGTGCAGCGGGTGTTCAGTAGAGAGGAACTCACCCCTGTCTCTAAATCAGGCCCAGCCTTCAGCTCCACGGCTGCACCTGGGTGAAGCTGGCCTGTTCACCACTAGTTTAAAGGTGTCCATAATATAAGTGGTGAATATAAGTAGCTACATCTACTAAGTACCAGCTCTTGTTCCGTGCTTTACAAGCCCTTGCAATGGATCCTCAAGGCAAGGTCATGAAGTACGTAGGCACTGCCACCACCATCCCTTTAGAGACAAGGATCCTGAGGCTAGGAGCTGGAAGGACTTCCCGAGGTGCAAAGCCAGCCTCAGAAACATGAGGCCCTCAAGGGGCTTTGGGGCTTTGATGCCAGGCTGCAGGACCCTGTCCATCCTATGGCAGTTCCCCCCGACCCTGCAACTTGTCACCTGGTCACTCGTCTGACCCAGAACCACCTACCACCTTAGAACAGTTTACAAGAGGGATCCTGGGTTTCCCCCTGGTCCTGTGGGCAGGAACGGTATCTGCTACCTCCTGGTCTCCCTCTCTCAATGGGAGAGAGTGGGCAGCCTCATTCCCTGGTGGAGAGATGAGGACCTGGGTGTGGCAGGCCATGGCTAGGGAGGGGTACTCAGAGCAGCAGAGAGTCCAAGACTCAGGAACTTACACAGCTTGCCATGTCCGGGGGCTGGAGAGGACCTGGCCGCCTGCCGACAGCTAGCTTCTGCCCACGCCTGGGGAAGGAGAAGCAGGGAGACAGGTCAGCTAGATCTTTAGCTGAGGGGCCGAGGCCCCTGCATTGGAAACTGCTTTGCTCACTGTCTGGGGTGAGTGCAGAGGAAAAGGTGCCACATACTGGCATGGGACCCTGGGATCTCTGAGGCAGCCTTGGCAAGCCCCATACCATCTCAGGGCCTCAGTTTCCCCGTGTTGACTGATGGGCAGAAGTGTCCAGGGAGACAGTGCGTGTGAACATCCTTGGGCAGAGGGGCAGCTCTCTGTTTTTGTACTGTCATTGTTGTTGATATGCAACCTCAGGGCACCTGTGTGTCTGTCCCAGCAGGGTTCCAGGTCGGGGGCAGAGGTATGGCTTGCTCAGATAAGGGGTCCCCTGGCTCCCGAGCCGGATGGCAGGGGCACTGGCGTGTGATAATAGAGGCCATCATAACAGTCAGGGAGCCAGGAAAATCATAGCACGGCTGCTCCTTCCTGCTGCCAGAGTCACAGATGGGAAAGAGCAGGGTGGGCCACATGGCATGGTGGGGCCACATGGCATGGTGGGGAAAGGGTGGGGGGTGGGGGTGCTGTAAGGCCAGTTGCCCTTGACCCCGCCTATTCACTATGTGGATATCCAGGGGGAAAGCCCCAGCCCAGGGCTGGTCTCAGCTCACTGTGCCTGCAACCTCCCCCAAGGATGGGCACTAGGGCATTGGAGGGGGCTGGATGGAGCTGGGCTGAACTAGGAAGATCCCTGTCTTTCAGGGGAACTTGGGGGTCCCTGGCCCACTCTGGACATTACAGTTTCCATCTGTAGAGGAGGGATTTCTTTCTGACTTGACTTCTCCAAGACAGGTGATCCTGGCAGAGTCTGTGGGTTGATGCTTGGAGGGGCTTGTGCTGGGAACAAGCCGAAGGGGAGAGCTAGGGCCACTCGTTCAGGCCTCTGCAGGTCACTCTGGCCCTGCGTCTGTGGTCTGTTCCTTCACACCCCTCATCTGGACTTTGTCACATGTCCCCCAGGCTCCCTGCCTCCCTGCACCTGCCTCGCCTCCTCCAGGGTGCACAGACATCACCCCCACCCAACACAAAGGGCTCCTCAAGGCAGATCTCCGGCAGGTTCCTGGCACAGAGGAGGCACGTGGAGATGTCTGTTGAAGACCATCTCCTGGCACAGAGAACTGGACTGGAAATGCTCAGAGCTGGAGGGGACCTGGCCCATTGGGGCCCCGGCGTGTCCTGGTGTGGCTCAGGGACCAAGGTGGGGTGGAGACAGCGGTGGCAGGAGAAGGGACTGAAGAGCAAACTGCGGGTAGACTGAGAGGGCCTTGAACGCTGGTTGAGGGGTTGGAGAGGCCCCCACACAGGACACTTTTGCTCCAGGAAGGAGCCCCGTGTTCACAGTATGAAGAGAGTTGAGAAAGTAGGAAGAGACCGGGACAGTGGGCCTGGAGAGTGTGGCGGGGTTGGGAAAGATTCCAGAGCCTTGGCAGAAGTGCCAGGATGGTCACGGGGGAAGGTGCCCAGCTCTCTGGATGGGGGCCTTGCTGGGGCTGGGTCTCCCACCACAGGGCAGAGGTGGGAGTGGGGAGAGGGTTGGCACAGCATTCGGTAGCCACAGTGCCAGGAGCTCAGTGCAGCCTCAGGGTGGTGGGGGGCAGACCCTTAGTCTAGGACAGTCCACCTGGGCAGGCCTGGGACAAGGGCAGTCACCACCCGCCCCAAGACAAACTTGACCAGTGTGGGGTCGGGGAGCTGGCGCTCCCATCGAGCACCTCCCCAACCTCATCTGGAGGTGGACACAGCCCCTTTCCCCACCTCTCTTCTGACACCCAGGGCCTCTGCCCACCAGCGCCTCCTCCTCTGATTTCCCCAGAGCGTTTCTCTGTGCTTCAAGGCTGGGATCAGGGTGCCTCTTCCTGGCAGCCTCCCTAAGCCTTCCCTACTCTGGGTTCCTGGGATTCCTGGGCTTCCCAGCCCGACACGAAGTGTTGACGACATCTGAGTCTGCATCTTTTGCTTGGTGCTCCCAGGATCACTCTGAAGTCTGGCACTCCCGGATGTGACCCAGTCGGAGGTGTGTGTCCCCAAGATGCTGAGTGACTATGGGTAATCCGCGCCTCCTGAGCCTTAGTTTCTTAGCCTGTGAAGTCTGATGATCACCACCAGGCCCATCCTGCAAGCTGCCAAGGGCCTGTGGAGTTGTGTAGGTAAGAGGATCTCTAGATGCTCTAGGCATCCGGCTCCAGGAGCCGTGTGTCATCACCGAGCATCCCCTGGGAGTAGGTGCTACTTGTGCCTGGTACCCGCTGGAACAGGAGAGAGGAGGCTGCTCCCTGTCTGGTCTGTGGTTTCATCTGAGCCACCTGCACCTCAAGGGCCCTGCTCCTCCCTGCCCTGCCCTGTCTGTCCCAGAAGCGGCCCCCCACCCAGACCCTCATTGTTCTCAGAGTCCTTCCTCCTGAGATTCTGCTCCCAGTCTGGAGCTCTGGAGAAAGCACGCATTCCAAGGATTCCACAGCCCCCACCTCTGCTCTCAGCCTCCTTCAAAGAGGCCCTGGAACTAGGGTCCTCTTCACAGAGGTGCCAGGCAGTGTGCCCCACCCAGGCCCCTCAGGCTTTACCGCTTAACTGCTTCTGAAGCTCTTCCAGGGGTGCTGAGGAAGGGCTCGTGCCATGGAGCGTGCAGCTAGGGAGCCTGGCTGAGATGGTAGAGTTCAACCTAGATCCAAAGCCAGCGAGACCCCGGTGAAGCCACTGTCCTCCTGGGACCTCAGTTTCCCTGAGAGTTACAGAGGCAAAGCTGGTCAGAGACACGGGGTTCGGTGGTCCTATGCTCGGGTTTTGGACTCAGATGCTTCTAGGCCCTGGTCCTGCCTTTGACCTGCACAGGGCGTGAGATCTCTGTATGCCTCAGTTTTCTCCTCCATCAAATGGGGATAGTACCAGCACCTAGCTCACAGGGGACTGTGTGGTTTAGATGAGCGATATAGACACCCCCTGCCCCCCGCCCAGCTCAGGGCCTGGCCACATGAGCACAAAGGAGAACGGCTATCCCTAAGGGGCCTTCCAAACGTGCCCCTCTCCTGCGTCACCTCCTGCCACTCTTTGCTCCCCATCACAGCTCTCCATGCAGTCTTGCCCTGTGCCTTTTGCCATGTTGACCATCCCATCTCTTCATCGAGCCCCAACTGTGGACCTAGCACAGTATACACCACACAGCCGCCCAGGGGTGTGGAGGGAATGAGGGAGCTTAAATAAGGGAGAGAATAAGAAGAATTCACGGCAGCTTCTCAGGCTCTGGACTGAGCCTCTTTTATACTCTTCGGCACTTTTCCTGAGCAATCTCGTTCCCCACCCTCACCTGGACCCAAAACAGCCCCCTCTCTGGTCCCTCTGCCCCTGCAGGATGCTCAAATGTCCAGGTGGGCTTTTTATGCCTCTTTTCCAAGACTCAGTGTTCCTTCGGGCAGGGCCAGGGCACACACATGGACCTGTCACTCCAGTGCCCATCTAGGCTTGGGCAGTGAAGATGCTCAGTCATGGAAATCCTCCAGTGATTGTGACCCTGCCTAGGATGGCAGCCTCACTTTGGGCCCTCTCCCCAGGCTCCGCTCTCCGGCTGCATTGACCTTGAACACGCACTGCCTGCTCCTTCTGGTTCAGCCTCCACAAGCTCTTTCTGCCACCAGGACCACCCTTCCCTCACCCAAGACCATCGCTTCCCCAGAGCAGTCCTTTCTGACCCTCAGACTGAGTTAGCTGCCTTCCGCCCTTCCTGCCGTCTTTCCCGGCAGAGTCATGTCCATCGTGGCCACTTGAGAGGTTAGATGATGGCGTCCCTCCAGGGTGTAAGTCCCACAGGCCAGAGAGCTGTGTGGCTTGGGTCACAGAGCGAGCCTCACACTCCTTGACCCTCACTCAGGGCTGTTTCCAGAGCCCTTTTCCACCTCCGAGAGGCTGGACGGGCCAGGGCCCTTCTGGTGGGTCTCACACGGAAAGCTGAACAGAGAAAGGACTGAACTCAGGCCAGCCCAGGCCATATGGCCACTTTCCTGCCCCTCACCTGCTTCTAGTACCCCCTGAGGCCTGAGACTTTCCACCCACACTGTCCCACATCCTCCTATTCCCACCAAGACTCGACTCAGATGTCACCTCTCCCTGAAGCTGCTGCTGACCTCGGGGCAGGCTTGGTCACCCCAGCCTCAGGGCACCCCTGCGTTATTCAGTAGCTGTCTACCAGTCAGTCTCCCCTCTGCACACCAGGCCTGGAGTCCACTGAAAGCAAGATCTGAGCCTGCCTCCATCTCTGAGTTCCCCACTCCCAGACAGGGGGACCTCCGTTGCGTTTGGTGTTGACTGATGAGCGGACGGGGAAAGGAGGACAGATGAATGAAGTGACTGAAGGAACACACCCATCTCCAAAAGGCCTCCAGCCAGCCAGTCCTCCCAGCCCCTTTGGCATCCCTGCTGGGGCCTCCCAGGCCAGGCAGCAGTGGGCCTCACCCTGCCCTTGCTGGTCTTGATTTGCGGGATCCCTGAGGTGGTGAAAGGGGCCTGGGCCCCCTTCCCCTTCCTGCTTGGCCTTCAAGCACCTCTTGGAGGCTCTGAAGCTGAGAACTCCCTCATAGGAGGCATCTCTCAAGGCATCAGGGAAGGGCCACGGTCAGCTTGGTCAGCCCATTTGTCAGCTCACTGGTCGACACCTGGCTGCTTTGTGGGAGATGGGCTGGCCCTGGCCCCTCCCTGCCCTGTTTCCCTTGGAGCCACTTCCCAGAGCTGTCTGCTCCCCATGATCAAAATCCACTCATTTCCTTCTAAAAATACAAACCACTTCCTGGCTTCACAGAGAACTGCCCTGGTGAAATGGGCCATGGTCTCAGGATAGTCTGGACACCCCTCTCTACCACTTGGCTGGCCGAGGATATGTCCCCCGTCCCCATCCCCCATCCCAGTTCATATATATCCCCACAGACACACATGCTCAGCCCACCCACAGTCTCGACCCCAAGCCTCCCATCTGCCCAGCCCTGCACAGAGGACTGGGGCAGGTGCAGAGTGTTCTTTTATTCAATAGACTCCCACCAAGCATCTTTTCCATGCCAGGGCCTGGACTGGGCACTGGGAGGACAGGAGGGCATGCCCTGGTCTTGCCTCAAGGCTTTGACCATCTGGATAAGGAGACCTAGGTATGGAGAAAAGCCAGATCCTGTAAGCACACATCTGAGTTTGCATCCTGACTTGGCCATTCACAAGGCTGTGTGGCCAGGGGAAACCCTGGATCCCCGTCCCTGAGTGCAGATGGCACAGGCTGTGCAAAGGACCAGAGGTGGTGAGCAGATGCCATGAGACGTTCCCAGAGGGGCTGTCTCCTGGGCAACCCTAGACTGCCCTTAGTTATAAGCCAGCTATAAGGCAACAGATACTCAGGGCGGAAGGAACAATTCACTCTGAAAGTGCTAAAGAGATTCTCAAGTGGGTGAGATTGCCTGGAGCCCCCAGAGGTGGGAGCCTGGAGCCTGCCTCTCACTACCTCCAGAAGGGCCTCCAGCCCAAGCCTCCCATTGGACAGAAGGGGACACTGAGGTCCAGAGAGGGGCAGGACCTTATCTCAGTAGAGTGTAGCTCGGAGCAGCCCTGAACCCAGGTTCACTGTGGGGTTCCCACACCCTAAATGAAGGGGAAGAGGAGGATATGAAAGAAGGGATGTGGTCTGCAGAGGAATCGGTGGCAGAGGAGAGCATGGATGTTGAGTCCGGGGCGCTGATAAAGAGTCTAAAAGCACCTGGACATCCCTCATGCCCTGCAGACCCCATCTGTCCAAAACCTCGGCAGCCAACCTTACCCCATCTCTCCCTGCATTCTCTTTCTCAGCGGGAGTGCTCCTACCCTCCTAAGCTGAGCCAGAGCTCGGCCATTCCTAGAATATCCTGCCTCTTCCTCCTCCCCACAGTGAGCCTGTGACAAGGCCTGGCAGCCCGGCCTCATGAAAACCTTTCCACGGTGAAGATGTGAGCTCCTATAACTCTCACGCACTTCTGAAGGAGCGCGGACTGACACAAGTACTTTGGAAGATGGTGCTGCTGTTCAAGCTGAATACATGCACTACAGCTCCCGTGAACCAGTACTAGGAACGGCCCCAGTGATGTGATGGTAAATGTCGACCACCAGCTCTTTTTAAAAAGCCCCGATTCGTAGCACTTGGCAATGCCTAAGGTGCAGATGCCCCCCCAGGGTCCATAGATTTGAACTATGTACCCAGGCCATGTCACAGAATGCAGAGTTGGGAAGAGAGGCCCGCCATGGGCCCTAGTGTGGCACAGCTAGATACATCCCACACAAAGGACTGAAATATTCGCAGCAGCTCTGTTCCTAACAGCGCCAAACTAGATGCTGCCACATGCCGACCACAGTAGGAACAGTGAGCAAGGTCTGTTCACACAGTGAAACATCACGCCGCCACGTGAGGGGACAAGCTGCCGAGGCTCCGAGCAGCCCCATGGGTGACCTTCACGTGTTCTGTGTTGAACGAGAGCAGCTGGACACGAGTGGGGACCCGCTGCCCTACGAAGCCCCAGTGCCGGCAAATAAGCCTGCAGTGACGGAGGGCAGGCTGTCCCTGTCAGCCTGGGCGAGGTCCTGCCTGGACAGAGCCCGGGGCGCTGTCCTCTCTCTGTTCCTGCTAAGCCCTTACCCAGGCAGGTCCGCTTTTGCTAATTTACTGAGCCCTGTGTTTACAATTTGTGTGCTTTCTGTATTGTGGTATACTTCAATAACGAGAGACAAACCAACACCCAACCTTCTTGACTGCCCCAGACCACCCATACGCTAGCTCTACCAAACTTCTTTTTCTTTGTTCTCAAAGCATATCAGTGGACACTTTCCCCCTTTTTTATACTGAGACATAACTGGCATACAATGGTAGTTCAAGTGTACCACATAATGATTCAATATTTGTATATATTGCAAAATTCTCACCACAATAAGTCTAATTAACATCCGCACCACATATCAGTACAATTCTTCACCTTATGATGTGAACTTTTTGTGAAATAAATTTATTTACTTATTTTTGGCTGTGATTGTCTTCAGTGCTTCGTGGTCTTTTCTCCAGTTGCGATGAGCAGGGGCCACTCTCTAGCTGCCATGTGCGGACTTCTCACTGCAGCGGCTTCTCTTGTTGCAGAGTACAGGCTCCAGGGCGCCCAGGCTTCAGGACATCCCTCATGGGATGTAGGCTGCGTGTAGGCTCAGGAGCTGCGGCTCCCAGGCTCTAGAGCACAGGCTCCATAGTTATACTCAATGTGAGATCTTCCCGGATCAGGGATCAAACCCACATCTCCCGTGTTGGCAGGTGAATTCTTTCCCACTCAGCCAGCAGAGAAGCCCTGTGATGAGAACTTTTATGATCTATTCTCTTAGCAACTTTCACATATACAATGTAGAATTTTTAATGACAATACCCCCAGGCTTCTTCACATTCATTCAAAAGCTAGTCCCCGAGGGCTAGCCATGTGCCAGGCCCTCTGCCCTACCGCTCTCTAAAGGACTGTCATTTTGCACGTTCCCTCTGCAGTAGGGACCTTCCCGTAGCTTCGCGGCCTGATGAACTCATCTTCAAATTTCAAGCCAGGCTTCCTCTCCCCACCCTCCCAGGGAAGCCCCTGACCCCGGCTGTGTTGGGGGCCTCCCCGCAGGTCTCCTACTGCCCCTGAGCTTCTCTGTGTCCTAGTACTGAGCAACTGGTTTGTCATTGTCATTGCCCGTGTTCACACCTGTCTCCCCTCCAGACTGTGACCTCAACCTGGACAATGGCCAGGTCTGATTCATCTCGGGGTCCCCAGCCCCAGCTCAGGGCCTCGAGTGGAGCCAGCATCAGGCAAGGTGTGTGGAGGGACTTCCCTGGCCGTCCAGTGGTTGGGACTCAGCACTTGCACCGCAGGGTGCATGAGTTCAATATCTGGTGGGAAACTAAGAGCCCACGTGCCACTTGACACTGCCAAAAAAAAAGCGTACGGAGTAAGTGGAGGAAAGGGGTGATAAATGAGGCAAAGGAGCAGAGTCCTGGAGTTTTCCAAGAGCTTCTGATTTCACAGTTTCTTTCCAGTCGCCCTGGTAAGAGCTCAGCTATTGGCAGACATGCACACCGTGTGTCTCTACTGATGTTTCAGAAAGCACAGTCTGGGCAGAAAGCATCTCTGCGCAGGCGCAGGGCTTGAGAGGTGAGGTGGGGTACGCAGTGGGCTGTGAGGCCTGAGTTGGGGTTTGAGCCCTGAGTCTGCCTCAGTGGGTCCTTGTTCCCTCTGCTCCCCAAATTTCAGTCCCCAACCTGTGATTGGAAACTGGAAAGTGTTTGAGGGTCCTTGCAGGCAGCCATTTCGGCCCTTGCTGTGTCTTCTGCGGTTGCCCTTGGGTTTCACGCTCTAGTGCCTATGGCTCTGGGAGGTGAGGCCAACAGCAGCAGAGGTGGAACCCCGGGCGCATTAATGGGACTTGTGTTTACCCAGGCCGGGCCCATAAAATGCCTCAAGCGGAACTGTGCTTGGTTTAGAGTGATCTGGCATTGTCCGTTCCAGCTCTTGAACCTTGGAATGGACCACCTCGATAGGCATCTCATTTCCTAGACACCTTGGGAAACTCCAGAGGGAAGCCTGGCAAGGCCTCAGAGCAGAGGAGTGGACAAAGTTGGGTTTGTAAGACTTGGGAACCTGAGGGGTCAATTTGTCCAGCCCTCAGTCTCAGGTAAGGATCCCCTGCAGGCTGCATAATGGCCTAAGGGGAGAAGGACTTGAGCTTGTCCTGCATGCTACCTCTCAGCAGAACCCTGCACTGGTACCCAGGAGGCACGGCTCTCTGACACGTCACCTCTGCCCAGTCTGGCTTCTTTCCCTACATTGATTCTGTACTCCTGAGGGCAGGGATTTGAGTCTCCTCACCCTTCTGTCCCCAACCTGGCCCTTCTAAGTTCCTCCTTTATGCCCCACCCTGTGCTGAGCTCTTGGAGCCAGAGAAGCATCAGATTCAGTCTTTCCTTTGGGTCATTTATGTCTAGCAGGAAAAATAGCTGGGTACCCAATGCACCGGATGGTAAGTCAGGAATCCATCCATCCATCCCACTAACCACCCACTGTCCATCCCTCCATCTACCCATCCATCCTTCCATCCATCTCTTGACAATAGTCCCATCAGGTTCTGGGAAGCAAAGCTATAAGTGAAAGCTTTGGGGTCAAATGATTTCAAGGTCAGAACTGTCCTGTATTGCATGACCCTTGGCTTCTCTCTCCATCTCTCTCTGGGGCTCAGTTAAAAAACCTGCCTCGCTGGGTAGTTATGAGATACCCTGAGACAAGACAGGCAAACTGATGGGAACAGTGCCTAGCACCAAGGCAGACTCAGCTGGAAGGTAATGAGTCCTCTGGAAGATACTCTCAAAATGTGTTCTCACAGCCACATATTTTTTTAAACTTTTGTAAAAAATAAGTTATTTTGGCCACAAAGGTAGCTTTTTCTCCCTGAATTCCCTCCATCTTCCTTTCCTATTGAATAGTGTTGAGTGGCTGAGGCACTTTGGAGATCTGGCTAAAGGGAAGTTAAGTTGAGGATACATCTACCGCATTGGGGGATGAGTGATGTGTATGTATACCCTTTGTAGTCACCTGTGGGTACAAATATTGTTAGCTGTCCTGGAGTAGAAAGAGCTTCCAGCATGAAGACCCCTGCCGCCCACTGCGCCAACTCCTTTTAGCCTTGGAACTGCACGCAGCCCCGGGAAGTATCAGTGGGAGAAAAACAAGTCTTGAAATGAATGCACCTGGAAGTTAGTCTGTGGAATATTCTTTCAAGCATCAGTTGTGCCAAACCGCAGGCAAAGAATTTGGGCCTTATCAAAATAGAAACTCTCTCCTGTCAATAATGGCACTGATAACAAAGTCTGTATAATTAGAAATTATAAATACAGCTTTTCATCTTGCTGGGAATCATGTGGAATAGAACTGATCCGAAGTTCTGTGTTTGTAGGGCACCATCTGTAAGCTGTACACAAATGGTAAGTAGCTCTCTGTCTCAGGGGGCATATTGTATGTATCTCAACCAACAGTAAACTAGTTCTAACTGATCAGACAAGAGTAAAGATTGAAATATCTTTCTACAGACGATATTATGAAAGTTATTATGAGGAGGCAAAGAAAGAGCATGTAATCCAAAATTACATGGAAAAAAGTGTTATAAAGGTATTTGTGACAATTTTTTTAAAGATTATATTTTTTTGAATTTTTTGGCGTTTGTGGTATTCATCCACTTCTTAAAATTTGTAATTAGTTGTGATCTCTTTTCTCATTCTGATTATTTACTTTTGTACCTGGTTTTATAGTTTTTTTGTGTGTATTTTCCTCTTGAAGATTGCTTCCAGAATTGTGTAGTTTTTGAGTCCCTCAAAACTGGATCGGGCCCCACCTAGCACATAGTAAGTGCTCAGTAGTGCTGGAAACTTCTGAGTTGGTCCTTTTGCTCTAGCCAGGATGCCTGTCAAGGCCTTCCCCCTCCTCCCACCATAGAACCCAAAGCCCCCCTCCCGTGTTGCAATTATCAGCAGATACATGGCAGCAGATAGCAGGGCAGATGCAAGATGCTCAGCCAGCCAGTGTCTCTATCACACATCTGTCCGTCCCACCAGAAGGAAGGCTCCCGGGCAGAGATGTGTCTGACTTCTTTGGGTCCCCAGTGCCCACCGCGAGCCTGGTGTGGGTGAGGCCTGCAAACCCTGGAAGCGATCTGTCTCGGGCTCAGTGCCAGCCACAGCTGGCACTAGCTCCTTCACTTTTCATCCAATGGACCAAGAAGAGTATAGTTTGGTGGTGTTAAACTGAGACCTCAGGACCCTAGAGGGGCCCGGGAGCAGCAAGAGGGTGGAGGGAAGGCTGAGAGGCTGGGTTTCTGAGCCCCCCCTCCCCTCGCTCAACCCAGAGCACTTCCTCTTTGGTGGATGCATTCACTGGGGTTCTGCTTATGAGTTCCTCTGGAAATATGTTGTAATGCGAGAAACGGGATGGAAAAGTGGTGGTATGTCCCAGCCTCCCGTGCCTCATAGGAGTCCAGCTGGGCAGAAGGGATGGCAGACCTAGGCACTACCACACTAGACTCACAGGTATTTGCTGAACAAATGAACAAGTGAGTGAGTGAGTGAGTGAGTGAGGTGGGTCCCCCTGGGCAAAGTGAGGACCAACAGAAAAGCAGCACAGTGGGGGAGAGGTTCGGACCAGTCTCTCTGTGAAGGACCCCGGCCAGGATTGCAAGAGCCAGAGTTCCGGCTCCTGAAGATCTGGTGTCTCTGAAACTCTTTGCACGGAGCTGCTGGGGACCACAGCTGATCATGTCAGGAAGAGGAAAGTTCCTGCAGACTGGACATTCAGCAGGCTGAAAGGTGACTCCTCTGAAGATCTGGAGGAGGTGGGGGCCTGCAGAGGACTTGAGGCCTCCACACCAGACAGCCTCCTGGTCTAAACGGCCCAGGCCAGCCTGCCGCCAGCGCACCGTGTGGCTTCCTGTAAGTCTGGCCCCCTCAGTGCCCTCACCCGCCCTGTCTGCTCTCAGGGTTGTTCTAAGGCAAAAAAAAAAAAAAAATCCTATCCTCCCACACAGTTTGCAAACTAAAGACACAGTTACATTATTCCACTTATATACAGTGGGGATGTGAGAAGGCAATGGCACCCCTCTCCAGTACTCTTGCCTGGCAAATCCCATGGACGGAGGAGCCTGGTGGGCTGCAGTCCATGGGATCGCTGAGAGTTGGACACGACTCAGTGACTTCACTTTCACTTTTCACTTTCATGCATTGGAGAAGGAAATGGCAACCCACTCCAGTGTTCTTGCCTGGAGAATCCCAGGGATGGTGGAGCCTGGTGGGCTGCTGTCTCTGGGGTTGCACAGAGTCGGACACGACTGAAGCGACTCAGCATACAGTGGGGAAAAAAAAAAAAAAAAACACAACTGAAGTTTGGATGCATGTCTTAGATGCAAGAATTTCTTACCATAGTTGGAGGTGGAGGGCTGTGAGATGGCCCCCAGAACAGGCCCGTTCTCGTTCTCATCTTCCCCAGAGCCACCTCATTCTTCAAGTCCCTTTGGCTCTCCAAACCTCAGTTTCATATTCCTTAAAATGAGGGTATAAGACTGCTTTACAAAATCAAAACAAACCAAAAAAAGAAAAAGTTCTTAAGAAAGGGATGGCTCTCACCTGACCCCAGAACTTCGACGGCAGATGTGATGCCTAGAAGACGCCCACTCTGGGCCTGGCTCCCACGATGCCCCCGTTGGCTCCCAGGTCAGGTGCCAGCATGGAGAGCAGGCCAGCGTGTGGAGCAGCCCTACCACGTGCTGCTTCTGAAGCTGCTCGCTCCTCTAACCTTGGCCCCAAGCCGGGAAGATATGGAAACTCTGAGGGCCTCAGACTCCACGTGTTTTATGAGCTCCAAGAACACGGCAGCCCCATAAAGTCACTTCAGATGGCTTACAAGCCCCGAGACCTACCGGGATCACCTGACCCAGGGAGCCCTGAGCTCACTGGGGAGCAATGGGGCCTCAAAACCCAAGGACAGGCCACCAGGGCCGAGGGACTGGACCACCAAGGTGAATCCCCCGGCTGCCTCGCTGCTCCCGGGGCCTGACAGCCTTGGGAACATGCTCAGCCAGCCAGACCCAGCTGAGAAGGCACTGCGAGACTGCTCCCCTGTGCGCCGGGTGAGCTGAGGATGGGCTCGTCCCCAAACCCAGGCTGAGCCTGTGTGGCTCCCGCAGAGCAGTATTAGGAAGGGAGCCAGAGGGGCTGCTCTTCTGCTTCCAGCCCGCGGGGCCCTGGTGAAAGGCGCAGGCTTCGCAGTCAGCCCCGGGATTGATCCTGCTTCTGCCATTAACCCTGTGGCCTTAAGCACAGCACCAGCAAGCCAGCTCCCCACTTTCTCACCTCTTCAGTGAGAGCAAGAGCAGCTGTTTCTACTTCACGTGGTTGTTTTGGGAGTCAAACAAGGTAAATGTGCCCGACAGGTGCTACTATTTCATCCCAGCTTTGCCCCTCCAGGCACGGTGGTGTCAACCCCTGACTCAGTGGATGGGCACATTTTGTTCTCATCACAGCTGCTTCTCGTGGGGATTTACCCCACTCCACTCGACTTGGTCTTCTTGTTCCAGGATTTAAGATCTTCCAACAGAGATCTCGGCTCAAGTGTCCACTATCCACACCCAGTAGCCCCCCTCAAACTCTCTAACCTGATTTTCAGGGGGCCCTCCTCCACCCAGCCCATGTAGACCTATCATTGTCCTCCGGCTCCCCCAACCCGAAGGACCCAACGTGCTTCACTCGCACAGGTAATGTTATCATTATTACTAATAATAATTAGCATTTATGGAGTGCTCAGGCTTCCTTCCCAGGTGGCTCAGTGGTAAAGAATCCGCCTGCAATGCAGGAGACATGGGTCTGATCTCCGAGTCGGGAAGATCCCCCGGAGAAGGAAATGGTAACCCACTCCAGTATTCTTGCCTTGGAAAATCCCATGGTCAGAGGAGCCTGGGGAGCTCCCGTCCATGGGGTCACAAAAGAGCTGGACACAACTGGGCAACTAAACAACAATGGAGGGCTCACTCACCACGTATCGCATGCGACACGTCATTGAGTTACACGAACAAACTCAATTAATCCTCAGAACCACCTTATGGGATAGACACCCACATTATCCCGCGTTTCAGATGAGGACACTGAGGCTGAGAGAGACGTAACCTGCCCAAAGATAGCATTTATGGAGTGCTCAGGCTTCCTTCCCAGGTGGCTCAGTGGTAAAGAATCCGCCTGCAATGCAGGAGACATGGGTCTGATCTCCGAGTCGGGAAGATCCCCCGGAGAAGGAAATGGTAACCCACTCCAGTATTCTTGCCTTGGAAAATCCCATGGTCAGAGGAGCCTGGGGAGCTCCCGTCCATGGGGTCACAAAAGAGCTGGACACAACTGGGCAACTAAACAACAATGGAGGGCTCACTCACCACGTATCGCATGCGACACGTCATTGAGTTACACGAACAAACTCAATTAATCCTCAGAACCACCTTATGGGATAGACACCCACATTATCCCGCGTTTCAGATGAGGACACTGAGGCTGAGAGAGACGTAACCTGCCCAAAGTCCACGCACCTGAAAGGCAGCAGAGCTGGGTTTCGAGCTTGTGAAGTCTGCTCCGGAGCCCCAGGATGCTCGCTCTTGGCGTACACTGTATGTTCACTCACGAGACCTGATCCGGGACTGGAGGGCATGGAGAGCACGTGGAGGAGGGGCGGCATCTGGCCTTGGCACCTGGGGCTGCCCCGTCACCTGCAGTGCTATTCCACCACGCAGACAGCAAAGTGAGGGTGGTGTTTCTGGGACATGCCCTCTGGACCACCTACCTGAGCCGGAGCTTTGCACAGGAACTCATGGAAATGCAGAGTCCTTGCCCCCACTCCTGATCTGAATCAGAGTTTTGGGGAGTTGAGCTTGAAGGCCAAAAAAAGAAGTGCTAGAGAAGAAAGTTCTGCCCAGACGCTTAAGTCCATTCAAATCCTGATTCAAGGGCCCCTGGGCAAGCCATTGAGTTTCTCTGAATCTATTTTTTTCATCTATAATTAAGCAATGATGATAAAATTGACTTCACGAATGGTGTAAGATTCCTTGGAATAACGGATATGTAACTGGCATGTGGAACAGGCTACATTCCGTAGTGTGCAAAAGATTAAAAAAACTGAATTTTTTCATCATTGTCGCTCAAACCTGCCTTAAGGTCTCTCCCTCTCCAGCCCTAACAAGGACCTAGGCTGGACCCAGCATTCCTGTTCCAGGTTAGGTAAAAAGCGCCAGTCTCCTTTTTAGGTGGAAATGGGTGCACTCAGTTTGACCTCAGAAGGTCACTCACACACAGTATAAAGTTCCTTCCCCCCTACTCAAGCCCATTTCCAGATTTAGCCACTGGGAGGGGGAAAGGAGCTTAGGGACTTGTATTTCCTCACTTCCCTCCACTCTGTGTCACTCACTGCTTTCAGAGTCAGGTCTGGATGGGGGTACAGAGTAAAGGGGGGCATAAAGGGAGGTAGACACAAAATAACAACAGCCAGGTTTGCCTAAGGGGTGCTGGAATCTGGCTTGGGGTTGTGGGGGGAGTCCCTTTGCGGGAGCAATGTCCCAGACAAGCTTTCTCTCTTTGGCTGTATCGTGGATTTTTCAAGGACTCCCACTCCTTGCTAAGAAAATTGTGTTGACATAGGAGATGCCCTCTCTTCCAGTTGATGTCCACTCTCCCTTTGATGCCAGGTAGACACCTTTGGGTTGGGTCACCTGATCCTGGCAGACAGCAGACCCTTGACTGGTCCTTGCTATATGATTTGTGCCTCGCTCCATTCCAGAGCGCCACTTGGCCCACAGAAATCTTTTGTTCTTTGTCTGCAAAGCCTAGAAGGGAAGGATTGGACCCTGCAGCCTGCTCCTCTCTCTCTCCAGTCTCAAGGCTTCAGATGCTGTTTCAGGAGAGAATCAGACATACAGCCCTCTGCCCCCAAACTCTAGGACCAACACGAGGAGGAACAGTCCTTGCATATCAAGCCTGTCCTTCCAACTCCTCCTTGGACTGGAAGTGAGTGTCAGACACAGAACTGGTCTGAGGTCATTCTTTTGTCCTGTCCTGCACAGATGCTTTTAAATGTGGGGTTCTGGGTATCAGTGGTATGCAATTTAGGGCCTCAGCAAACAAGTCAAAGAAGGTGTCCATAAAGAATTCCAGGCCCTTCTCTTTCTACAACAAGAAGAGCTAGGGATTCAAGGAAGGAAACAGAAAAGCAGAAGCAGGGCTACACAAAGCATCAGGCGGAGCAGAGCCTCCGTGGACTCCTGGAGATGCACGTAAAACCAGGGATTGGATGGATTCGGTTTTAATTAAAAAGCAATTGAGGCCCAGATATAAAGTATCATGATACTAATGGTTCAGGAAATCTGGAACCTTAAATCACAGCAATCTCTCCCCAGAGGGCAGGCCTGGGAACCCAGGATTAGACAGGGGGCTTGGCGTGTGCCAAGGCAGGAAATGCTGAAGGTGCGTGCAGATTCCTCCCTGCTAAAGCATTCAGATAAACAGCGGGTGAGAGCTCAGAGGCCTCTGGGTCCAGTTTGGCACTGTCATTTCACAGATGGGGAAACTGAGGTTCAGAGGTGAGGAGGGTCCTGCCCCAGGTCACATAGAAAGCAGAAACAAAGCCAGAATCAGAACCTGAGCCGGAGGCCATATCCCTGTATCAGCATTGTGATCACACCCCAGGATGGATGCTTTCCCATGGTCCCTTACCAGGGTCCTCCAGTGGGGTCTGGGAATCTGCCAGGGTCATGGAGCCGAATGATTTTTTGAGTTTCTGCGTGGCTCTTGGGTGGAGGTGGTGAACAGGGTTAACCTGGAAGCCTCGCAAACAGGGGAACCAGCTGTCTCCCTAGGTCAGGGGCCACCTGCACTTACATCATCCACCGTGGTCCTCACCACTGGCGGAATCGCCTTCCATCAGCGACTCACCGAGTGACTCTAGGAAACTTTGACAGCCTCTCCCTATCCAGCCTCGGGTTTACCATCTGTATGATGAGAAGACTGGACTGGACCCTCAGTAGAGGCCCCTCAGTGCTGACAGCCTGT
The DNA here is from genome assembly GCA_006410635.1 of Cephalophus harveyi. Lineage (NCBI taxonomy): Eukaryota > Metazoa > Chordata > Mammalia > Artiodactyla > Bovidae > Cephalophus > Cephalophus harveyi. The sequence continues at coordinate 413,369 of SJYT01057612.1, read as the reverse complement.
GAGTCTATGAGTCTATTAGCCTGCCATTCCATCCCCCAAAGAGGGGTATTGTGAAGACAGCGACCAGCAGGGTGGAGTGATGATGAATGAGGAGACAGGAAGCATTTTGAGCTCCCAGGGAAAGACTGCAACACAGCCCCCAGCTGCAGGGATCCTTCTGTGCCCCCCTAAATTCTCTGAATTTCCCTCCTCGGGGCTGGCCTGAGCCCAAAGTCAGACACTTCATTCATTCATCCCACAAGGATTTATCACTTCCTGGAATGCTCTGTGCTTCTACAAATCTTGAGAATGTCTGAGAGCATCTAACCTAAGTGGGTGGGTCTCCCTGCGGCAGCTGAGTAAAAGGCAAGTGGCCAGCATTGACTTCTTTGGCCATATCATTAGAGATTGTGTCCGAATCCAAGGAGGTGATTTTCTCAATCTAATCCACACTGACGTGATTCCTAAAGAGCAGTGATCAGTGTGGAACTGTGTGACCAGAGGAGGTGACTAGGGAGGTGAGAACTCTGGAAGCTGGAGAAGAGCAGACTCGGGGGACAGAGATGCCAGTTCCAAACCTCTACAAGGATGCTGGGATAGGTGGCCCTGTTTGTTTGGTGGAATAACAGACCTGAGAACTAGAAGACAGCAGAGATGTCTGGTTCAAGCTCTCTTCCCACAGCCTCCTTGACTGATAACCCCCTATCTGGCATCTGCTCCCATAGTAAGAAGACTTTGGCAAATAGAAAGCTCTGTTATTGGCGGTGCCCCCACTGGGTACCCCTGCGCCGACCTCTGCCAGAACCCAGGTGGGGTGTTTACCGACCTTCTTTTATTTAATTCTCACAGCTCCCGGATGTTAGAATTATATTCCCTACTCTAAAAAACTCTGAGGTGCAGACAACCCAGCAACCCTCGGAGTCCCACAGCTAGTAAGAGCAGTGCTAGGATTCGATCTCAGGTCTCTTTGGCTCCAGAGCCATTTACATCAGGAAGCAGTCACCACTTTCTCGATTCAGCAACATAGAACTTTGCACTCCTGTCCAAACCCACGATGCCCTTTCATGAGTCACTGCCTTGCCTAGAGCTTCTTCTGCCAGGAATGCCTTCCCTCCACACCGGTTTGAAGACTTCTTTTCTCAGGGTTATGTCTTTCTTCGTCTCTGTTTTACACACAGCATCATCATCTTCATCTAGAATGTTTTCTGACATAAAGTAGGTACTCACTCCATGTTTACCTAATCAATATAGAAATGCATCAGCAATTCCATCCTCAACAAAACTCTCCCTCACTGTGAAAACTCTTTCCTGCCTTTTTTCTCCAGCTGAGTGACCTGGTTTTGGGGCTCCCCCAGTGCGTTTCCCTGTCCCCGCCCTCCCACACGCACACCAAGAGGCCCCCAGCAACTCTCTAGACCCCAGCACTGGCAGAAGAGGGAGCTCAGAAAGGAATGTGAATTGCAGTGGAACATGAGACCCCTAATAAAACTTGTAGATGGCTTTATCTAACCTCTGATTGCTACAGAAAAAGAAACTGAGGCCCAGAGAAGGCAGTCCTGATCAGAGAAATGTGAAGAGGAGGCCTGTTGCAGCACAGGGCCGGAGCTGGCCCCAGGCTTCCTGCAAGTCAGCCTTTCCCGCAGCTCAGCCAGCGAGGCCTGCCTCTGGGGCCTTGGAGGGGTGAGCCGGGGGTCAGGGGGGTTACAAAGGCTCCTGCCTCCTCACAGATGCCTTTCGTTTTCCCAGCCAAGAGCCTGCTCCCGCTGGCTGGAGGAAAGGACTCCGGTGGGCTCTGAGTGTGGGGCTGAGATTCAAAGGCTGCCTGTAGCAAGCGCTGGCCCTCCGCTTCTGCCATAAATTTATAACCCCGAAAAGGTCCAGTGTTTTTGGACGGAGGTGGGGAGGGTGAGTTTTTCCGTGGTTGGCCCCATGGCCCTACGGAGTCAACGGCTTATTGGAAAGTCTGATGGAGATAAAGTATACTTTCCACACGGGGCTGGGGGGTGGGGGAGGCAGGGCCTGCCCAAAGGGACCCCACGTGTAGGAATCTTAAGGCAAGTTTATTGCCTGAGCCCCAATCTGACCAGGCCATTTCCTGTCTTGCAGGGACTCCCACATTTCTTAGGTGATGTTCATGCTTCCTTATCTGGATTCAAAAAACAGAGGGTCAAATTGAGAGAGAGGGGGAAGTTGACTCCATACCCCTAGACTCTTCGGGGGTCTCTTTGGGGCTCAGAGCCATGCAGGCCTGCCTGAAGTTCCCAGCCCTGCAGAGGGCAGCCAGGACCCCCAAGTGAAGTATCCCTGGCAGACGTGGCAGCAGGGACCCAGCACACTGAGCATTTGATAAAGATCTGTAGAAAGAGCCCTGTCTGCCCAGAAGAAGGCAGCAAGGAGGCCCAGTTCCTGGGAAACCACTCGCACAGCCTGCAGGCTGGGGCTGAGCCCCGGGGCCCACCTCTGCCACCCCTCACCACAAAGCATCAGCACCGGCCTCTACTCTCTGCAGCCAGACCTACACCAGAAACTGCTGGAATCCCCGAGCAGTTTCCCCAGGTACAGGGCACCGAGTGCCGCACTCTGCAGAATAGGAAACCAAAGGGAAGGAAGTAACTGGTCTCAGGTCAGTGGCTGAGCTGAGTCATGAACGAGGCACCTGGTTCTTCACCCAGTGTGGCCTGTGCAGCTGAATGATCACCCCGGCCTGGGCTGGGGCCTTGACAGGGTCACAGTATTAGCGCTGTGGGCGACACTCGACACAACAGAAACTTCTTTGGCACTGCCTTGGCACCAGGTTCTGTCCTGGCCCTGGGGGCATAGGAAGGTGGGGGAGGGCAGATCTGCCCTGTGCCCCATTTTCTGGAGAGACAGGGGATTGCACTTAGGGTGTTAAGGGTAGGGATGGGGCAAGGATCAGGTGCTCTCTAGGGAAGGTAGGGGAGAAGGACAGCCTGAACCAGGAAACCACAAGGGCAAAGGCCCAGGGAGATGGGAACAGGGGTGCAGGCAAAGCTCGCCAGTCAGAGAACTATAGGCGGATACAGAGCATCTCCAGTGTCTGGTGGGAGTAGGTGGGACAGAAGGAGGAGGGCAGGGCAGGGACTGGATCGGGGGAGGGCTCTAGGAGCCTGTTAAGGAAATGGGCTTCACCCTCAGCCCAGACGGGTTCAAATACATCCTTCACACAGCAAGCTGCAGGCAGAGCCCAGACAGCAGCCCAGATACCCAGCTCTCTCTTGCACCCACCCACTCACCACAGAGAGCCACGTGTCCCCTTGCCTGGGATCGTGAGGGACAGAGGCTTGGCCATGGGTGAGGACCTCCCCAAGTGACCCCTTCAAGCCCCTCACCCACCCAGACCTTGGGAATCGGGCCTTAGCCAGATCTGCCAGTCCTTATCGTCCCTAACCAGGAATTTGCTTCCTAAAGTCTTTGTTTAATGAGGGTCATTTTCTCCCAACTTGCACATCAGGCTGAAAACAAAACAACAATCCTGACCTCTCTGCAGCTCTGCTTTCCCACCAAGGAAGGAGCAAGCCCCCACACCCAGCTCACTGCAGCCTTTCAGAACTCCCAGGGGTCAAGGTGTGGTGGGTCAGGCCTGCCCCACCACCGAGGGAGGGGCCCGAAGCATAGAGTCCATATAAATTAATTTAATTGGGCCCTATTATCACTTTGCTCCGAGCCTGCAAGTCTAATCTAGCGTTGAAGTAATTCATTGAGTGTGAATATTCTGGAGCCAAGACTTCCCTCTGCTCTCGGAACAGAACTCTCCACGCTTGGCCTGGGCCCCAGGCCGCTGCAGCCTGGCTCAGCAGAGGGGCTGTGTGAGGAGCAGGGCGGGCAGGGGAGGCCTTAAAATAGTTCTTTGCTTTGGCTGCGTCCCCTGACTTTCCCAGAATGAGGCCCCGGTCCACACCTCCAATACACACATGCTCGGCCACAAAGGCACTCGCCTGGTGACACTTGGGCACTCGCAGAACCCAAAGTTGGCTGAAGAGTTCCCTGGAGACCTCAGTAGACCCCAAATGACAACAAGAGGTTGGACAAGTCTTTCTTGCCCTTCTGTGCCTCAGTTTCCCATCCTGCCAAGTTTCCTGAATTCTTACTTTAGCAGCTGTGTGACCTTAGGGATGAAATCCCTCTGAACTCAGCTTCTTCATCTGTGAGCTCCAATGTTTATCCCATGGGGTCATTAGGGTGATGAAATGAATACATCTGTAAAATGATTAGAACCCTGCCTGGCACACGGTTAGCGCTCCACAGATGTTCTCCCATTATGGTTGTGAGACTCAGATGGGATGGGGGCAGAGAGCCCTTCATGCTACTGTAATTGGTGAGGCCAAGGTACACATTGTAGTTATAACTTCAGAAAAGTAGGAGGAAGCTGTATGGAGTGGTTCCCACGGAAGTTCTGTCCCAGGAGCAGGGCACCAGAGAGCTGAGAGAATGTGAGTTTTGCAGCGTGGTATTGTTATGCTTAGATTTGCATACTTTATGGTGCAATTATTCATACCCTGATGCCAAGCTCATTAAGCAATCAGGCACCATGAACAGAACCTACCTGGGTTGGGCCCCAATCTGAAGGAGAGACAAGGCCTGGGGACCCTGGTCTGCGGGAAGAAGCAGCACGCCCACGTGTGAATGCAAGTGTGCATACCACACACCCACAGGGGACCCAGGCCCTGCCAAGGACCCTCTCGTGAAGAGGCAACGGGCACAGGCCCTAAAAGGGGTGTGCTTGTCTGCCTGCTCCTTCCCTTGCCCACCTTGAAATACCAACCAACCTGGGGCACAGGACTCCCTCCACAGCCATCCCCCAACCCCAGCCCCTGTGCACCAAGCCCTCGGCCTGTGCTAACCCCTGAGCCACACAGCGTCCACAAAGGCAGAGTCTATGTATTAGCACTACTCCTAGTATTAACACTGATTTACAGATAGGAAAAGTGAGGGTTGGCAGGTCCAGCCAAAATCTCTCCCCAATAAAAATAAAGTCAAACCAGAGGTTCTTTCCCACTGATATTTTCTCCCTGATTTGGGGATTATATGAGATGGGAGCTATGGTTTGGGGCAGTAATTAGGAAAAGTCAAGAGAACTTTAGGAGATCTGGGTAAGGCCCTGCATGTCTTTGGACCTCAGTCTCCCCATCAGAGCAATGGGAGTGATCAGCTCTCTCCCACTGGGCCCCGGTTTGGATTGGGTGAGACCACTGATTATAAGCCTTCACATGGGGCAGGCACACATCAAGTGCACACAAGATAAAGCAGATGTGAACACTGTCCTGGAGCTGCCAAGTGAGGACCACAGCCAAATTGCTCTGGCAAGTCTTATTTATTTATTCTTTTTTGCTGCACTGGGTCTTCAGTGCTTTTCGTGGGCTTTCTCTGGCTGTAGAGAGCGAGGACTGCTCTTTGTCACAGTGCATGGGCTTCTCATTGTGTTGGCGTCTCTTGTGGAGCACAGGCTCTAGGTGCGCAGGCTCAGAAGTTGTGGCACACAGGTTTAGTCGCTCCGCAGCTCGTGCCATCTTCCCAGACCAGGGATCAAACCCATGTCCCCTGCATCAGCAGGCGGATTCTTATCCACCACACCACCAGGGAAATCCCAAGAACAGGCTTCTTGATAGTAAATCCTTGACCCCTACATCTAGCCTTAGATGGAGAATCTCTACAAGGGATTGGAAGGTAGGAAATCAGGCCCCCAGCCTCCTCACCCAGGATGGAACTTCTCTTGTTCTGTGGCTAATGACTGTGTTGTCGGGGGAGGGCGTCTACTCCCACTTATTCTCTTCCTTCTTTCCAGGGCTTAGCAGAAGCAGAAGGAAGATTCAGACAAGATTTATCCAGGGCTCTGTGGCTGAGGCAGCTTGAACCTGTCCCACTTCAACTCACCTCCAGGCATGGACTCAAGAGGAAGGGGCCAGGCCTGCGCTTGGAGGGGCTTCCGCTCCACCCTCCTGGGAGGCTGCCGGAGCTCCAGGAAAGTGTGGTGGCTCCCCCTCTGACTCTCCATTCTGAATTCTCTTCCTCTCATCTATGTTCCTTCTGTCCACCATTTATTAATTGGATACCACCGTGCAAGTCACTGCAGCTCCCCAAGCCTCAGTTTCTTCATCTTTCAAATGGGATAATAAATTGCACATCTTCGCAGAGTTGTGAGAACCGCCTGCAGTGTATACAGAGCACAGGTAAAGCACTTACGGATTCTTCCAGATGGCTGGGAGTGGGGCGTTTTGTTTTGCTTATTGTGCTTTGTTGTTTATCCTGTCTAACCCGTGATCCTGGGAATGGCAGGGCCCAGCTCTGCCTCACCTGTCTTTTCACTAAAACACATGACTTACATCACCTGTTGGCTCTCTGCCGATACCCAGGCTGTGCCTCTGAATGGCGCTGGGGGCCCAGGGATGGAACCAAGGGCCAAGTGAGGACACTCCTGAGGCTGTGAAACACCAGCAGGAGGTGCGAGATCATCCCCTCCTTCTTGGGTTCCCCAGAAGTGGCTTCTGCAGCGTCCCTCTAAGCCCCGAGTGGGGTCACCTGGCAGAGGGATCGGCCATTCACGGCCCCTGCACTGGATCATTGAATTATGTGGCACCCCCTCAGACCCACGGGTACTCTGCTGCCCCCATGGCTCCCCAAGGGTACAGCTGGTGCCAAGGGCAGAAAGAAAGGTTGGGGGCAGATGGATGAGGTGAGACTGAGAAGCCATGCCATCACAGAGCAATCACAAAAGCAAATCCTGGAGCCTCTGCAAGCCTCAGTTTCCCCATGCATCACGCATGGGTGACATGTAACTCCCATGTACTGTGCTGGGCCGGCCAGGACCTTCTTATGGAATGAAGCGCTGGGAATGCTGTGTCAGCCCTTCCCGAGGACTGGACGGCTCTGCTGACAAGGATCGCTCCCCCTTCTAGGGGAAGCCTTTGTCAAGGATGGACCAACTTGCAGGAGGGAGGGCCCAGCTCCCCACCACTACTGGGCCAAATCTGAGGCAGTCCCAGCTCCAGAGCTCCCCGTGGGCCTGGCTGAGGCCACCTTCTTCCTCTGTCCAACCCTGCTTCCTCCTTCCCATCCATAGCAGGTGGTTCCAAGAGCACACCTAATAAACACCTTGCGAGCCTGTCTCCATCTCAGAGAACGCTTCTCACGGAAGCCAACTCATGACAGATGCTGCTGAGACATGATAAATGCCTGTCCCGGTGTGTCATTATTTACAGGGCGTTCTTTGTCTAATTAAGCCTCTCACTGGACTCTAAGCTCCAAAAGGGCAAGGACCATGCTTATTCTTGTGTATTTCTAAGCCTCGTATGTAGAAGGTGCTTAATGAAGATGGGTAGAGAAGGAGGACTTCCCAGGTGGCTCAGTGGTTAAAGAATCCACCTGCAGCGCAGGAGACACAGGAGGCTTGGGTTCGATCCCTGAAGGAGAGCATGACAACCCACTCTAGGTATTCTTGCCTGGAGAATCTCCATGCACAGAGGAGCCTGGCGGACTACAGTCCATAGAGTCACAGAATCAGACATGAATGAACTGACTGAGCACCAGAGAGAAGGGAGTTAAGAAACAGAGAAGTAAAATGATCTTGACAGAGGGAAGAGAGGAGGGAGTTGGAGAGTATACACGGAAACTAACTGGATTCGAAAGGGCAGGTAAGACGGCTTCAGGACAACAATGTTCAGACCGAGAGCTGATGGAGGGTGGAAGGTGGCCAGTAGTGGATGCCCGGAGGGGTGGATCAAGCGAGCAGAAAGGCATATTCTTCCAGACAAAGACGACAGTCCAAGCAAAGACCGAGGCAGGAGTTTGGGGAGTTGAAAGAAAACTGGGCATAGATGACTGAGGGGCACAAGATGAGCCTGGAAAGGTGGGCACAGCTGGACACAGATCCACAGAACATGGCTTTAGTCTACAGGCACTGGGAACCTGGAAGAGTTTTCAGCCGAGAGAGACAAGGTCAGGTGTGCATTGTGGAAAGATATCCCACTGCCACGTGGAAGATGGATAAGAGAGACCAGTCAGGTAATTGGACCTGAGTGATGAGGGTTCAAAGAGGGTAGTGCTGGTGGAGACAGAGAAAACTGGAAAAAGCAGAAACATATCTGAAGGTGATCTCTTCAGAAAAACTATGACAAACTTAGTGTATTAAAAAGCAGAGACATTACTTTGTCAACAAACATCCGTCCTAGTCAAAGCTATGGCTTTTCCAGTAGTCATGTATGGATGTGAGAGTTGGACCATAAAGAAGACTGAGCACCGAAGAACTGATGCTTTTGAACTGTGGTGTTGGAGAAGACTCTTGAGAGTCTCTTGGTCAACAAGGCAATCAAACTAGTCAATCCTAAAGGAAATTGACCATGAATATTCATTGGAAGGACTGATGTTGAAGCTGAAGCTCCAATACTTTGGTTACCTGATGCGAAAAACTGACTCATTGGAAAAGACCCTGATGCTGAGGAAAATTGAAGGCAGGAGGAGAAGGGGATGACAGAGGGTGAGATGGTTGGATGGCATCATTGACGCAATGGGTGTGAGTCTAAGCAAGCTCCAGGAGATGGTAAGGACAGGGAAGCCTGTGTGCTGTAGTCCAAGGGGTTGCAAAGAGTCAGACACGACTGAGTGACTGAACAACAACAACAATCCTCAGAGTTTACTGCTTGTTTGTTTGGGTGTCAGAGGCAAGTGGAAGGGAGAGAGGAGTCAGGAAAGATGCTGACATTTTAGGGGTCATTTACTGACCTGGGAAAACTGGAAAAGTGTGGAGCTAATGATGCTCAAGCGTTCTGATCTGAGGAGCCTGGGGGCACCCAAGGAGTGAAGTTCAGGCATCTGTGAGATATAAGAACCCATTGTTCAGTCGCTAAGTTGTGTCTGATGCTTTGCCACCCCATGGACTGCAGCACACAAGGCTTTCCTGTCCTCCACTATCTCCCAGAGTTTGCTCAAGTTCCTGTCCATTGAGTCGGTGATGCTGTCTAACCATCTCATTCTCTGCTGCCCTCTTTTTCTTTTACTTTCAATCTTTCCCAGCATCAGGGTCTTTTCCAATGAGTCGGCTCTTCACATCAGGTGAGAGAATAAGAATCCATACTTGAGAATAAAGTCCAGGCTAGTGACAGAGATATGGAGACAGCTGAGAGATGGACTGTGGGTCTTTGAGGGCAGGGACCCAGTGGGGGGGATCTACTCTGCCATCATAGTATAGCCTAGGCTTGGGACAGCAACCCTGCTGGGTAAATATTTGCTGGGTGGATGGATGGACTAATGGATATCTGTGTTCACCCTTGGAGAACTTTAAAATCTCTCAGGCTGTGATGCCTACCACCCAGCCCAGGCCTGAAAAGCGACCAGGACACAGGATGCTATTGTACTTACCACCCTCTGTGTGAGGCTGAGAGAGAGAGAGGAGAACGGGGAAGAACAGGACATAGTCAGAGTCCTGTTTGTACAGACATGTTGCTGAGGTCCAGAGAGAGACAGAGCCAGGCCTGGCTCCTGGTCTAGAGTTTTTTCCCCACAAACAGCCTCTCCATCTTTATAAGCACCTTCAGGAATACTGGGCAACAGTTATCTTCTTGAAACAGATAAAGAAACGAGGCCCAGAGGAAGTCATCCACTTGCCCAAATTCACACCTTCAGGCAGAACAGGAGGTTCAAGTTAACCAGTTTGGAGTTCAAGTTAACCAGTTTGGAGTTCAAGTTAACCAGTTTGGACTTGATTTCAGATTCGTAGCTGGGTCTCTGATCACTCAGTGGTAAGGGGCCACCTGACCCCTCCCTCTGCAGGTCCCAGGTTCCTCACTGAGAGGCTGGCCCCCAGGCTGTGAGGAGGGACGCAGGCTTGGTGACCTGCAGAGCACTGCAGAACCATTCAACCCTGGGAGTGGATTCCAAGACCTGCCCCCAGCAAAGCCTTGGCTGATGTCAGTGGGTCCGCTGGGCAAGCAGGCTTGCTCAGGGCAGAAAGATCAGAGCTGAGATGGAGCAATTCTGAGATGAGATGATGTGAAGCAGTGTGGGGTTAAAACAACTTGCTAGGCCCTTCTCACACCCTGGCCTTGTGGGGCTCAGGGCTGAAGGGACGAGAACAGGGCAGGGGCTGGGGGGCAGCGTCATGCTGGGCAAGCACCTCACTTCCAGTTTCTGAGGGGCTGCTGGAGGATCCCATCACCCCAGTGGACAGATGGGAGACAAAGCCAGAGTGGAACAGGGCTCTACCCAGCATCTTCAGGTGCCTCTTGGTAGAACTGAGGCCCAAAATTTGCCAACTGGGGATGTTTGATCTTTCTGGTTCTTTCATACATTTATTTGTTCATTCATTCATTTATTCACCCATCCAACAAGCTTCCTTCTCGGCCGTCATGGGAGCTGCAGACTCAGAGAGGACTCAGACGAGCCCTGCCCTCAGGGAACTTCCGGTCTGACGGGCAAGCAACCACATTACTAGTCAATGACAACATGGAATTGTTGTGACAACTGTTCACAAGGCTGGAGAGCTGGGAGTGAAGCCCAGTCCAGGCTGGGGTACGAAGTGGCTTCCTGGAGCAGGTGGAGACTGTGGGAGAAGAGGGGCCCCCAGGGGTGTGTTCCCAGCAGAGCGGGGAGCACAGAGATAAGAGAGCCACGTGGGAGGACGAGACACAGGAGCCCAGAGGGGACACCCCACTGCTAATTCAGTGCCCACCCAATCCTGGTTCTCTCCCCCTCCTCAGATTGGCATTGCTTACCCCTCAATGAGGGGAAAGTGGAGAGGAAATGACACTCCAGCCAGTTGCCAGGGACAAATGCAGCTCTGCACTCAGGGCCCCAAGGGGCAGCTCCTTCCCTGGGCTGGGACTGAACACCGATAAGGGCAGGTCCCCTCATCCAGCCACCTGTCCTTGAGACTTAGTTCATTCACTCACTCCTTCCCACAACAAACACTTCTTAGGCCCATGCTACATGGTCCATGGGGTCACAAAAGGCATATCAGACTCTCTGCAACCCCATGGACTATAGCCCACCAGGCCCCTCTGTCCATGGAATCCTCCAGGCAAATTCTGGAGTGGGTAGCCATTCCTTTCACCAGGGCATCTTCCCAACCCAGGGATCGAACCTGGGTCTCCTGCACTGCAGGCAGATTCTTTACCTTCTGAGCCACCAGGGAATGGTTATTCTCACCAGTAACAATCATTTTAAGAAGGAGCAATCATGGTCTTCCCCTATACATGAATGGGGACAGCTTTTTTTTAAAAAATAGGTATGTATTCGGCTGTGCTAGGTTCCAGCTGCGGCATGCGGGATCCATTAGTTGTGACGTGCTACTGGACTCCCCAGTTGCAGCATTCAGGATCCAATTTCCCGAGCAGGTATGGAACTTGGGGCCCCGCATTGGGAGCGTAGAGTCTCAGCCACTGGACCACCAGGGAAGTCCTGGGACAGCTTCTGAATCTATAAAAGATTTAGAAAGACTCACATTCAAGTCCTGGTTCTCCCACTGAGTGACTTGGAAATTTGGGCTCTCAGCTGGCCATCGGAGTAGAGACACCCACACCGCTCAGAGTGACTGTGAGGACTGCCCAGAGAAGGCAGGCACACCAAGCACCAGCGGAAGCTCAGAAGAGGCTTGTGCCCTCTCCCCCTGACCGTCAGGGCGAGCACCCTTCCCCAGGAAGGGAGAGGATGCTTCAGGGATGGGGCAGGGCCTGAGGAAGCCAGGGGCCAGGGGCAGAGGCTCTGGGGCATGCTGAGGCTCGCCTGATGGCCCCCCTTGGGGAAGGGAGACGCTTTTCCCCGTGAGTCCCCCAAGGCGAGCTGGCAGCACCATCCCAGGGGCTGATCTGACTTTTCCCACCAGGAAACCAGCAGGGATTCTCCACCAGAAACCCTGTCATCTAGAATCAGATGGCTGGAAGAGGTGCCCTATCCTGAGGCTGATGATCCACAGGAAGAGCTGCCTGCTAGAAGTGGCTGGACCCCTCGGCTGAGTCTGAGAGAAGACCTGACTAGGACCCCATGGGAGGCCCCGCAGGCCTCCCCAAGAGAGGATGACCTCACCAAGCCGAGTGATGCCACTGGGTGGGCATGCGTCAGGCTGAGCTGGGCGTCACCACTAGGCAGACACCCCCCTCTTCACCAGCAACTCCACACAACGCCCTGCCCCCCCACATCCCCAGGCAACCTGGTTGCAGCTAGTGTGGGCAGGGGTAGACCCAAGGAAGTTCTCCAGCACTGCTCAGAGTGGATTTAGGCCAGCAAAGCCCTCTGGACACTACCTCCTAGAGGGTAAGGGTAAGTCCGGCTAAGTGACTAAGTGACCCCGGAATGTTCCCCCCAAGTGACCTCGGAATGTTCCCCCCAAAGAATCTGAGCACAAGTCTGAGAAGAACAGGAGGGAACGTGCTAGAGTCATCACCAAGTTGGCCTGGGAGTCAGAAGACCTGGTTCCTGGGCCTGGCTTGTTGTGGGACTGGGCAGGCGCAGGCCTGCTCTGTGCCTCATTTCTCCTTCAGACAATACAGGGACCAGGTTTCGACACCAAGGGCCCTTCTATCTCTGCCTTGTGCGTGGCTTCAAAATTCGGCACCAGACACAGGGGTCCCAAGGTGGACTACGGGCTAGAATTTTCCTCACTGGCGCCTAGACCAGGCAAGGTCACACAGCAAGCGGAGGACACACCCATCATTGTACTGTGACCCAGAAGCACAAAACAGTCTGTGGGCCCCTCCTTCCAGCCATCCGCAGCCCTGGGATTCTCTGCAGCAAACTCTTGCCACTCATTACCACGTCCTGCTCCTACCGGCCGGGTTCCTGTGGGCAGCCTGATCTCTGGCTGTTCCCGGCATCCGGCCCACTCACCACAGGGCTCCTTGGAAAGTCTTGGTGTTTGGGCCTGGTCTGATCTCAGACCATGAGCCACCCGCCTGCCCAGCAGGGCCTGCCCCTCTCCAGATCACCGGGTCAGCCTCTTGCTGGGCCTCGGCCGCTGCTCGCTGTCTTACAGCCGCCATGCGACAGTCTGGAACTCAGGCCCCAGGGCCTTGCCTGACTCAGAACAAGTGAGGGCCTCCCAAGCCCCAAGACAGGGAGGGAGCTCACTTTTGAGGGCCATCTGCCCCAGGCACCCCTGACGGCCCCACACGGGCCTTACTCAGACCCTTGGGTACTTGTGGCTCCTGCTACCCTTCAGCTGAGACCTTCATCCTCCCCACAGCCAGCCGAGCTCGATTCCACTCACTCACTCACCTTCTGCACTTCTGTTTCCTGTTCTGCAAAGCCAAGGTAATAACTGCAGCCTCTTATCTGCCCAGGCTTTGTTGGATCAGAGAGGCTGTGAGTATGCAAAAGCGCCTAGCACGGTGCCTGTCTCGTGCAGCACGCATTGACCTGGTTAGCGCTCTGCCCTGAGTGCTCCTGTCGGTCACCCGGTCACCCAGAGAGGCTCCCCTGAGCTCCAGCTGGCACTCCTCGCCCAGAGGCTCTCCAGGGCACCCAGCAGAGGAGCCAGGCCCAGGGGTGCCCAGTCACACAGTATAGTCACAGCTTTGGGAGTCCAAGAAGGGGTACCTAAACTCCCACACCTCGGAAGCCCCACCAGGTCATGGAGGTTGAATAGGAGTCTGACAGAGGACAGGGAAGGATCAGCTTGACAGACCCAGAGCAGATGAGGTCTGCGAGAGAGACGTGGGCCTTCTTCCAGGGCCTGAATTCCAGGCTCAGGAGCATCCCCCAGGGTTGGTGGGACAGGGAAGTGCTTCACCAGGGAGGATGAAGGTCAGATCTGTATATGAGAAAAATCCTTGGCTTGAGTGGGGGCACGGTGGGGTGGGGAGAGGCACAGGCAGGCATGGAAGAGACCACCCTGCAGGGGCCTGCGAGGAGATGGGGACGAAAGTCCAGGCCCGGCAGATGGATGAGGACTGAGCGGAAAAGAGGCAGTGCGGATGGCGAGGCAGAGGCAAACTGGAAGAGGGACTCAGGAGGAGGAAGGGACAGCGGATCCCTACACCAGGCGCTCAGGAGCACCCCTGAGATACCAACCCACTTAGCGACTCGAGCAAGCTGCTCTTTCTCTGGGCCTTAGTTACCTTACACATTCTGCAATTCTGTAAAGCAAAGCAAGTGGCCCTCTTTGCTCTCGGAAGAGGGGGAGTAAAGCCCACCCACGCCGGGGAGTAAAGCCCACCCATCGCTGCCCCACACACATACACCCCAACCCAACCTTTCTCAGCACATCAACAGAGATAGGGCCCAAGCAGGACTGGGCGTCTCCCTGCCCAGGTGAGGAGCAGGTATCGCTGCCCACAGGGCTGGAAGCACAGGGAGGCAGCGCCACCTACTGTCAAGCTGGGACGAGGCCATCATTCCCAGGAGCCTGGCTCCAACCTTAACAAGTCCCCAGGGACTGAAGCCTACGCAAGGGTTCCTACTGGGCCCTCTTCCCTCTCCCCTGGGCCTCTCCAGGTGGCTTACCAGATACATTTCCTTCTCTAGTGGATTCTGACCACATCATTCTCTTGCTCAGAAATATTTCATGGCTCCCCATTGCCCTGGGGTTCCATGCACACTCAGCTTAACAGTCAAGGCCCGACACCATTCCAGAGCCCCCAGCCTCAATTCCGAAACAGCAAAGCACGCAGCAGCCCCCTAAACCCTCCACATTTTCCCAACCCCCATGACTTTGCCTTTGTAGAAAATATCCTTCTCTGCCTTCTTGGTTTAGAAAACTCCTGCACAGCCATCAAGTGAAAGTCACTCAGTTGTGTCCAAATCTTTTCGACCCCAAGGACTGTACAGTCCAAAATTCTCCAGGCCAGAATACTGGAGTAGGTAGCCTTTCCCTTCTCCAGGGGATCTTCTCAACCCAGGGATCAAACCCAGGTCTCCCGCTTTGCAGGTAGATTCTTCACCCACTGAGCCACAAGGGAAGCCCAAGAATACTGGAGTGGGTAGCTTAGCCCTTCTCTAGGGGATCTTCCCAACCAGGGATCAAACCAGGGTCTCTTGCATTGCAAGGCAGATTCTTTATCAAATGAGCTATCAGTGAAGCCCACACAGACGTCAAAGTCTGATGCAAATGCCACCTCTTTGGTGAAGCCTTCCTTAACACACCTTATTATATCTGAAGTTCAACACTGAGCCCCAAGCCTGCCCCATTGCAGGGATTCAAACCAATCTTCTTCTGGGTACTCCTGCCAGTCCCTGGGCTGCCCTTTATTTCTGCATAAACCAGGAATGTTTCTGTGTTCATCTCTTGCTCTTCTCAGGCTCTCAGCTCCTTGAGGAAAGAGAGTGTGGGTGTGAACCATTGCTTCCCCACATAAGGTCTGGTGTTCAATTAAGTAGCATTTATTAAGCATCTACTCAGTGTCATTGGACTAGAATCTTTCCCATGCCTTACTCCATTTCAGTAACTCGATTTACATGTGTTGAACAAAGAAGCCTTTACCATTTTGTTCCCACCAGTAGCCTGCTGCATGACCATGGTGGCTCGCTTAATTTTCACTGGAGCAAAGAGAAGGGTGTGAAAACACCACAGTAATGGTTCCTTTGGCTGGGCTCTCCCATGGCTCTGCTAACATATGTCTCATCCTGCTGTTCCCAAGATGCCCATGTCCCATGCCCTGAAACCTGCTGCAGCCATTCCAAGCCAGGCCCTTGCCAGTTAGTCCTCTTGGAACTGCAGCTCGGGGCTTGTGTTCCAGGTGCCTCTGCCTCCCAAGGAACCCCTGGCCTAATCCCATGAGACTCCAAGCCCTCCTGGGGGACTAGGCCCAGGTCTGGCCTCTAGAGGTCCGAAGGAGGGGGTACTTTTGCTTTCCCATGAGGATGGCTATAGGGGGAAACCAGATTCACAGGCTGGAGGCGGAGCTCATGGCAGCCTGGGAAAGAGTGCCGCTAATCCTGCAGTGCTCAGGGCTTTCTGGGAGCTATGGAACTCCACTGGAAACTGGATGACTGAAGGAGCAACAGTGGGGACTCCAGGAGCTCTCTTACCCACCCCTGCCGTCCAAGGTGAGCAAAAGGGCCCTGATCTGCCTTTTGGGAGGTCCAAAGCAGAGCCTCGTGCCTTCCAATCCCAGCCTTAAAATCATTCTGCTAACCCACTCTGTGACTTCTTTCTGAAAGTTCCAGAAAAGAAGTTTTAGGAGACACTCTTAGAGACCTTTGGTTGGTTCACGGCTGACCAACTTTAGTTGGGGGGAAGAAAGCTCACTCATTGAGCACACCCCTCATGCTTGGCATACAGAACCCTTCAAGGGAGGATTGTTATCCCCATTTATGGATGAGGAAAGCAAGGCTAGAGAGAATGAATGACTTTTCCAGGTCACAGAGCAGGTCTGCTGGGATTCTGTGATCTTAACCACCATGCTGGGCTCCCTTGAAGGCTGCTGCACACAAATTAATTCTACAACAGTGCAAGACAGCAAATAACCAAACACAAGTTCTGATGTTCTGAAATCCATAAAGGAGCAGGGAAGGCTTCCTGGAAGTGGTGGGGTGAGGCACACTGGATAAGGCCTTAGATCTAAGCTGGATGGATAGGAAAGGAGGGGCACATCATGGGAGAAACACATCATCTTCTCCCTTGTTTCCTGCTTGGGAAAGGGCAGGCCACCTACCCCGGCCACCCACCCATCATCCAGTCTAGCTGCTGCTGCTGCCGCTGCTGCTAAGTCGCTTCAGTTGTGTCCAACTCTGTGCGACCCCATAGACGGCAGCCCACCAGGCTCCCCCATCCCTGGGATTCTCTAGGCAAGAATACTGGAGTGGGTTGCCATTTCATGGAGTGCTATCCATAATCCTCAGAAGTCTTCCAGTCCACCCCCTTTCCTCTATTCCCACTGTAGCCATCTAGGCCCAGGCACCATGACCTCTGTCTACGGTCTCCTCACTCATGTCCTGCCACCCCTCTATCCCACCTCCCACACCATGCCACGGTGCTCTTTCCTAAAAGCAAATAATCTGGTCAAAACACATGTCCTGCTTACAAGGCTGCAGGGCCTGCCCCACGGGGGGTGGCTCAGATGGTAAAGAGTCTGCCTGCAACGTGAGAGACCTGGGCTCCACCCCCGGCTTGGGAAGATCCCCGGAGAAGGGAATGGCTACCACTCCAGTCTTCTTGCCTGGAGAATTACTTCCATGGACAGAGGCTACGTTCATGGGGTCGCAATGAGTTGGAAACGACTGAGCAGCTAACACTTTCACACTTGTCCACTTTCTCCAGAGCCATCCTGTGACACTTCACCTTGAACTCAATACTTCATTAACACAAAATACCTGTAATTTCCCCAACTGCCACCCTCTTGGCCTTTGCATATTCTGTTCCTTCTGTCCGGATGCGTTCACCTTTCAGAGCTTAGCTTAAATATCCCCAGGAAGCCTTCCCTGACCCTTGGGTCGAGTGCAGAACCCTCCTGCAGATTTCCCTCATGGGTCTGTTTGCCTCCGCTGCCAGGGCCCGGCACTTGGGCAGCGCGGGGCTGGAGCTCGGGCGCCGTAGCATTTACCCTATCCGGTGCTGCGCATGCGCCCTCAGGCTTCCCAAGCGGAAACGCGCTGACTCGCGTCCAGGCTTCTCCTCGCAGAGTGCGCGCGGGGAGGAGATGGTCCAGGTCCGGAAGACGCGCTGGAAAGTCCGTTTCCGCCCGCTCTGACCCAGGGAATATTTATGGGCTGCTGGAGGCTGGTCGGAGGGAGGCGGGGGCCGCGGCTGCCCGGCAGGCGGGGAGCGCCGTGCACTCGGGTCCCCTGCGGTCCCCGGCGGGGGGCCGGCGCGTGCGGAAAGGGGATCCTGAGCCCCCAGCCTCAGGGCGCGTCCGCAGCCTATTAGGGAGACGACCGCAGCCTGGAACCAAAGAGCCCCCAGCTGTTTCCTTCCATCTCCGGGCGGGGCGGGTGGTTGCGGCAGGGATCCTGGGGAGGCAGGCAGCGAAAGTGTGGAAAGTGGAAAGTGCCCGCGGCACTTCGGCCCTCGGGTCCTCGCGTGACTCTCCCACTTCGCAGGCAGGAAAATGAGGCGGTCCCAAAACACAGCCAAGAAGGGCAGTGCTGACTCCAGGGTCCCCGCTCTGCCCACTGCGCCGTTTGGCGTCAGTGCAGGCCCAGGGCGGTTCATTCTTTGGTGAGCACAAGAATCAAGGGGACAGTTGTTAAAATGCGGATTCTAGGGTCCCCTCTCCCGTTGATTAGGTAGGTCTAGGGTGGGAGCCAATAACCAGATTTTTAAAATAAGCAAGAGTCAAATATGCAAAAAGTTCTATTGGACTTAATGCAACTGTACACATTTGTCAAAGCCCATTGAACTGTACATTTAAAGCTTGTGAATTTTATTGCATGGAAATTATATTTCACAAAAGCTGAATTTAAAAAGTTGAAACCCCTTTTCTCCCCCTCTAAAAAAAAAAAGTAATAATAAAATAAGCAAACGGGCTATACACCATGCATTGTGAAACATTGGTGAAGAGATATTTTGGAATGGGAAGGCTCCCCTCAACTGATGGCCAGGATAAAGCTAGAATGAAGAGGGTGGGAGAAGCAGGGAAGCTGGAATTAGAAGGGATGGATTTGAATTCCGAAACCAACATTTTCTTCTGGGTTACCAGGAGCTAGTGATAAACTTCTCTGTGCCTTCATTTTTTCTTGCCTAAAATGGAAATAACCGTCCGCCCACTAAGTTCTATGATATCAGAGATCTCTGTAAAAATGCTTTGCACACTGACCCACCACCATCATTATTATTTGCTGCCACTGCCAGTCCTCTAGGCAAGGAGAGAAGCCAGGCTGAAGTGGTGGTGGTGGTGAGGTCGGATGCCAGCTCCTCTGTAAATCCCACAGGGATTCAGTCACTTGCCCTCCTTCCCCTGGACTGCACAGCACTCGACTTCTTCACCGCTATTCGGTGCTCCTTCTCTGCCTGGGGCTGACTCTGCCGTACACGTGCCGTTTGTTCGCCTGAATGTGAGCTCCTTCTTTGAGGAGCCTCTGAGTTAAGGATGGTGTCACAGAGGCTGGATAGCAGAGACGGGAGTTCAGTCCTGCCACTCATTAGTTGTGGGATCTTGGTCTGTGGACCACCTCTCTGAGCCTCTGTAGCTATAACCTATGAAAGATTGAGTGGAGTGATGTCTGTAAGTTTCTGTAATGTCTATCACTCAGTAAGTCCAACTTGGGTAAAATAAGATATAAGCTTGGGAGACTGAGGAAGGCATCACAAGGGGCGGCTTTTGACCTGCGCTTTTAAAACTGGGAGAGACTGTAACAGGTAAAGAACTGGTGGGGAGTGCCCCTACAGGCCCTCTTCATATTCTGGTTACACTCTATTTACTTCTGTAAATTGGAAGTAGAGAATTCCAGCTCTGCAATGTGTCGCTGTTCATTTAAAAATTGAAATGGGATAAAGATAGCAAGTTGAACACACACTGTGGTCTTTCCTGAAACCAACTAAAACAACAGTAAAGGGATTTAATCAAAATATTGGAAGCCAGATGCAGCCAACAAAGAATGGTAACTGACTGACTCCTAAACAGGCAATAAAGAAAGTTGAAGAGCAGCCCAGTTTACACGTGAAACCCCCAAATGGTCCAGGAATTGGCTGTCCCAGGTATTTCTGGAAATTGGGTGGGTGGGGAGGCTTAAAAACAGGAAAATTGTTTGAAAATCTATTTAAGAAGCAGTCAGACTCCAGACTCTCTCCCCAGCTGGTTGAAAAGTGAAGGTCTATTCTCAGGAGAGGTAACAGAGGATTTCTATTCTGGGAGCACACTGACAACAGGAATAAAGCCAACACTTTGTATGCAATATTGAGGCCTCTAGCCTTTTTTCCCCACTCAGCTACCCAGACTCTGGGTGCCAGGAGAGTACCCTCCAGGCAGGAGACTGGAAGAGTTTTCTCTTGACCAGCTCAACAGATAAGACACGGAATGGCCCAATAGATCCATGTAGACAGCCCCAGTCATGACCATCATGTATCAAGTCTTTCAGTGTCCCATTCTTCATTATAAGAAGACAGTACAGGATGAGTAAATATTTGAGGAAGGCCTCTAATAAGAGTGAAGTTAAATATTGGGACAAAAAAAGGAACTTAAAAGATAGTGACTATGCAAAAAGAAGACGTAGGAGAGAAAACTATCATTAATGTGTTAAGAGATAAGATATTGCATCCATGAACAAGAATGGGATGCTGCAGAAAAAAAAAAAGAAAAGAAGAATAACTCTTGGAAATTAAAACTACAAAAGCAAAAAAAAAAACTTAAAAAAAATGATTGGAATATAAATTTGAGAAAATAGAGCAAAAGGGCCAAGAGATGGAAAACAGAAAAGATATGATAGTTTGCAGGCTAGTCAAGGAAACTCAACATCTGAATAACAGGAATTCTAGAAAGAGGGATTAGAGAAAATGTCCTAGAATTGAAATACATCAATTTCAGGCTGAAATGCCCAGTTGAGTATTCAGCACAACTGATGAAAGTAGATTGACACTAAGACATCAGAATTTCAGAACCCTGAGAACAAAGAAGTCACAAAAGCTTCCAGTAAAAGAAAAAATAAGCAGGCTTCATACGAAGGTGTAAGTATCACAATGGGGACTTCCCTGGTGATCCAGTGGCTAAGACTCTGCGCTCCCAATGCAAGGGGGCCAGGGTGTGATCCCTGGTCATGGAAATAGATGCTACAACTAAGTTCTCATGCCACAACGAAAAGATCCCACATGCCGCGAATACGATCCCACATCCCACATGGCTGCTGTGGTGCAGCCAAATAAATATTTTTTTAAAGAAAAGAATCATAGTGACATTGGATTTCTAAATAGCAAGGTGAGAACTGGGAGACAGTGGCAAGAGAAAGGTACTTAACCTAAAATGTCCCTTCAAAATGCTGAGGGAAATTATCTCCATCCCCAGATTATACCAGCCAAATGATCGTAAAGATTAAAAACAGTCATGTAAGGTCTCTTTGCGCATCTTCTCAGGAAGCTACTGGAGGATGTGCTTCAACAGCAATGAGTGAGCAAACCAAGAAAAAGGAGGACATGGCATTGAAGGAGAAGATAACACAAAGGAGGTGGCAGAGGAATGCCCAGGTCAGTGGCTGTATGGTAGAAAGTAGCTAATCCTGACTGGGACAGGATGGAAGACTCTGAAAGAGATTCCTTCAAGAAGGTGAAATTGGTAGACTACCCAATGCATTTAAACATATTGAGAGGCGATTACATAACTGTAATTGTCATGCAGGAAAGGAAAGGAAAAGTAATCACGGCCTGTTACATGGCTCACTTGTCAATGCCATTTACACTGCCTAATAATGCACACAGTGAATACTGTTCCAACCAAACCTGTGAGGTAATTATAGTGGGAGGGTGACAGGGAACACAACGTGGACATGTGGGTGTGGAGAGAGCAAGGATAGAGGGGGTGGGTGGGGAGAGAAAGGTACTCAACACTAACATAAATCAAGAAGTAGCAATATAAAGAAATAATTTAGAATTGAAAGCAATTGCCTCTGCAGAGTGGCAAGTGGCCTGTGTGTATGCGTTGAGTGGGGGACTACTATTTTTTATTACCAGCCTTACAGATTTTTTAAACTACGTACATGTACAACTAAAGCCTGTAAAAACTGAGTGAATGGTAAAAAGCTTCTAAGCAAAGGTCACTCGTGCCAGAGGGCAGTTTGTTTTCAGCACAAGGCTTAGTCTGACACTGACCAACTCTGAAATGCTAGCAGGAGAGGAGCATCCTGGGGGACTCTGGGGAACTGAGTAAATGGAATGCAATTCATCTGTCAAGGGCAAATTCAAATACCACGCCTTCCAGAAGCCACTTTCTGTGGTTCCTGCAACCTCGTGGGTACTTCCTGTCCCCTCACCCCTTAGCCCACTGTCAATACTGTGTTGTCTGGCTTCAACGGTAGATATTCTGTTTGTCCCAAGCTGTGAACTCTATAAGGACAGTGACTTCAGCCAAGTGACACGGAGAAGCTGCTCAATACTTAGCTTGCTGAGTGCTTGAGTGTGCCTAGTGAGGCCTGGGCACATACTTATCGAACACAATAATACTTATTTGAACAGGGATCATCTTTCCCAGAATCACTCTCGCCTGAGTTCTTGGGACAAGTCAAGTCCTTGATAAACATGCATTGCCTTAGTGGAGCGCATACAGCTTCCTGGATTCCCAGCCTGCTGTATGATTTTATCAAATTCCTTAACCTTTCAGAGGGGTGCCAGGATTTCCTCATATATCAATGAAGAGAAAAAAAGAGGCAACGAATGATTTTCTCCATCTAGGAGGATTGACCTGGGAATTGAGTAGCGGGGAGAGGAGGTGGTGATGATGGTGCACAAAAGAGCCTCCAGGGATTATTGTGTGTCTCGTGGGCGGGGCTGGGGGGCGAGTGGGTGGAAGAAAGAGTTACAGCTAATGAAAAGCAGGTAGCAGCGGCCTCCATGGGAGCAATGATTCATCCCCGGCATCGCCTGCCCAAAAGCCACTCCTCCTCACTGTCTCTTGGCCCTGGCTTCCAGCAGCCAGCAGTGCTTAGTCCCACATCCGGAGGGACATTTGTCCAGATCCTCCCTATCTATCTCCCAGGACTGGGCGACGGAATCCCAAGCCAGGACTGCTTCCCTCTGGTTGGTGCATCTCTGAAGATGCCAGTTCCAAGGACTCAGGCTGAACTGCAGGGTGCTCACCCTGCATAGGACATGAGGTCATCTAGCCACATTTTAAGTCTTACAGATGAGTAAATCTTAAATAAACAGAGGGGAGACCAGCCTAAAGTTGCCAACTTTTTATTTTGCTTGGTAAAAAAAATTTTTTTAAAGAACTATCACAACGTTCTATTTCTTAATCTGGGAGGTGGTGATGGAGTGTGTTCACTTAGTGGAAATGCATCAAGCTGGACACGTGTAAGTGTGACTATGTGTTAGAATTTGTAAAAAGTTCACTCTCGTAGAACTATCATGTACTATCACACCATCATTTCATCTTAAAAGACATTTTAATGCTATAAAATGGGAAAGGCATAAACTCAATAAAGGACAGTCAGTCCTTCTGAAAAGGGGCTAGTGGTAAATTCACAATAGCATAGTCTGCATGTATGAGAGTAAAAAAAAACTCATCAGGGATGAAAAATTTCATCAGGGATGAAACAAAGCTTTATTTACAAGATTACTCATACATCAGTTTTGTCAATTTAGGACTCTATTTCCAGGCTGTACTTAAGCTTTATCACTGTTCTTGTTTCATTTGATTATCTTGAGGGAAATGGAATGTACTTCCACTGAATTTGGAATGTTCCACTAGAGCTGAGAGAGGCTGAGGACCAGGAGAGCAACCACCAGCCCCTGCTCCCTCTGCTGCTTGAGGGAGCAGGTGGCCAGGTGGTATGGGACTCAGAGCCAACAGGCACCCTGGTCACCCAGCACAGAGTAGTAAGACATTCACCTAAAGGGGTGCTGCAGAGTGGAGACCTTGGTCAGTAAGTGCATCTGCAAGCTTTTGGACTCTACCCCTCTATTAGATTGAGGCCCAGAGAGAGGAGGTGGTTTACCTGAAGTCACACAGCAAATTAGTTAAGAGTTGGGGCTAGAACCTGGGTTTCTGTCCTGTCAGCCCCATATTCTCCCCACCTCTCTTGGCTCTGGGGCTCCTGGCGGTCTCCTTTCCTAATTCTGAAAGAGGCTCACAGGTCTTGCCGTGTTGCCATAAACTTCTCAAGGCTCCAGCTCTGGTGGCCAGAGATAGGCTGGTCCTGGGCTGCAGAGGATCAAGTTTCCTGCTTGGAGTGGGTCTCCCCCAGGAGCCAGCAGCTCTCCAGCTTGGCTGGAGGACAACTTGGCGAGGCTGGGTTCATGGAAGATGCCAGAGTTCTACAATGGAGGGCTTCAGCAATCCAACACCTCCTTTGAGGCTGCTGTCACCAAACCCAAGCTGACACCCCGGCTCCAGGCAGAGGATGGTGGGGGCCACTACGGGGGTGGGGGGTGGAGCATGGTCTGTCTCTTATACACATCTTGAGTAGCGGGGAGAGGAGGTGGTGATGATGGTGCACAAAAGAGCCTCCAGGGATTATTGTGAAAGATGTGTATAAGAGACAGGTAGGGGAGGGAAGGGGGTGGGAAGGCCTGGCCTCTGCAAGACTTCTTTCCCTCCTTGAGGGCTTTGCTTAGGCCACGCCTTTTTCCTGCTTCTCTTTCCTCTTAGACACGCCTGCTTCCACAAAGCCTCTTTGACTAGGAACCCGAGACCTGTTCTACATTTGGGGCCTTCATCACCTATCTGTGAAATGGACAGTTGTGAGCGTGGGAATATCTCTAAGGGTCCTTTCAGCATAGACATTGAGCCTCTCGGGTCAGGTCTGTGGTGGGTGGGCTCCCAGATGAGGACATGGACTCCTGGCAGCCCAGGTGGCTGATTCCTGGCCTGAGTGGAGAGGTAGGGACCCTTCATTTTTCTGCCATATGTCAGAGTGCCTCAAAGCAGGAAGAAAATCCAGTGAACCATATGTTCCAGGCGCCTGGAAGGTCTCAATACTTTGTTGAATGGATGAAAAAAATATTAAGGTTTAGCTTAAGGTTATTTTTAAGAAAGTTACCACTGCTTTAAAAAAAGACAATCAAAGACCTAGTCCAGCTGTGCTCATATGACAAAGAAGAAACACGCCTGATGAAGGCCTTTCCTTGCTGAAGGTCACACATGAAACACTCAGGGCCAGGAAGGTGTCCTGAGCCCAGCTCTTAGAGTGCCGCTTTTCTGATGGGTGAGAGCCCATCGAGGGTCAGGGCTGAATGACAGCCTCACTACTTCACCCTCAAATTTGTAATTTCCAGGGACACTCCCAGTCGGTACCCTGAGCTTCTTGAGAATCCCCTGTCATTCCTTGGACTAGCTTGTTCCACTCCTCAGCCCCCTTCTTTTGAATTTTTCCCAAGTTCCTGAACCCCTGCTGTGTGACCTTGAGCAAGTTGCTCAGCTTCTCTGATCTTGCATCATTGCATTGAGAGACAAAGTACTGACCTTGAAGGGTTGCTGTGAGCTTCACAAGTTCTAGGAGAGAGAGTACATGACAAAGTCAACATTTGTGGGACACCCTTCCTTACTCTTTGCCAAGCACATGGGAGACACAGGGTCATTTTTTGCACAAAGCAGTGTAGAGGTTAAGGAGACATTAGATTCACAGGCAGGACTAACCTGAGGTAGAATTCTGGCCCTACCTACCCCTGATTCACTCTGTGACCCTGGCAAGACACGTAGCCTTTCTAGGACTCTCTTCTCATCTATTAAATGTAGATAATAATACCTGCCTTGCTGGACTGAGAGGGTTACGTGTGAAACCTATAAATGCCCAGTGCTTGACATACGGTAGGTGCTCAGTGAAGGGCAGCCTTCATGCATTTCCTTCTCCATGAAGTGCACCCTGGGCCAGTGCTGCACTCCAACCCCCAGCCCTCACCCCCAGGTCCGCAGGTAAGCCCTGGCCCCTGGTGTTTCCTAAGTCCCCAGCTCAAGGCTGTGGAATCCTATTTGGGTCTAACCAGGGGCACCAAAATATAGGAAAATGAAGAGGCCCCAAGATGGGGAGCTTGGAGTGGGGGTGCTGTGCTCGGCTGGCAGCCAGCAGGCCTGGCCTTGAGCCCCCGGCAATCACCTTTCTAAATCATATCCTTCCCTCTGAGCAAGTGAGCAAGCAAGCAGACCCTGGCGGAGGCCCTGGCCAAGCACAGCAGAATCTTTGTGAGCTCTTGGCTCTCCCTGCAGCTCCCCGCCGTCATCCTGTCATCACCTACAAGGAGCCCTGGGGTGGGGCTCCAGGCAGGGGAGCAGTTCCCAGGCTCCCTGGCCCCCTTCACCTCCAGGAATCTCTAACTGCCTGAGCCTGACATTCAAGGCTCAAGGTTCTGGTCTCAGCCCCCTCTCCTGTTATCTCCCTCCAGGGTCCTTCCTCCCCTACCTGCCTACCACCTGATCTTTGAGTCTCTGGAGAGGTGTGAACAGGGACAGGGTTATGGAGAGGAAGGAAGAGGACTTCCCTCCAGGAGAGGTCAGCACCGTCTTCCCACCAGAGAGCAACACTTCATCGCCACCCAGGCCAGTCCTGACCACTCACACCTCGGTTTAAGTCTCCACTGACCAGATGACTTCAGGCCCAAGACTCACTTTCTTCCCTTATACACAGAGGAAATCCCTGCCTAGAGCAGGCCCTGGAGGAGCAGCTTTCAGTCTACTCAGCGGCTCGAAGAGACTCCTTAGACGCTGTTCCTTGGCTCCCAGATCCCCCAGGCATAGCTGTGCCAGGTGCCTCATCACCCACCCAAGGACAGACTGGGCTCCAGGAGCCTGCCTCTGAAACCTCCGTCTCTTTGAGATTTAGACTTGTATGAGTCACTGCTCAGAACTTTTCCCCTGCAGCCTGGACCCTGGCTGTCCCTCCTCATTCATCAGATAGAGCCACGGAGGTGCCCAGGTGACATTCTCGCTGAACACTGCCTAACGCCCAACGCCCATCCCTGCCATCACTGCTTGTCTCCTTCACCACTGGATTCCCAGGGCCTGGAACAAGGTAGGGGCTCAATGAAGAGATCTACCTACCTGACTTAGGACCCCCACTCCTTTTGCTGCCAGCACTCAAATGCAACTTCACTTCACTGAGAAGTGAGCATTTCCACATTTAAAAAAAAAAGACAAATGACAAATGGAGAAAACATACCCAACAGACGAAATGCTAATTCCCTTAATATTTTTTAAAATTTATTTATTTATTTTTGGCTGTGCTGGGTCTTTGTTGCTGCACCCAGGCTTTCTCTAGGCTTTCTCTAGTCGTGGCAAGCGGGGGCTACTCTCTAGTTGCAGTACGCAGGCTTCTCTTGTTGTGGAACACAGGTTCTAGGGCACGTGGGCTCAGTAGCTGTGATACATGGGCTCAGTTACCCCAAGGCATGTGGGATCTTCTCAGACCAGGGATCAAACCAGTGTCAATTGTATTGCAAGATTCTTAACCATTCCTAGGAAAATAAGGAAAAGTTACACTTCACTTCCTCTGGAAGGAGGAATTTGCGAGACCAAGGGAGCAAGGGTGGGAGGAGAACTTTTCAAAGCATACCCCATTGCTCTGTTTGAAAAATGTATTCATACTGTAAACAGACACTAACTTAAAAAACAAAATTAATCCCCTAGTCCCCCAAATAAAGATGTCCCCTGAAACAAATGGATTTGTGGTGACATAAGTTTGGTCCTTGTAGGGTTAAGCAAAGTTAAAGTGTCTTTGTGCAGGACTTGGGGGTGAGGTGCCCTTTAAATACTACTTTGCCCTGTGGTTCCTGAGGAAGACTCTGCACATGCAGCTTCCTACGCTAACTGCAGGACAGTGTTTCCATAGAGCATCTCTGGGGGCTAGTATTCTGTGACTAGATGCTGGGAATCCCCATCTCTAGGAGCAAGCACAAATGCCTTCACCCTCACTATATTCTCTCTCTCCCTCCTGCCCGCCCTCCCTCTCTCCCTCCCTCCCTCTCACACACACATGCAAACACACAATACCAAAGAATTTCCTCAAGGGCATTCTTCAGGTCACTGATCTCACAAGATGCTCCATGGTCAAATATTCTTGGGAAATGCTGCTCTGCCAACGCGGATGACAGATCACTGCTTAAACCTTCTCCCAGATTTTACAGATTCTCTGTCTTTGCTCACACCATCCCTTCCACCTGAACTGTTCTTTGTTTTAACCCACTTCTTCCTGCCAAAGTTCCGGCTCATCTGTCAAGGTTTGGGTCTCATGTTTTCTGCACCATGATGAAGGCTTCTTGGATCCTGGCAAAATCCTAGAGATGCCTGACAAGTGTCCCAGACCCTTGTTGAAAGAAAGAAATTACTGAGTACAGCAGAGGAATGCCTGAGGGAGGGAGGAGGAAGGGACGCCTGAAGGATGGATGAGTGGAGGGTTAGCGTGTTGGGGGTGACTGTGATTGGGTTAATGAGTGGGGATGCAGTAGCTTGTCATACCTGTGTCTGCAGATCTATTCATCACGGTTGTTGTAGCACAACTTCAGCTCCGTAGATCTGACTGAGGGCCCCAAAGCAGCTTGTTGGCCTGCTCTTGGGCAGTCCCAGGCAGAGGGGAGAGGTCTCTCTCTCCAAAGCCTCCCCCCTGGGCCCTCATCCCTATCCAAAGCCCCACAAGAAAAATGCCCACCTTTGGATGTGGATCTGGGGGCGTCTTGCCACATTTTGTGCTCTTGCGCTTGTCTGCACGGGCACTCCTTAGGAGGTGGGTATCCTCTGAGTTCTTCTGACCAGAGAACCCGCAGGGGTCTGTAGAAACTAAGCTATCCTCACTCCCCACCCAGGCTCTTCAGCCTGACAGACACCTGAACACACACGGCTCAGAGGCCATATGAGAGTGGACCTGCACAGGGATTCAAAATGGAGAGGCCAGTTCTCCTACTTACCTACTTATCTTCATTTCCTCAAAGCAGTTTCCTCTGGAACCTTTAGCAAATTGCCTAATCTCTTTGAACACTCTTTTCCCTCACTCCACAATGGGTATGTCTACCTCACTACTTATGCGTATTAAATTAAACAAAGTAGATGAAGGTATCTGGCACACAGTAGGTTTTCAGCAGCAGTTCTCACTCCCTTTTACCCCAGTGTGGATTCTGAGCAGCTGGAGAGGCTGCTTCTTAAGTTTTCCACTGTGTAGTGTCAGCACACTGAATGAAGGATAAACAGGGACTGATGGGAGAAGGCAGCTGTGGCCCAGTCTGTGCCAAGTACAGGTATGCAAATTTCAAAAGCAGCCTCAGCCCCAGGGAAGGCTTCCTTGAGCCTTTCCCTGCAAGGGTTGCTTTGATCATTTTGCAAGTGACCAGCTGCTTTTCTCATCAGTCTCCACTCTCACCCCCACCCACCATCCACAGATGTAGATTCCCCTCAGGTGCTGGGGATGACTCAGCTCTGTGTCCCCAGTCCCCCTCAGTGCTTGGCACAGAGCAGACTCAGCAGATGGAGTACTGGGAAAAGCTAGTCTCTGCGGCTGTCACTGAAGCTCCCTTAAAAGACAGTTTGACTTGTTGCCAAGAGGGTATCACGGTCTCAGCCAGAGAGAGGAGGCACCGGGAATCCAGGCAAGAAGGGATGAGGCGGCAAGAGGCAAAGATGGTCAGAGGTGGATGAGGAACAAGTTACTTTGTGATTTGCCCTTGGGTATTCATTCATCAAACACAATGAACAGATATTAAGTGTCTGGTGTTTGCCAGGCTCTTTGCACTTAATATCTGTTCATTGTGTTTGATGTTTGCTGGGCTTCCCTGGTGGCTCAGATGGTAAAGAATCCGTCTGCAATGTGGGAGACCTGGGTCCGATCCCTGGGTTGGGAAGATACCCTGGAGAAGGAAACGGCTACCCACTCCATTATTCTGGCCTGCAGAATCCCCATGGACAGAGGAGCCTGGCAGACTACCGTCCATGGGGTCACAAAGAGTTGGACACAACTGAGTGACTTTCACTTGCACATTCCAGCTTGTGATACTACAAGGTGTTTGGTCAAGAGAGATGTGGATCTAGCTCTATGCATTCTTGGGCAAGTTGCTTAACTTCACCCTCACTATATTCTCTCTCTCCCTCCTGCCCGCCCTCCCTCTCTCCCTCCCTCCCTCTCACACACACATGCAAACACACAATACCAAAGAATTTCCTCAAGGGCATTCTTCAGGTCACTGGTCTCACAAGATGCTCCATGGTCAAATATTCTTGGGAAATGCTGCTCTGCCAACGCGGATGACAGATCACTGCTTAAACCTTCTCCCAGATTTTACAGATTCTCTGTCTTTGCTCACACCATCCCTTCCACCTGAACTGTTCTTTGTTTTAACCCACTTCTTCCTGCCAAAGTTCCGGCTCATCTGTCAAGGTTTGGGTCTCATGTTTTCTGCACCATGATGAAGGCTTCTTGGATCCTGGCAAAATCCTAGAGATGCCTGACAAGTGTCCCAGACCCTTGTTGAAAGAAAGAAATTACTGAGTACAGCAGAGGAATGCCTGAGGGAGGGAGGAGGAAGGGACGCCTGAAGGATGGATGAGTGGAGGGTTAGCGTGTTGGGGGTGACTGTGATTGGGTTAATGAGTGGGGATGCAGTAGCTTGTCATACCTGTGTCTGCAGATCTATTCATCACGGTTGTTGTAGCACAACTTCAGCTCCGTAGATCTGACTGAGGGCCCCAAAGCAGCTTGTTGGCCTGCTCTTGGGCAGTCCCAGGCAGAGGGGAGAGGTCTCTCTCTCCAAAGCCTCCCCCCTGGGCCCTCATCCCTATCCAAAGCCCCACAAGAAAAATGCCCACCTTTGGATGTGGATCTGGGGGCGTCTTGCCACATTTTGTGCTCTTGCGCTTGTCTGCACGGGCACTCCTTAGGAGGTGGGTATCCTCTGAGTTCTTCTGACCAGAGAACCCGCAGGGGTCTGTAGAAACTAAGCTATCCTCACTCCCCACCCAGGCTCTTCAGCCTGACAGACACCTGAACACACACGGCTCAGAGGCCATATGAGAGTGGACCCGCACAGGGATTCAAAATGGAGAGGCCAGTTCTCCTACTTACCTACTTATCTTCATTTCCTCAAAGCAGTTTCCTCTGGAACCTTTAGCAAATTGCCTAATCTCTTTGAACACTCTTTTCCCTCACTCCACAATGGGTATGTCTACCTCACTACTTATGCGTATTAAATTAAACAAAGTAGATGAAGGTATCTGGCACACAGTAGGTTTTCAGCAGCAGTTCTCACTCCCTTTTACCCCAGTGTGGATTCTGAGCAGCTGGAGAGGCTGCTTCTTAAGTTTTCCACTGTGTAGTGTCAGCACACTGAATGAAGGATAAACAGGGACTGATGGGAGAAGGCAGCTGTGGCCCAGTCTGTGCCAAGTACAGGTATGCAAATTTCAAAAGCAGCCTCAGCCCCAGGGAAGGCTTCCTTGAGCCTTTCCCTGCAAGGGTTGCTTTGATCATTTTGCAAGTGACCAGCTGCTTTTCTCATCAGTCTCCACTCTCACCCCCACCCACCATCCACAGATGTAGATTCCCCTCAGGTGCTGGGGATGACTCAGCTCTGTGTCCCCAGTCCCCCTCAGTGCTTGGCACAGAGCAGACTCAGCAGATGGAGTACTGGGAAAAGCTAGTCTCTGCGGCTGTCACTGAAGCTCCCTTAAAAGACAGTTTGACTTGTTGCCAAGAGGGTATCACGGTCTCAGCCAGAGAGAGGAGGCACCGGGAATCCAGGCAAGAAGGGATGAGGCGGCAAGAGGCAAAGATGGTCAGAGGTGGATGAGGAACAAGTTACTTTGTGATTTGCCCTTGGGTATTCATTCATCAAACACAATGAACAGATATTAAGTGTCTGGTGTTTGCCAGGCTCTTTGCACTTAATATCTGTTCATTGTGTTTGATGTTTGCTGGGCTTCCCTGGTGGCTCAGATGGTAAAGAATCCGTCTGCAATGTGGGAGACCTGGGTCCGATCCCTGGGTTGGGAAGATACCCTGGAGAAGGAAACGGCTACCCACTCCATTATTCTGGCCTGCAGAATCCCCATGGACAGAGGAGCCTGGCAGACTACCGTCCATGGGGTCACAAAGAGTTGGACACAACTGAGTGACTTTCACTTGCACATTCCAGCTTGTGATACTACAAGGTGTTTGGTCAAGAGAGATGTGGATCTAGCTCTATGCATTCTTGGGCAAGTTGCTTACTGTCTTTGAGCCTCAGTGATAGCACCAGCAATAAGGCCATAATACTCAATGTTTCACAAAGTTGTTCTGAGAATTGTATTAATTTATTTATGTGAATTGCTTGACACAATCCCTGCTAGGTTACTGTTTACAGATTGTTAAAGATGATAATAATCCTGACTCAATCCTGTGTGGTTAGAGCCAAGACTTCAGGAAGCCTTGGAGTCCAGGCCAGCAATCCAGTTTCCTCATCTGAGAAAGCTGGGGCCACAGAAGACCAAGGTGGAACAGGAACAGATCCCTGGCCAGGGGCTTTCAGGGCACTCTTTCCATATGAGCTGTTGTTTCTGAGTTTAGAGCCTGCAGAGCAAGCGTGTATGCTGATTCTCCAAGCACTCCTCTGGGAAAAGTGGTATGTGAAGCTGGGGCGCAGTTTGCACATAACAGCGCAATAAAGGCGACTTCCTGCATCCACAGCTGAGGATATACTTAAGGCACAATCCACTGCTGGCCTGCAATGTGCTCCTCGGAGCACCTCCTCTCTCTGGCTGTCCCTTCTGCTGAGTTACAGCCTGGCCCAGGAGACTTGATTGCTTCACCCCTAGAACATTCTCCTATTGGAGTTGAGACAATGATGATACAAGTGTATCTGTAAGACTTTCCACTCTTTCCTTTGTGCTGTCATATCCATGATTTCATCTGACCTCCACAACACTTTTTTTTTTAACAGATGGAGAAACTGAGGAACAAGGAGTTAAGTAACTTATCTGAGGTCCTGGTACCAGTCACAGTATTCTCACAAAGTCTAGTGCTTATTCAATTGCTTAAAATAAAGAGTGGACATTGACTAGTTGCCTCGTGGAAGGCAGTCTCCATTTAAAATGCTTTACCAACATTTAGTCCTAGAAATTGTCACAAGCACTCTCTGTGGTAGAAACTTATTATATTCTTTCCCAGATGACAGAGGTCAAGTTAATTGACCCAAGGTTACAAAGCTCTAGCAGGGGGCAGAGCTAGGGTTCAAAACCAGAAAGTTGGGCTCCACAATCCTCCTCCTGGTTTTTGACTGCACCGAGCCTTTGCTGCTGCACATGGGCTTTCTCTAGTTGCAGCAACCGGGGCTACTCTTGGTTGCAGTGCGCGGGCTTCTCTTGTGGAGCACAGGCCCTAGGTGCGAGGGCTCAGTAGGTGTGGCACACAGGCTTACTTGCTCTGCAGCAAGTAGAATCTTCCCAAACCAGGGATTGAACCCATGTCCCTGCACCATCAGGGAAGATCTCAATCCATATTCTTAATCTCTATGTCAGGATTTCTTGTGCTATGCACATTTGGGGCCAGAAAATCCTGTTTGGGGGGCCTTTTCTGTGCAATGTAGGATGTTTAACAGCATCTGTAGGCTCTGAATATTAGATGCCAGTAGCCCCCTCAACCATAGTTATAACAACCGAAAACACCTCCACACATTGCCAGATGTCATTTGGGCGGGGGGGTAAAATCACCCCTCAGTGAGGAATACTGCTCTGTGTTATGCTCTTCTAAAATCACAACATATGTAGTTATTTTTTTTAATATAGCAACCTCTGATTTCAGATAAAATATGTTCTATAGATCTCTCTCCGAAATGAATCAACATTCAAATTCAAACCACCTTAACTGCTCACCTCCTATGCCCAGGCAATTTATAGACCATTTTAAAAATGAATTGATGCTTAGGGAACTTAAGCAACTTGCCCAGAATAACAAAGTTGGTATGTGGCAGAACAAGAATGTGAACATCTGTCTCAATCTCTGCAGACAAACGTTTCTGGTAGTATTCATTCTAAAGTGACATATTCTGTATTTTCTCAATGCTAAGATACATTCTCTCCCTCCAATTTAGTAGCTTTGAAACAGAGGCAACTAAAAACCAATGTTTGTTTACGTAGAACTATTTTTTTTAATTCTCTCCAAAGCTATTATTTAATTAAAAGTGTGTTTCACAACTAACAGCCTCTTAGAATTGAGAATTGAGGGCAGGAGCTGTGATTGTGGGAGATGCTGATGGAGTCAGATGGGAAGGAAAGAGACAGCAGTAGTGCTCCCCGCAATGGGATGTTGCCTGGTTCTCTGCCCCAGCTGTCCATCGAAACTCTGCATCCTTCCCTGCTAACCCCCATCCAGCCTTTGTGACCTAGCTCATACCACACTCCTCCAGGAAGTCTTTCCAGGTCCTTTGGCATGAAGTTCATCCTTTCTAATTTCATCTAGAGGTGTTTTTCCTTTCACAACATGCAGGGACATGACAGAACACAGAGCTGACTTTCTCCTCAGTCCTGGGTGATATTTGCAAACCTGCCTTAACAGATGAGAAGACTGAGACCCAGAGAAGGGCAGCAACTTGCCTAGCCTCTCTCTCAAGAGCACAGAAGAGAAGGGAGTGTCCAGGTTCTTCTCTTCAGTGCTCAGGCTTGTTCTGGGATCGATAACCATAACCAGCTGATTAGCCGTCACGTTAGCAGTCACTTGGCCTTGGAGAGAGTGGCGTTCCATGCTGTGGTGAGGTCTGACCATGACTGTACAATAAACACCATGGCATCTGAGCTCAGAGTGATGAAGTGGTTTGCTCAAGGCCCCACAACTCCCAAGTAGCAGCCCTTGGACTGGGTCTCCTCACACCAGACCTCTGCCCTTTCCCCTGTTCCTTATGGCCGGGTTGTCCAACCTTCTCTCACTCTGATGTTTCCAGGTCTTGGCCAGGCCTGCCTCCACTCTCACCAGCAGGAAAGGGACAGCAGCTCTTCCAGGCCTCCCTCAGAGAATGAGACCCACCCCCCTGCTGTCACTGATGTCACTGGGGCTGTGGTCTGTTCACCACCCCACCCCCCCCAACACACACACACACTGCCCATCAATGATCTAATTCTTCTAGAGCTGGGTTTGAATCCCGCACCCAGCACAGTGACAAGCACAGGTCCCTGCCCAAGCCCCAGACTCCAAAGCAGAGGGCAGTAGGGCTGGAGGAAGTCCCCAGGCTGGTGCATTGTGACAAGTCAGCTGGGGATGACTCTGCCAGTCCTACAGGTTGTCATGAAGACTGAACTGACTAGGTCTGTGAAGACCCTTGGTGCACTCTCAAGTGCTAGGGCAGGGTTGGGGCTGGCTGTGCAGTGTGTACAAGGACACAGGCTCTGGCTCTGGACAGACACTGACCATGTGACTGCAGGCAAATAATGTCTTTGAAATTCAGTTCTCTCATGGGGATAAAATACCAACCTCATCAAAATATGAGCCTAAATGAAATTATAAATTAAGCATCTTACACAGTGCCTGGCATATAGGAGGCACTAAATAAATACTAAGTTCCTCCCTAAATATAAGCATCATTACATGAAGCACAGCAGAAATCAATACCTTAATTCTATTAATTACACTGACAAATCTTACGCTATGGGTAGGGACTCTAACCTCAATGAGAACTGAGATCACTAATGACTAAAGCACCAGCAGCCATCTTTGTGTTTAGTGATCTGTCTTTCAGGAGGACTGCAAAGCTGGAAAATGAATTGCAGCCCAGAGGAAAATGCCACTATGTAATGGAGGTAAATTAACAATGCACATCTCCTTCCACACTGTTTCAGGTCTGCTCCCCTTTCCTATAAAAAGGTTGGAGCTGAGACACAAGCAGGTTCTAAAGAGGGCAATGAAAATTATATGGGCTGTGGTTTGAGAAGGGAAGGAAGAGAAGAAAAAAACAAGGCAAAAATTACTTGACTTGGAAAGGAAAGGGTAAGACGGGTGATAAATAGAAGGGTATTATACGGCAGGGGAGGGTGCTGAGTCACATGCCAAGGCTGTTATTGTGGCAGGGTCTGAGGGGACCAAAGGGATCATGTCTCAAGACTTGGAACACTTTGGAAGAAAGATTATACAAATCACAGACGCTATTAATTATGATTAACAGTGACCAATGTGGGATTTGCTTTTTAGTTCAACCATGTTCTCTTTTTCTAAACATGCCCAGAAACTGCAGGCCAGACTTTACCACACACCTCACCTCTGAAGGCTCTATTCCTATGGCCAGTTCACATAGACAAGGGATTGAGGCTCAGCATCTCTTGGAGGATTCCTCTGACCAGAGGGTAATGGCTAGCTCCTAAGCATAAATTACAAGGGTTTTCATGGATTGGTCCCTAATTGCCTTTACATCTTTATCTCCAGTTTCTTTCCCCTCCCCTGAATCTTCCAGCCACTCTGAATTTTCCATTGATCCTAGAACACATCATTTGTGCATTCATTCAACAAATATGGAGCACCAGCTACACGTCAGGCACTCCTAAAGGCAGTGGGATACAACCACAGCCAACACTACAATCTCCCAGCCCTTGTAGAACTTATACACTAATGTAGGAAGTCAACTCATTTCTAGAAAAAGGTAGGCTAGTTTCAAAAGGGTCATCAGAGAAAGTTGTACTGTGGAGATAATATTTAAGCAAAAATCAGAATAGTGCAAAAAAAGAGCTAGGAGTTAACTGGGCTAACAGCTTTCAAGGCTCAGCAAGTGTAAAGGTTGTGAACAGGCTTCT
Source organism: Cephalophus harveyi (assembly GCA_006410635.1). Classification (NCBI taxonomy): domain Eukaryota; kingdom Metazoa; phylum Chordata; class Mammalia; order Artiodactyla; family Bovidae; genus Cephalophus; species Cephalophus harveyi. Next base: position 377,142 of record SJYT01057612.1, on the reverse strand, counting down.
CTGAATGAGCCTGATGAGTGATCATCATAGCTGGGCAGAGTGAACAAGAATCAGACTAGAAAATGTGACCAGAGGTAGGCATGGACCAGGTTACATAGGGCCTTGGGGTCATGCTCAGAGTATGGATTCTGGCCTAAGACCACTGGAAGGGTCTGGGAAGAGGAGGTTCATGATAACTCTGCCCGTTACATGGAAAATAGACTTGGAGAAAAAGGTAAGTGAGAGGTGACAGGGGTTTGAACTGAGGTGATAATAGCAGAGGTCCTGAGAAGTAACTGGGAGCAACTGATGTGCCTGCATGCGAGCTGGGACTTGAAGAATCAGCAGCCTAACAACTGGGCACCAGGGTCAATGACTTATCTTTGTAGACAAAACACCTGGCATAATGCTTGTCATGATGTGTATTAAATGGAACTGGAAACAGCAACAAATCTTTTGGAAGAAAAATTTTCATGTAACTAATCTTGAGTTTTCCATTTCAGAATTCTACACAATCCTTCCAAAGATGAGAAAAATAAATATGTTGTAGAAAATAAGGAAAAGATTTAATTCCCCATACTCTCACCACCTAGAAACAAACGTTAGTAATTTGATGTACTTCCTTCCACCCCAGTCTTTTCACACCTTTTTTTTTTTTTTTTTTAAGGTGAGGATTTCCATTCTGAGAAGCAGCCTGCTCTACCAGCATCGGTTGGTCAGGATTTGACTCTCACTCCACAGCTGAATGGCCTTTTGCAAGTCACTTTCAAATCTAAAAACAAGGATAGTAACACCTACTGCCTCGGGTTACTGTGACCCTAAATAAAATGATTCATACAAAGTGCCTAATACAACGCTTGGAACATAGTAAGTGCTCAATATATAGTAGTTGCTATTAATAAAAGGAAGTCCAAATCCCACAAGACACAATTATAAGGGAAGTTTTCAACATCTCATTTTTTAGGAAAAAGGCTTTGCAAACCCACAATCTAACCGCATGTACCATTCCAAAGAAAAATAATCATACCAAGAATAGGAATTTGCCAAATAAGATGTAAGCAATATCAAATATTTTTAAAAACCAAAATTTTACGGTAACACAAAATAGCAATGTGCCAAGAACTAACCCCAGGCGCTGGCCTGTATAATAAATCTCTCTCCTATAAAGCTGACATACTTATGGGATTACCGTTTACATTAATAAGTTTTAAGGGTGGACACTGCTCACCTGCCAAGAAATGGTTCTCTCAGGCTTTCCATCTTCAGCGCTGGCTGTGTGACGGGACAGACCACGGCACTGTCAGGCACTTCTGCTCTCCCTGGCCTCTGCCACCACCGAGTGGCGTGATCCTACGCAAGCTGTCCTGTTTAGTCTGTAAAATGAAGTGCTGGCTATACAATTATTCTGCTCTAAAGCTTCTACAACCATGCAGATTTTAATATGTATAATACTGGTTTAAGTAAGAACTATTGCTTAATTAGCAATCTTAAAAACCTTATACAGCATACTGAATATTAGAATGATCATCTGGGGCTTTTTTTTTTTGGTGGGAGGGGGCGAGAGATGATTCACATTATATCGATTTCTATACTAAAATAAAATTGTCACATTTTCTTGAGAAGAGGTTAACTTAAAAAATATTGGGGGTTATGTGGTCCCATGGTACACACCATTTTCAAAGGTGAATCTTCTCTTAGCAAATGTTACTTTCTCAGTGGCTTCAAACTTATTCCAAATGGATCTCTTATTATGTTAGTGGTCAATTTGGCTTACTTTTACATACCATTATCACTCATTAATTAGATGAGGTAATATATGAGAAAATAAACGTTGCTGTTTTTGTAGATTTCTGTAAAAGCTGTTGCCTAGTCTTTGAATTTGTATACTCAACATTAGCCATCTACTCAGCTATATTCAGGGAGATGTGCTGGACCCACATAGGTTCTTGCTGGACTTACATCTAGTAGAAGATCCATCCAGGCAAAACTGAGAGGTTGTGTAAGGGACACTTGACTCAGATTTCAGGGGAGGGGAAGGCCCTAGGGAAAGTGATTCTCAGCTGAAGTCTGAAGGTAAACAGCAAGGGTGTAAGGGTGATGACTGGAGACAAGAGCATGTCTTACTCTCCTCTAGGTCTAGCTAGGGCATCACCTCCTCTAGCTGCTCAGGGCCCTCCCTTCACACTGTAGGTTTTCCTGAAGCTGGGTGACTAAGTCCTGGTTTGTTCCAGGCAGTCCTGCTCTGTCGTTCTGGCACTAACTAGTAATAGTGACCCCTTACACTATCAAAATGGCAATCTACTCCAGTACTACTGCCTGGAAAATCCCATGGACAGAGGAGCCTGGTAGGCTACAGTCCACGAGGCAGCAGAGTCGGACACGACTGAGCGACTTCACTCCACTTTACACTATCAAAAGTGCCCTGGTTGGGATGATCAGTGATAGGATTACCCTATCCTAGTCCTGCTCCTGGCTTGCATGTCTGGCTCCCCTACATGACTGAGCTCCCTGAGGATATGGGCTCCATCTTACCTCTAAATCCACGGCGTGGGCTTCATCTCATTCATCTTTGTATCCATAACTCTAGTCTCATGCCTGAGGCTCAATTCAGATTGAACATCACAGGCTTTCAATAAAATATTTGAAGAATGAAAAGCAAATATGAGGCAAAGAATTAGACTTGCAATCTTTACATCGTGTTAAAAATATGGTTACATCTTTCACTAGCTGTGTGGCCTTCTAATCCTTAGGTTTTTACCTGAAAAATTATGGATATTACCTTTTTCATAGGTGGAAAAGTTTAAAGGAGACAATGCAGGTAAAGTGCTTGAGCACAGCCCTGAAATCCAGTGAGAACTCTTGCTTGCAGCAGCTGCTACTGGACAACGATGCGCACAGCTCCTGCTCTGCAACCCTGCTCTAAGAAAATTAAACTAAAACCTAACAAGTATCCAGGAGGCACTTAAGAATTGTGCACTAAACAAATCTTGGCCTTATGCTAGACCAAGCTGGCAGCAGACCAGATTCTTGGATTACAAAATGCATTAAATTACAATTTAGTGAGCCTTCCCCAGTAGTGGTCCAGTTGTTAAGATTTCATGCTTCCACTGCAGGGGACACATGCTTCCACTCCAGGGTTTGATCCCTGGTCAGGAAACTAAAATCCCACATGCCACAAAGCGTGGCCAAAAAGATTTTAAAAATTACAATTTGGAAGTCAAAAGATTGGACTCTTTTAAGTTCAGTTTAAATAATAACAGAAGAAAAACCTACCTCATATCCAGAAGCAGCACAGAACATAGAACACAGAAGCACTACCTGGCCACATTTTAGACATGTTAATTAACAGCATCTAAATTTTGTCTTTGTTAGAACCATGTCCTCTTTTAAAAGTTATTTTTCTGTAACCATGCCAACTTGGATATTTCGGCCCATCTCCTCTTTTTGAACTGTCAGCCTCTCAAGTTTTGTGTGATTAATGTATATAGAGAAAATTAGAAAGGCTTCAGATTGAGTCAACAGTAGTTTTCTTGATCCCTCAATTATAATATCCTTTTTGCAGTATATCCTTGTTGAACATTTGGAATGAATTAAAACTTTAAACTTCCAGATGTTCAAACTACTACTGTAAATTCAAACTCATTAAAAAGGGCAGATTTACTACCTCTACTTAGTTTTGAAGTCTGTTGTTCGCCCTGTCCAAATAATTTATGAAACCAAATACAGTGGTTAAGTATTCTTTCTATATAGTATTCATGGTAAGAAATAAGGGGCATGTAAAGAGGTCTGGAAATTAACTGCCATTTTAGCCAACCTATAGATCACACTTATTGTTGTTTCTAAGCTAGTAATTATTTCCTGAAACTGATCTAGAAGATTTTTATGCTAATCTGTACTAAAAATTACTTTGCTTTTTCTGGCCACAAAAAGCTGGCTACAGAAGAACATTTGATTACAGTAGAAGACAGCTGCACCCACTCTCATGAAGTAAATGGACCTGGATCTACAGTCCTTTGTGGTAGTGCCTTGGCAGCCAAACAAAGGTGGCAGCATTTCTACACCTAGTTTGTAAAGTCTCAGAAGTTTTGAGCTTCACTTTTTTTTTTATTTTTTACAAGGAACCCATGTTGACTATAATGAGCACATTTTTAGAGATGCTGTGCTGAATGTTGGCAATGGATAAAGCAAGAACATGAAAGAAGCCCATTCCTAAAGCAAATATTTCTTTTACAAATCTTAAGAATGAAGTGGCTTTCACAATCAATTTTAAGACTGAAGGACTGGATTGAAGTACCTAGTTCTGGCATTTATTAGCTGTATAATCTGGGGCAATTCATCTACCTCTGTGAGCTTCTCAACTGAAAAATGGGGATAATTCTTGCCTGAATTTTTTTTTAGAACTTGAATGATATATAATCAAGGTGCTTTGTAAGTTCTAAAATATATAAATATTAAAAAACATTCCAAGTACAATTTTTGTATGTTTAATGAATTACTTTAAACAGCAGTTAAAAAGTAGCTATCTCTAATATGAAACAAAAACCAGATCCAACTAAGTTACTGCAGAGGAACTGGTCTCAAGACGGGTGGGAAGTGGGGTCTCGAACTTAATCAATTATCACTTAATTCATGGGGTAATTGCTAAGTTAAATAAAAATTACAAAATATTATCAATAAAGTATTTGTTCTCATTAATTTACAGGTAACAAATCCTATGTTAGGCTTTAACTTTTTATCCCCCAAAATAAGAGTGGATATGTCAAAAGCAAAAATTCTTCCAATTATATATGCTAAATCTTGAATATATTTCCTAGTCTCTTTTAAAAATTGTTTTGATATGATATACAATCTTTTAAAAATCACACAAAGCTTTTATGGGTACCCTGTGTTCTTTTAACTTCAGTAATATGATCCACTTAACTCTGTGAAGTATGTTTGTGTGTGTGTGTGTGCAGTTATAAGTACAACTGTAGTCCCATGGGCCATCTCTAGGCTATAAGTTCTGTCAGCAAGCACATCTGTTATTGCCAGTTGTTAACCCAGAAGCCTGGCACACAATAAGCATTCAACTAATATTTGTGGAATAAACAGTGACTACACCAACTACACCAACCAAACTCAGATTGATTATATTCTTTGCAGCCAAAGATGGAGAAGCTCTATACAGTCAGCAAAAACAAGACTGGGAGCTGACTGTGGCTCAGATCATGAACTCCTTATTGCCAAATTCAGACTTAAACTGAACAAAGTAGGGAAAACTACTAGACCATTCAGGTATGACCTAAATCAAATCCCTTATGATTATACAGTGGAAGTGACAAATATATTCAAGGGATTAGATCTGATAGAGTACCTGAAGAACTATGGATGGAGGTTTGTGACACTGTAGCAGAGGCAGGGATCAAGACCATCCCCTAGAAAAAGAAATGCAAAAAGGCAAAATGGCTGTCTAAGGAGGCCTTACAATAATAGCTGAGAAAAGAAGAGAAGCCAAAGGGAAAGAAGAAAAGGAAAGATATACCCATTTGAATGCAGAGTTCCAAAGAATAGCAAGAAGAGATAAGAGAGCCTTCCTTAGTGATCAATGCAAAGAAATAGAGGAAAATAATAGAATGGGAAAGGCTAGAGATTTCTTCAAGCAAATTAGATACCAAGGGAACATTTTATGCAAAGATGGGCACAATAAAGGACAGAAATGGTATGGACCTAAGAGAAGCAGAAGATATGAAGAAGAGGAGGCAAGAATACACAGAAGAACTATACAAAAAAGATCTTCACGACCCAGATGATCACGATGGTGTGATCACTCACCTAGAGCCAGACATCCTGGAATGTGAAGTCAAGTGGGCCTTAGGAAGCATTACTATGAATGAAGCTAGTGGAGGTGATGGAATTCCAGTAGAGCTATTTCAAATCCTGAAAGATGATGCTGTGAAAGTGCTGCACTCAATATGCCAGCAAATTTGGAAAACTCAGCAGTGGCCACAGGACTGGAAAAGTCAGTTTTCATTCCAATCCCAAAGATTGCTCAAACTCCCGCACAATTGCACTCATCTCACATGCTAGCGAAGTAATGCTCAAAATTCTCCAAGCCAGGCTTCCACAGTATATGAACCATGAACTTCCAGATGTTCAAGCTGGTTTTAGAAAAGGCAGAGGAACCAGAGATCAAATTGCCAAAATTTGCTGGATCATCGAAAAAGCAAGAATTCCAGAAAAACATCTATTTCTGCTTTATTGACTATGCCAAAGCCTTTGACTGTGTGGATCACAACAAACTGTGGAAATATCTTAAAGAGAGGGGAATACTAGACCACTTGACCTGCAGTCTGAGAAATCTGTATGTAGGTCAAGAAGCAACAGTTAGAACTGGAAATGGAACAACAGACTGTTTCCAAATAGGAAAAGGAATACGTCAAGGCTGAATATTGTCAGCCTGCTTATTTAACTTCTATGCAGAGTACATCATGAAAAATGCTGGACTGGATGAAGCACAAGCTGGAATCAAGATTGCTGGGAGAAATATCAATAACCTCAGATATGCAGATGACACGGCCCTTATGCCAGAAAGCAAAGAACTAAAGAGTCTCTTGATGAAAGTGAGAGAGGAGAGTGAAAAAGTTGCCTTAAAGCTCAACATTCAGAAAACGAAGATCATGGTCCCATCTGGTCCCATCACTTCATGGCAAATAGATAGGGAAACAGTGACAGACTATTTTTTGAGCTCCAAAATCGCTACAGATGATGACTACAGCCAAGAAGTTAAAAGATGCTTGCTCCTTGGAAGAAAAGTTATGACCAACCTAGATAGCATATTAAAAAGCAGAGACATTACTTTGCCAACAAAGGTCTGTCTAGTCAAAGCTATGGTTTTTCCAGTAGTCATGTATGGATGTGAGAGTTGGACTATAAAGAAAGCTGAGAGCCAAAGAACTGATGCTTTTGAATTGTGGTGTTGGAGAAGACTCTTGAGAGTCCCTTGGACTGGAAGGAGATCCAACCAGTCCATCCGAAAAGAAATCTGTCCTGAATATTCCTTGCAAGGACTGATGCTGAAGCTAAAACTCCAATACTTTGGCCACCTGATGAGAAGAACTGACTCACTGGAAATGACCCTGATGCTGGGAAAGACAGAAGGCGGGAGGAGAAGGGGATGACAGAGGATGAGATGGTTGGATGACATCATGGACTCAATGGACATGAGTTTGAGTAAGCTCTGGGAGTTGGTGGGGGACAGGGAGGCCTGGGGTGCTGCAGTCCATGGGGTCGCAAAGAGTCAGACACAACTGAGCAACTGAACTGAACTGATTCATTAGAAGGACTGATGCTGAAGCTCCAATACTTTAGACACCTGATGTGAAGAGCTGACACATTAGAAAAACCCTGATGCTGGGAAAGATTGAAGGCAGGAAGAGAAGGGGACGACAGAAGACAAGATGGTTGAATGGTATCACTGACTCAATGGACGTGAGTTTGAGCAAGCTCCAGGAGATGATTAAGGACAGGCCTGGCGTGCTGTAGTCTATGGGGTTGCAAAGAGTCAAGACACGACTGAGTGACTGAACTGAACACCAAACTATCTAATCTTGCAAAAATGATAATCTCTATTTCATCTATGGAGAGACTACCATAGACTCAATCTACCTTCCAAGACCAGAGTTTATGAAGATGCTTAACAAATCAGGGTTTTCAAGCTTTTAATAAATTCACCAATTAACTTGGAGAACATACATAAATTATGAAAACAAGTGGTAGGCATCTTAAAAGCTTAACCAATGCTTGCTACATGAATGTTTTGGATGAATTATTATAGCACACTAAAAACAGGGCCCTATTTTACAGTTCTGGTCATAACGATGAGGAGTCTATTATCCTTATCCCTTCTGAGCCAGCCTTGTGACTTGTTTTGACCAAAATATGTGGTGAAAGTGACATTCTGTGAGTTCCGGAGGCCATGCTTTGAAGCTATTGCCTCTGCCTTCTTGTACTCTGAGACCAGAAGTGTTAGTAGCTCAGCTGTGTCCCATTCTTTGCAATCCCATGGACTGTAGCCCACCAGGCTCCTCTGTCCGTGGAATTCTCCAGGCAACAATACTGGAGTGGGTTGCCACACCGTTTTCCAGGGGATCTTCCCAACCCAAGGATTGAACCTGGGTCTCTCGCATTGCAGGCACTCTTTACTGTCTGAGCCACCAGGTAAGTCCCTATAACCATGCCACAAGCCCAAAATAAAAGACCACATGGACAGGCCCAGTTGTCCCATCTAGGACCCCAGCCAATCTGCCAACTGAATGAAGAGCCCAGATGAGATTAGCAAAAGAACTATTCAAAACCGGTGGTTTAGCTTTCTTTTCTTGTTAAGCCACTAAGTTGTGGGATATCGTTAAGTAGTAATAGATGATTGATGATAAATTATCTAATCCTCACAGCGCAGCATGTGGTTTTACAGTTGAGGAAATATACCCAGATTACACAATCTGTGAAGGTCAAACCGCTACTTAAGTGTCCTAAGAACTAGATGCAGCTATGAAAAGGCCTGCTCTGTGTCTCCTCTGTCATCCTGCCATCATGAACCTGAACAGTTCTGTCGAGGACAGAGGTACCTCTTAGAGCTTTGGATATAAGAAAAACCCTGGTATCATTTTTATAGCTTGCATGGGTAATGTGTCCTGATTTGACACATCTGCCGTTTGTCTACAAGAAGAAAATGCACTACTATCAGTTCAGTTCAGTTCAGTCGCTCAGTCGTGTCCGACTCTTTGCGACCCCATGATTCGCAGCATGCCAGGCCTCCCTGTCCATCACCAACTCCGGGAGTTCACTCAGACTCATGTGCATCAAGTCGGTATATGCCATCCAGCCATCTCATCCTCTGTCGTCCCCTTCTCCTCCAGCCCCCAGTCCCTCCCAGCATCAGGTGGCTGAAGTATTGGAGTTTCAGCTTTAGCATCAGTCCCTCTAATGAACACCCAGGACTGATTTCCTTTAGAATGGACTGATTGGATCTCCTTGCAGTCCAAGGGACTCTCAAGAGTCTTCTCCAACACCACAGTTCAAAAGCATCCATTCTACAGCACTCAGCTTTCTTCACAGTCCCAACTCTCACATCCATACACGACCACTGGAAAAACCATAGTCTTCACTAGATGGACTTTTGTTGGCAAAGTAATGTCTCTACTTTTTAATATGCTATCTAGGTTGGTCATAACTTTCCTTCCTAGGAGTAAGCATCTTTTAATTTCATGGCTGCAATCACTATCTGCAGTGATTTTGAGCCTAGAAAAATAAAGTCTGACACTGTTTCCACTGCTTCCCCATCTATTTCCCATCAAGTGATGGGACCAGATGCCATGATCTTCGTTTTCTCAATGTTGAGCTTTAGGCCAACTTTTTCGCTCTCCTCTTTCACTTTCATCAAGAGGCTCTTTAGTTCCTCTTCACTTTCTGCCATAAGGGTGGTGTCATCTGCATATCTGAGGTTATTGATATTTCTCTCTGCAATCTTGATTCCAGCTTGTCCTTCTTCCAGTCCAGCGTTTCTCATGATGTACTCTGCATAGACGTTAAATAAGCAGGGTGACAATATACAGCCTTGACATACTCCTTTTCCTATTTGGAACCAATCTGTTGTTCCATGTCTAGTGCTAACTGTTGCTTCCTGACCTGCATACAGTTTCTCAAGAGGCAGGTCAGGTGGTCTGGTATTCCCATCTCCTTCAGAATTTTCCAAGTTTGTTGTGATCCACACAGTCAAAGGCTTTGGCATAGTCAAAGCAGAAATAGAAGTTTTTCTGGAACTCTCTTGCTTTTTCGATGATCCAGCGAATGTTGGCAATTTGATCTCCGGTTCCTCTGCCTTTTCTAAAACTAGCTTGAACATCTGGAAGTTCACCGTTCACGTATTGCTGAAGCCTGGATTAGGGAATTTTGAGCATTACTTTATTAGCATGTAAGATGAGTGCAGTTGTGTGGNTCGATAATCCAGCGAATGTTGGCAATTTGATCTCCGGTTCCTCTGCCTTTTCTAAAACTAGCTTGAACATCTGGAAGTTCACCGTTCACGTATTGCTGAAGCCTGGATTAGGGAATTTTGAGCATTACTTTATTAGCATGTAAGATGAGTGCAGTTGTGTGGTAGTTTGAGCATTCTTTGGCATTGCCTTTCTTTGGGATTGGAATGAAAACTGACCTTTTCCAGTCCTGTGGCCACTACTACTATCAGTAAGACCCAGCAATCGGCAAATATACTCTCATCCTGTTTTCTGAAGCTCAAACAGCACTAACTTATCCCAACATAAACAATTCAATGTCTCTGCAATATTCATTCATTTACATTTTAGCCAGCAACTATTATGCAAAAATTAACTATATCAGGGGTCATACAACATATAATATTTTAAAAGTTAGATAAATCTTACATTTAATAACTTCATAATTTAAATGGTTTTTTAAAGAACTTATCTTCAATTGTGAAGGTGATATTTTTGAAAAGAGAATTTTATCACAAGAATCTGTTTTGTCCACACCGAAAAAAATATATCCGAACTTTACACAAAATTCACATTTTATTTAGATTGAAATAAACTATACAAAATTGATTTTCTTCACCAAAAATAACAGCAATATTTTCTGTATTATTCCTAGATAAACTACAAAACACTTATTTTTGTAGGCTTTCTAGGCTTTGCTTGTAAATCAAGATGAGGCAGTAGATACAGTCATGGAAAAAGCCAGAAGAAAACAGACAAATCAGCTGTCAGTATCCATGGCCTCTGATCCTTTCTTGACCATGAAACTGAAGTGTTCAACACATACCTGCCAAAAAGCTTACAAAGACGTAGGCTCAATAAAGGAATGTAAACAGCAATACCAGATGTGGAACAACAATGGCAGGCTCTTCCATTCAAATTTTAACTTGTTGCTTTAACTTCATTTGATAAAGAGAAAATCTACACTGAAATCCTTGTTGGACAAGCTAACACGTTTCTCTTATAGTCTGATAATTTTCTTAACTGTCCTTTACAGATTTTTAATAGCATTCTTGTAACTCCTACTATTTAAAAGTCAATCATGAGCTTCACTGTAACATTTTACAAAATGCATTCCTTCCTCCCATACCGCCTCTAATTTTATTTTTTCAAAGATCTGATAACTTAATACCTGACAATTTGATCCACAGTGATAAACGTAATGTCTAAAATCACTTAACTAAAACAATTCCACAGTGCCATTAGCAGAGATCACATAAAACTGTAATATGGTACTTTCAACGCTATCTTCTGGAAGAACAGTTAGGTCTCCAAAGCATGGGCATTCGAACAGGCCATTTAAACAGGCAGATTATCAATGACTAATGTACTCAATGGGAGGCCTACAGGTCAAGATATTCAGTGATTAAGCGGCCTACCCTTACAACTTTTAAGATATTTTAAAATTTCTTACATTTTTTTTTCGAATATCAAATATAAGAGAAAGTCTAGGTTAAAAGTCTGTTAGGTATTTTCAATGGTTTCTGAATTATCTGTAGGAAGCTCCGACTTACTTGTATACAGTTTGATATATGTATCCACCATTAAATCCAAATTGTGTTTTATATCAAAATTTATGTTAAGCAAAGCCAAGTTACTTGATCTTTGATCTGTCAAAGTGTTCCTCAAGTACGCTTTGAGACGCTTTTGCCCATTTTCATAGCGTTCATTCTCAACTTTCATCACAGGAAGAATACATAGGACCTTCAGCAATGCATAAACATTAGGAAAAAACTTGATGTCTGGTAGATGAAGGGCTTCATAAATAGTGGATGGAAGTTCTATATCTTTCCCTCTGTGTTTCCATTTGATTCTCCAACAATGCAGCTCAGCAGAGAGTGTGTCAGGATTAGGTAAGTCACTTCGGTACATGTCAGCATGGTGCTCCTCTGATGTATTGAATTTGAGCTGTCCCATGACAGAGGGTACCAGGGATAAGCATTTAAGCGCTTTGAGGTGCTGTTCTGAGAATATATCTTTCAGTTCCTGAATAATGTGTTCCACAGTTGGAACACTTAGAGTTTCTTTATAGTAACTCTCAGAGGTTAGCTGAGATTCCAGGTTACTGTGCTGAGCTCTGCGAAATTTCCCTGGGAGTTTCATCTGAATATCAAGTTTGGTTGCCAAATTTGTGGCTTCCTCAAACCAAAATTCATGATAAACTTCAATATTTTCCATCACTTCATTTAGTGAATGTAACACTGCAGTCAAGCTACTGGCTGCAAAAAAGACATCAGAGGTTTGCCCCTGAAGATTTTTCCCAAAAGCTCTTGTAAAAGATAAAACATTTTTAAGAACAACAATGGTAACAATGAAATCAAAATCTGTTACCGCACTACAGAGCACAAATGCTCGGCCAGCTATACAGTTATTCCATCTAACATTTGTGTCACTATTTATACTATCTAAACATAAAACAAGTGCTTGTAGGAGGTCCACTAAGATTTCAAAAGCATCATGCCTGCCTGTCCACTGAGAATGGCAAATTTCCTTCAGTTCTTTGCCCCTTTCTTCATTGTTCTGAAAGAGGACAGAAATTACATTTTCAAGCTCTAAAAGCAGTTGTGGTGATCGATGGAAAAAAGAACAAACTTCCTCAATTGTTCCTAATGCAACGGATACTCCCATAACAGGCACTGATTTTGCCAACCACATATTTAAGGCACAGGAAGAGCAGAGTGTGTAGATAGCTTGGGGATATTTCTCTAAAAGTCTGGAAGCAACAACTTTCATTTTGGATGAAAATCCACTAGATACAATGTAAGCCTGGCCACGACAGTACTCCATGTTTAATCCCCATTTCTCAGTTATTGTAGTGTGAAATTTCACAGCCAAAATTTCTGCATCAGCTTCATAAGGTAGGAAGCCTACAAATTCCTCTCTCAGGTTGTGAGCTTCGTCGACAAACCTCACCAACACAGGCAGGTGCTCTTCCCCTGCTATGTCCACCACATCATCAGTGATGATGGAAAAGAAGTGAGAATCTCTTACTTCCCTGAGGGTTTCTTCCCGAATGCAGCTCTCACAGATCTCCAGCATCTGTTTCTGCTGTGTTTTGGAACAGAACAATGTGTTAACTGCTGTTGTCTCAAAGCGCTTTCTCAGAACCTCTTCACCAGAATTGATCCGGCACTCTAGCAGTGCTTGAAAGTTATCAGGAGTAAAAAGACCTTCTGGGATTTCATCAGCTTCATGTCCATCCAGAGGTATGTTTTGTTTTCCCATAAGAATCAAAATTTCAAATAAAGATTTTAAATATTCTTTGTTTTCCTTCTCTTCAAGAGTTAAAGGTAAAATGTCTTCATCCTGCTCTTCACCTCCTTCTTCTGCACTGGGATTCTGAGCACTGCTGTTGTTTATTTCCTTATGTTTTGGTTCCTGTTCAGAAGTTTCATCAACTGGAAAAAGAATTTTATAAGCAGGTTCATAAGGAATCATACAAACAAAAAATTATATATTTGGTTAAATATTTAAAATTCACAAATTCATTCATTCAACACTCACGAGGCACCTACTAGACCACAGACTAGGATGCAGAGATTAAATTAAGACACACTCTAGTGGAGGAGACAAATACAGTGAATGAATATATATTCCTACATGTCAATGCTATTATGAGAGGAACAATTTCTTATAAATTTAAGAAGGCACATTACATATACAGAGTAATAACAGACAGTCCACGCCGTCACAAAAAGGACTGGAAGGACTAACATTTACTGAGGCACTGTGTTGTCCTCTTATATGTAGCAGACTGCTCCCTCTACAGGCATGTTATCAACCCCATTTACAAATAAGGACAGTAAATAATTGCCAAGGTCACAGACAGAGGTGAAAATTCAAATCCAAGCTTGTCTGGCTCCAAGGTCCATGCTGACACTTTTAAGCAATACTTTTATATGGGAAATAAGACAATATACTACAAATTATATTCATGCAATTTCTAGGGCACTGCTGCTGCTGCTGCTAAATCACTTCAGTCGTGTCCGACTCTGTGCGACCCCATAGATGGCAGCCCACCAGGCTCCCCCACCCCTGGGATTCTCCAGGCAAGAACACTGGAGTGGTTTGCCATTTCCTTCTCTAATGCATGAAAGTGAAAAGTGAAAGTGACATCGCTCAGTCGTGTCTGACTGTTCGCGACCCCATGGACTGCAGCCCACCAGTGTCCTCCATCCATGGGATTTTCCAGGCAAGAGTACTAGAGTGGGGTGCCATTGCCTTCTCTGTTCTAGGGCACTATTAGTATATTATTAATAGAAATCTCTTCATATGTGGATGGGAGAGGTTAAGGGTTCTGACCTTAAGGTTAGAGGAGGTTAAGGGTTAAGGGTTCTGACCATAGTCATACTCACAACCCTGTAAGTCCTGGCCCCTGTGGCCCCTTTTTTAACTATCATTTTTTAACCATCATGGGTTCATAGAAGCTCCAACAACAAAATGAATGTGTAGTTCCCCAAATCTGGCACCCTGTTTCAAGGCACAGAATATCCTTCACTCCTTTCTTTGCCTGACTCCATGTCTCTTCAACTATAAAGGGGGAAAATAATAGTACTTACCTCTGGGCTACCATGAGAATTACATGAATTAATATATGCAAAGCTCTTAATGACTTGGCGCACAGTAAGCACTCAGTAAAAAGTTAGGTTAATAATAATAGCGGTAGTAGGAAGAGACAGGAAAGGAAGATTAAAAGTAAAAATTGATAAGAACAAAACCCCCTCTAGTCCTCATTTTTTGGTGACACAGCTCAGGCATCAGCACCTGGAGAACAGCTACTGTGACTCCTACTCTCTGTAAAGCCAAGTATCTCAACAGCATTGAGTCTTTAAATTTTTACCAAGAACTTAGTATGCACCACAGGTTGTATGGACAGAGATTCGGCTCCTTTCCTTCCCTAGAGTGAGATACTTACTCTGCCTTGTGCCCTACCACACTGGGGGCACCTAGTGGAAAGAGAGAAGGCCAAGTGCGTGGCATAGTGGTACTCAATAAAGACTAACTGAGCTAAGGTTTTATCTCACAGACAATTCCAGACCACAAGACAATGCCTACCACACTCTTACATCATTCTCACAATAGGTTTTTGGACATAAAACATATTTATTTGTCCTTACCAGGTCAAGGCCTTTTAAAAAGGCATTCAGAAGTTGAGTCATTAACACTATCACTTACTTTTTTTCTGTTTCAGTGTCCTGATTTCATCTTCACTCTAAATGATAAGAAAAAAAGAAAAAAATATCTTTAAGAAAACTGAACTCCAGTATATCATCACAGACTCAAGTAAAAAGCATATTATGAGTCAAATTTAATTCTTTTTTTTTTTGGCCATGCCATACAGCATGTGGAATCTTAGTTTCCTGACCAGGAACTGAACCTGTGCCCCCTGCAGTAGAAGTGTGAAATCTTAACTACCGGCCCACCTGGGAAGTCCCAAATTTAATTCTTTCAAGAGTATAAATTTTTCATAAAGAATACATTCTTCAAACAGACAGATGACAAGCAAACTAGAATCATCTGCTAATGACTCCAAGTTTATAACAAAATACTAGAGGGTAAAGAATACATCATTTAACTTACTTTATACCTAGATCATAATTTGGGGTTACAAGTATGTGCTGGCTAATAAAAGGCATGAACGTATATGATGGCATTTGAGGTCAAACTCAAGGTCCATAAATCATGCCCCTCTCCCCTAGTCTAACCTCAAGGGATGTCATGTAAAAGGGAGTTGCTGGAGTCCAGAACCTAACACAAAAGCTGTGACAATGCCAAAATGGAAGAGAAATGGATATAAACAGCATAGAGAGCCAAGTGGCATATTCAGGCTTAGACTGAGGGATAACTTTCCAAATGTGTCCTTTTCTCCCTCTAACTCACTGTAATTATTAGCTCACACCCCACCCCATTACTACTGTAGGGCATAAAAGCAGCAGTACCAGTGACAGCTAGAGACAGCAGGGTACCTGCTGGGTAGCACAGGAGATGGTACTGATAAAAGGTCAGCAGGTTAGCCAGGCTGGAACATTCCCTCCTTATCCTATGGCCTGTGGAGTTACAAGGATGGCAGATCTGGAAGTGAGTCTGCTGTAAGATATCTGAGGTTCTTTGAGGGGCAGAGAACAGGAAATGATAGCTACAGGATGGGAAGTGATTGAGCTCCTCACCCCTGCTTCATATTACTAAGAAGAAAGCTGCTGTGCAGTGTCAGCACCCATTTATGAGAAGTCCCAGAAAAAAACAGAGCGGAAGCAAAGCATGAAGAAATAAAAACTGAGGATTCCTCAGAACTGAGAAATATCAAACATAAAGAAAATATTTAAAGGAGAAAAATGCATTCACCTAAAAAGGAGTTAAGAATGAGACTGGCATTGACGTCAACAGCAATAACGGATGAAAAAATTAGAAAAAATTAGAAAAAACCTCAGATTCAGATATAGTTTAGTCAAATTTGAAATATCAAACATAAAGAAAATATTTAAAGGAGAAAAATGCATTCACCTAAAAAGGAGTTAAGAATGAGACTGGCATTGACGTCAACAGCAATAACGGATGAAAATTAGAAAAAATTAGTCACACAGACTATACATACCCTCTATGCATCAAATATTTGGGGGCAAAAAGTTTTACAAAATAAACCCGTGTCTAGAAACTAAAAACAAAAACAATCTTATGTTAAACAAGTAGGGGAAATTACAAAACACTCACAGCTGAACAATGAAAGCACTACATGTCTAAAATTGCAGGATACAGCTAAAATATAGACATTTATAGCTTTGAATACACATAAATAAGTTAAACATTCAAGAAGCTAAAGAAGAGCCAAACAATAAATTCTTCAAATCTAGCAGAAATCAATAAAATAGCTCATAAGTACAGCAATCAGTGATTTTAAAAACTCACTACCGTTTCTTTGAAAAGACTATTAAAGTAATTTTAGGAGCAGAGAAAGGCAAGCAGCCTAAAACTCTAGGTGAAGCTCATAAAGTTTTGGAAACATATAAAGCACAAGAAAGGGAAACAAATAAATAAACAGAAATGGTAATCAAAATATTCCTTCATCCACCCAAAGTCCCCTGATGGTTTTACCAAGTTCAACCTAACTTTCAAGAGCAGACAATATCTACCTTATATAAGTTTTTCTAGGAAAATTAAAATAGAAAAAAAGAAAAGTTATCTAACTCATTTTATGAGGCCAACGGATCCCTGATATCATAACTGTGTAAGAAGAATACATGAAAAGAAATTACAGGCCAAGACTTACAAAAGCAAAACTGACCAACTAAATCGAACAGTATATGAAAATTAAAAGAAATATACTGCAGTCATTTAGGCAAAGATGGTTCAACATCAGCAAATCCATCAATGTTATTCACTAATCATTAAAGAAGGGGGGGAAAAAGAACAGATACAATGAAACTATCGATAAGTTCCATAAGTAAAGACAAAAAAAACACCTCTTAATATGAGGACTAAAAGAAAATAAAGGGTATTTCTTTAACTTGATAAAAAAAATTACTTAACAGTACCAATGGAAACATCACATTTAATGGAACAAGACAAGTGTACCAGCCATGACATTCCTGGTACTACTCCATACAGTACTAGAGATGATCCTGACCAAACAACAAGATAGGCAATGGAAAACGTTAAAATTGGAAGACTGAAAGAAGAGGCAAATCTGTCCTTATTTATAGATGATACAATCAACTACATAGAAAACCCAGTAGACTATTAGAATTAATCTAAAAAAAAAAAGGATCTTCAAAATTGGTGGAGGGACTTTCCTGGTGGCCCAGTGCTGAATCCGCCTTGCCATGCAGGTAGCGCATGTTTGATCTCTACCTGGGGAATGAGGACCCCACACGCCACAGAGCAACTAAGCCCCTGTGCCACAGCAACTGAGGCTGCACACCACAATTACAGAGCGGCTGTGGACCACACTCAAAGACCCTGCATGATGCAACGAAGATCCCATGAGCCTCAACTAAGGCCCAACACAGCCAAACAAATAAATAACTTTTTTAACTGGTGGAAACAATCTCTTAACCAGAAATACATAATCTTACCGTAACTTAGCAAGTAATTAAGGAAGGATGTAGATGTTCTCTTCTAAAGAACAACAAAAATCTTGAAAATTTTTCAAAATTTTTACTTTCTGCACTTCTAAATTATTATACTTTTTTTTTTTAGTGTTTATTTACTTGGCTGCACTGGATCTTAGTTGCAGCACACGAGATCTTGAATCTTCACTGTAGCATGTTGTTTAGTTGCTCAGTCGTGTCCAACTCTTTTCAACCCCATGGGCTGTAGCCCATCAGGGTCCTCTGACCATGGGATTTCCTAGGCAAGAATACTGGCGTGGGCTGCCATTTCCTTCTCCAGGGGATATTCCTGACCTAGGGATCAAACTCGAGTCTCCTGAAAGTCTCCTGTATTACAGGCAGATTCTTTTACCGCTGAGCCACACTGCAGCATGCAAAATCCTTTAGTTGCGTGTGGCATGTGGGATCTAGTTCCCTGATGAGGCAGTAAACCTGGGCCCCCTGCTTTGGAAGTGAGGAGTCTTAGCTCCTGGACCACCAGAGAAGTCCTGTTTTGAAAGTATTTGAATAGTCTTTTCAAACAACTAGTAGCTTTGTCAATGACTGCTCTGCTACTTGATAGCTATTTTACTGTTTTTTTTCCCATTCATGGATATGACTAATTAACATTGTAAAAATATTAATTCAAAGTATTTATAATGAAAATCTCAACAGAATTTCTAGAATATGACAAAAGGATTCTCAAATTCACATGGCAGAATAAAAGTCTACAAATAGCTAAGACAATTTTGAAAAAGAAGATTTAAGAAATCACTCTATTTGAAAATGATATAATCAAAAGCAATGTAAGGGGCAGCATCTTATCCAGACTGATTAACAGACTATGTTGGGAAAACTTGATCCCTATAAATAGAAAGGTAAATTAGATCTCTACTGGACACTATACAAATTCAAATGGATCAAAGACCTGATTACAAAAGGTAAATATAGAAGAAAATGAGAAAAACTAGACAAATGTTATCTTTAAGAAGCACATAACCAATGGATTGAAACGACTCATTAAGTACAGAAGCACGGATACAAAATGGAGGAAGGTGAGGAATGGGAATGGTTATAAGGAAAAAAAAATAAGGGGCTTCCTGGTGGCAATGATGACAGAAAGCCATGGTCTGAGGAGTCTGAGTAATTTCATTTTGTTCGAGGTCAACAAAAAACAGGTAGGTTTTAAGGATATCAAAGGTTTATAAAAAACATGCACAAAGATGCCATATAGAGAGACTTAAAAGCTTTTATAAACCCTGTGAGTACTTAATAGTGATGGAATCCTTATCTCTAGTAAAACTACCCATGTCTTAACTTTCACTCTTTCCCTTTCTTAATCCCTTTGTGCCAAAATATTCTAGAAATATACCTCAGTCCCACTTTCTTTACCACAAAGGAAGAGGTGAGTTTTTTTTCCTGCTTCCCTGGAGGAAAATGATTTAGGAGCCTATAATTAACAGCATGAAATTAACATGAAATTAAAAGACGCTTACTCCTCAGTCATGACCAACCTAGACAGCATATTAAAAAGCAGAGACATTACTTTGCTGACAAAGGTCCATCCAGTCAAGGCTATGGTTTTTCCAGTAGTCATATATGGATGTGAGAGTTGGACTATAAAGAAAGCTGGGCACTGAAGAATCGATGCTTTTGAACTGTGGTGTTGGAGAAGACTCCTGAGAGTCCTTTGGACAGCAAGGCGATCCAACCAGTCCATCCGAAAGGAAATCAGTCCTGAATATTCCTTGGAAGGACTGATGCTGAAGCTGATACTCCAATACTTTGGCCACCTGATGTGAAGAGCTGACTCATCTGAAAAGACCCTGATGCTGGGAAAGATTGAAGGCAGGAGGAGAAGGAGCCAACAGAGGATGAGATGGTTGGATGGCATTACTGACTCAATGGACATGAGTTTGAGTAAACTCTGGTAGTTGCTGATGGACAGGGAGGCCTGGCATGTTGCAGTCCTTGGGGTGGCAAAGAGTTGGACATGACTGAGCAACTGAACAGAACTAAACTGAATTAACAGCATACTTTGGCTCAAGTCAACAAGTATCAACTGGCTAAACTTGAGGAAGATTCTTCCAAAGCAAATACTAAAACAAACTAAACACCTCAAGTCCATGCTACTTCAATAACCATGGCATTAATCCCCCATAATGCTACACCTGATATAGAGAGTAACTTGGTTCAATGTTAACATGAATGTATCTACACTAGATTGCATAATATTACAGAGGATAGAAAAGCTGGAAGCACACTGACATACCAGTTCTTTTATTCGCTTTCTGTGTCTACTATGTGGATTATTCAAATGGCTGGTAAGATCGAATATGGTTGGTATGGCATTATCTCGGAGAACTGTCCTGTAAGGACTCTGAAAAAGAAAAATGTGTTAATGCATAAACAGTCCTTAAAAATACATTACACACAAACAAAATTGATTGTTAATGATTTCCCCAGGACTACTTCAACTTCAATTCTAAAGTGTAGAGACTTGCAGAATTGATGATGTCAGTCCAGATCAGCTAATTATTTCTAACTCCTTTTACATTTGTCCTTCTGGCAATTTTATAAATGAAGGAACTGAACTGATGATAGGCATAAAAAGTAAAATGTATTTGTATTATATATATATTTTTTTCTAATTCAGTCTTCCAGCTACTTTTCTGTTCTTCCATGAGCCTACAAAGCAAAGCAGGCACAGAAGTTTCTCAAATAAGCAATCCTCTTATAGGTTTCATAATAACTCTTCCCTCCTTTACCTGCCATTCACTCCCCTTTCGCTACTATTACTGAGAAGCATTAAGGCACTGTGAAATAATACTGATGAGGACCCAAGAGACCAAGAGCTTCCCTGGTGGCTCAGACAGTAAAGAATCTGTCTGCAATGCAGGAGAACCAGGTTTGATCCCTGGGTTGGGAAGATCCCCTGGAGAAGAGAATGGCTACCAACTCCAATATTCTTATCTAGAGAATTCCATAGACAGAGAAGCTGGTGGGCTACAGTTCATGGGGTCAAAATGAGCTGGACACTACTGAGCCACTAATACTTTCACAGGAAGCTTAGAGGCTAGTCCTTATTCTACCAGTGACTCACTCTGAGACCCTAGACAAATACTTTCCCTATCTACAGTCAGTTTCTTCTTTTGAATAAAACTCAGGTATTGAATTAGATGAAGTTATTCACACACTAATGATCATAATGCTCATCATTTCAGTTACCCAACCACCTATACTTTTTCATAATTGACTCACTTTTTTAACTAACAAAATCTTAAGGAATAAAAACTATAAAATAATGATTTGATGAGCTAGTTATATTTTTAACACATATTACAAAATTTAAGATAAAAACTGATTCATGTGCCACTTGATATCACTCATATGCCACAAGTTACACACATAATCACATTTTTACAAACCCTGAACCAGGTATTTCTAAATTTCCTTCTAATTATAAAATTCTTATCACTGAAGGGTGACCACTCTCTATCCTTATAAACTAATTCAATCTGACTAGAAACTGGATGCAAATTTAGACGGTGACAGTCTCCTACAGCCAGACAGACCAGAGGTCAGGTAGGGACAAGAAGTTTATTAAGAGGTAGAATAACAGATGAATAACTGCTACTACATTCCCTTAGCTAGTCCAAAGAAACTGTGCCTTTAATGTCTTCCCAAATTTGCACTGATAAAAACAAAACACACTTCAGTTTAAAAAGCTTTTGTGGGAGCAATGATTGTTTCAAAGCTAATAAAGCAGATTCAAAGTATATGTCAAACAAAAGTAAAAATCCCCATATTTTTTTAACTCAAGGAAAAGAGGTGAGGAAAATATGATGGAAAAATATATAATTAAAGAGAACACACTTAAGTTTTATCTAAAGAACTGTTAAACACATTTGGGAAGAATTTCTATTTCTATTCAATATTTTCTAGTTCAATCACAAGCCTCAGGGAAAACACAAAGAAGAATACCTATTTCTTAATGACATTCAACTTCTAGTGCTGGGCCAATTTTCCTCAGTCTACTATGGAGTTTGAATCAGGGGCTGATATGATACACAATCACTGAAGGGAACAAACACAATACTATACCCTAAGTGCTTTAGCTTTCCTGCTCGGCAAACATCTCAAAAACCAAACCATATTCATATACAGAGTGAAGTCTTGATATCTTCCAATTAAATAAACAGAGGAGGGATAAAACACCATGAAGAACTTAAAAAATTCATATAAAATTAATCTTCTATAAAGCAAAGGTATTATAGACCAAAAAACAATACATGAATAAAAAACATGCAATATTTGTACACCTATTCATAAGTAGCCATGCCAAAAGAGGCTACATTCTATTCCTGTCCATGACAATTTTTATTCAGTATCAAAATTTAATCTTTAACTGCTGAATGAAGGCTTGAGTATAAAGTAATGATCTTACTCTAGCATCAGAGATAATATTTAGCTTTGGTTGAACTATCCACAAACGTTTACTGATGAGATCTTAAATGTCAAACTAATGAATTCAAAACTCTTAACAACATTTGGGTATAAATATTAGATAATGCAGCTTTTAACAGCAATATCTTCCATATGTGGAGAATGAAAATCTCTCACATTTGTAATAACTGATTCAAGATTAAAAAATTATGTGGAAATTTAAAAAGTGAAAATAGTTCTCTTCTATGCTCTGACTAAACAAGAATAGAAGTGAACTATATATTTTATATTTCTCACATTAATCATGTTGGAATTAACTGATTAAGAAATGGTATTAATAAAATAAAAATTTTAAAATGCATATGGTGTGTGTATTCAAAATAATTTGGAATATTTTTATTTAATGTCAAGAACATAAAGTTTGCCTTTTATACATATTAAATCTTTTATTTTGATCATTACCCTGTTAACAAAGCGAGGCAAAAATATCCCTCAAATATTTGCGATTAAACTGTTGAACCGGAATAGGCTCACCTCCCAATGACTTCACAAGTATCTGCTTCAATTAATTTTGAGAAATAAAATAACCCAATCATTCTTTAGTTTTCTGATGCCTCTGCAAAATGTATCTGAAAAAAATATCAAAATAAATTGCTGCATAACAATATATAGTGTATCTTCAAATTAAGTTTATGTCTATCCCAATAACTGATGACAGTTATGCCTAAGCAAGAATATTTGTTTTCATACCTAAGCAAGAATACTTCACAAAACTGTCTTCCTAACTAGTTCTTAAAGTGTTTCAAGTCTGCTTTATTTCAATCAAATCTGTCTTGTGTGTGCCTTTTACGAATCAAAACAGTAACAGAATCACAGACGGTTAAAAATCTTAGACCTTAGGAATTATTTGGTCTAAATTCTTCATTAGAAAATTGAGGCTAAGAGAGGAGAAGTGACCTGGACAAATTTACAGTTAACTGTAATAAGACTGAGAAATTCAGGTCTTGATATGAAATTGCAAATTACTGATGAAAATGTTTTCATCACATGAACTGTATGATTTGCTTCCTGTTGTATCCAGCACATAAAAATTAAGGGTAGGTTCTAACAGTACACACAAAAATTTGCAAAGAGCTCTATCTCTTGATGAAGATTTCACTCATATAAAAGGGCTTCCCTGGTGGCTCAGAGGTTAAAGCGTCTGCCTCCAACGTGGGAGACCCGGGTTCGATCCCTGGGTAGGGAAGATCCCCTGGAGAAGGAAATGGCAATCCACTCCAGTATTCTTGCCTGGAGAATCCCATGGACGGAGAAGCCTAGTAGGTTACAGTCCACGGGGTCACAAAGAGTCGGACATGACTGAGAAACTTCACCTTACCTCACTCATATAAAAGCTCTAGAGAAGCTGTTCCAAATAAAAATGCCAAATTCACCTTAAACATACACATTTATCAGTTCAGTTCAGTTCATTCACTCAGTTGTGTCCGACTCTTTGCGACCCCATGAATCGCAGCACGCCAGGCCTCCCTGTTCATCACCATCTCCCGGAGTTCACTCAGACTCACGTCCATCGAGTCTGTGATGCCATCCAGCCATCTCATCCTCGGTCATCCCTTCTCCTCCTGCCCCCAATCCCTCCCAGCATCAAAGTCTTTTCCAATGAGTCAACTCTTCACATCAGGTGGCCAAAGTACTGGAAGATACATAATAGTTGGATAGCTGGGTTCCAGATTGTTCTATCATATATCTATCTCCATCTATCTCAAAAATGCATCCTTTATCTATTCTGTCTTATCTTATAATATTAAATATTTTAAAGTAATGGATCTGAAACAAGGGTGTGTCACTTTTTACTATTCAACACAAAAAATAAATAAAAGGTGAGAAAGAAAAAAAACAGAAATTAAATCATTAAAATAAAAGATCTATACAGTTGGTAGAAGGACAAGAATGTATGTGAAAAGTTTTTTAAACATAAATAATTATTTCAATGTTTACTCATTTTGATGTATTCTTCTATATTCTCATATATACTGACTTTAATGTATTTTCACTTTGCCCAGCAACTACAGATATTATCTTGCAAAAATGATATCCCAAAATCTCTAAATAGAATCCAATTCCTGTCTAGCCCTCATTATAAAATTGTCCCTACTTAGGAGAATTCACTTGTAAAGGATCATCCATATTAACTGCTGTCCATTCAGATTTCAGATTTCTGTATTCTGTATGAGGAATAAAACCATTCAAATGCTGCCCACATGTCAAAATGAATTATGTAAGGCTATCTCTTGAAGTCAATATGCATCAGTTTAATTGCAGATATTATTCCTATGTTTATAGTTGAATATAAAATACTGAAAAACACCCCATTTTAATGATTCTTTAATATATTTTATATATATTCTAGAACAAATAGCTTTTAGATCTATAGTTAAACTATTAAATAGAGTTTTAAAAACCTGAATTATAGATATGAAGTGAGTCATTCAAGGCTGTATAGTGACTTAGTGATCAACTTGGAAATCATGGAAGAGTATTCTCTAGATTCTGACAATGCAGAACTTCCCACTGATGCACACTTTTTATATTCTACACTTTCCTCAATATTCATCAAACTCAATCTCAAAAATCATTCTTGATTACAAAATAAAGCTGGTATGAGAATTCGCAGAGGAATAGCAAGACTGTAGGTTCACCAAAGAAGTCTCCTTGAATTGGCTTTGCTGTGTTATAGGAAATCTCAGATTAGACTTGTTAACACTTGTAAAGCATACAATTCTCTCCAACAAGTTTTCAGAAAATTTGATCACTTCCTATCTTCCTGCTGCTACTGCTGCTAAGTCGCTTCAGTCGTCAGCATCATCTTTCAGGATTTGAAACAGCTCAACTGGAATTCCATCACCTCCACTAGCTTTGTTCGTAGTGATGCTTTCTAAGGCCCACCTGACTTCACATTCCAGGATGTCTGGCTCTAGATTTAATCATCTAAAATTTTCTGAAGGCTACAAAAAAAGTTTAAAAAGTGGTGACGTTTGACAAAGTGGGAATGGGGCATCAGAAATAGAAGGGTTAAAAAACACACACACACACATACACAAAGGTTTTTAAGAACAAAATAGGTATTATTAAGTTCCAAATCCGTCTTCATCTTAAAGGAAAAAAAAGTGGCAGGGTGTAAGGATAATCTCCAACATTAATATATAAAGATTTACATTTCCAACCAAATAGTGAGTGAAAACAAAACAAACAAAAAAACAAACCCTCTGCTTACTTACAGTTCTGCAGATCATAGAAGTTTCAAAGTGTTTGGCACACAATCGATAATGTTTATTTAGTTGATCAGGTGTTTTATCTTCTAAGTCTGCTCTCCTACAGTTCTCCACCCACTTCTGGCATCTACAAAAATAAAGCCAAAATAAAACTACAGAATATGAGCTTAACATTTAAATTTCAGCATTCAGTTTTAAGGTAAATACCTATTATGGATAATAGATTTCTGCTCCTCTAGACCCAAAAAATATAACATGATTTGGAGAAGTTGATTAACAACAAAATGAGAGCTGGTAGAAACCGCAGAAATCATTTAGTACATTCATTTACAGACAAGGTTAAGAAGTAACTTGTCAGAGTCATATACAAAGTTAGCAGTAAAACTAGAACTTAAACTTGAATCTTTCAACTCCCAGGACATCCTAGCATCAGAGAGGGCTTAATGATCAGCAGTACAAGCAAAAAACTGCACAACCAGGAGGCCAATGGCTTGACATTCCCCTTAGGATTTCAACTTAAACAAGCATATGAAAACACATTGTCACTGTAGAAAATTACAAAGTAGATGTTCTATAAATAACTAGAGTTTATTATGGAAGCATAATGGCTATATTCATCTGCTTTATTATAAACATGATTATCTACAATGATATGTGCAAACAAGATTATAAGTTCCATAAGTGCAGGGATTGTGTCTACACAATCTAGTACACAGATGGTGTTAAGAGATAGTGACTGAGACAAAGTCTATGTCCTCTTGGTGCTTAAATACCTGTAGGAAAAAATTAACATCATCTTCATCATCATAATGCTTATTAAGCATTTATTAAGAGCCAGCTGCTGCAGCTGCTGCTGTTTAGTCACTAAATCGTGTCTACTTGTGACCCCATGGACTGTACCAGACACTGCTCTAAATTGTTTTCAAAGAGGATAGAAATGTTCTATGCACCTAAAAGAGCAAAACTAAGCTCTTGGTAGAAATTTCAGGAAAACAAAATTACCATGGTGAAATGTTGATTATCTAAACTAAAATTGTAAAGCATTTCACTTTACCAAGAGGTATTAATTACTATACACAGTAAGGATGCCTAAGATGTCTGTATTTTAACCACATTCTTACATAGTTATACAATGTGATTATAAATATTTTGATTTCAACATCTAAATTATTGGGTATAAAAACTCACTATAAAACAATTGCCATATTGCTAGTTAAGTTTGTTTCTTAATTCTTAAATCTCTGGAGATTTTCCACACAGAACATCACTGTCTGTATTATTTCTGAACCAAATTGAAATAGCTTTCTGATAAAAACAAGACTCAGATTCAATCAAGGATAAGTTGAGCAGTTCAGTTCAGTCAATGAGTCATGTCCGACTCTTTGCAACCCCGTGAATCACAGTACACCAGGCCTCCCTGTCCATCACCAACCCTCGGAGTTCACTCAAACTCAGGTCCATCGAGTCGGTAATGCCATCCAGCCATCTCATCCTCTGTCGTCCTCATCCTCAATCCCTCATCCTCAATCCCTCCCAGCATCAGGGTCTTTTCCAATGAGTCAGTTCTTCGCATGAGGTAGCCAAAGTATTGGAGTTTCAGCTTCAGCATCAGTCCCTCCAATGAACACCCAGGACTGATCTCCCTTAGAATGGACTGGTTGGATCTCCTTGCAGTCTAAGGGCCTCTCAAAAGTCTTCTCCAACACCACAGCTCAAAAGCATCCATTCTTCAGTGCTCAGCTTTCTTCACAGTCCAACTCTCACATCCATACATGACCACTGGAAATACCATAGCCTTGACTAGACAGATCTTTGTTGGCAAAGTAATGTCTCTGCTTTTGAACATTCTATGTAGGTTGGTCATAACCTTTCTTCCAAGGAGTAAGCATCTTTTAATTTCATGGCTGTGATCACCATCTGCAGTGATTTTGGAGCCCAAAAAAATAAAGTCTGACACTGTTTCCACTGTTTCCCCATCTATATCCCATCAAGTGATGGGACCAGATGCCATGATCTTCGTTTTCTGAATGTTGAGCTTTAGGCCAACTTTTTCACTTTCATCAAGAGGCTCTTTCGTTCCTCTTCACTTTCTGCCATAAGGGTGATGTCATCTGCCTATCTGAGGTTATTGATATCTCTCCCGGCAATTTTGATTCCAGCTTGTGCTTCCTCCAGCCCAGCGTTTCTCATGATGTACTCTGTGTATAACTTAAATAAGTAGAGTGACAATATACAGCCTTGACATATTCCTTTTCCTATTGGTAATAGAAGCAAGGTCTGATGCTGTAAAGAGCAATATTGCATAGGAACCTGGAATGTTAGGTCCATGAATCAAGGCAAATTGGAAGTGGTCAAACAGGAGGTGGCAAGAGTGAACATCAACATTCTAGGAGTCAGCAAACTAAAATGGACTGGAATGGGTGAATTTAACTCAGATGACCGTTATATCTACTACTGTGGGCAGGAATCCCTCAGGAGAAATGGAGTAGCCATCATGGTCAACAGAAGAGTCCAAAATGCAGTACTTGGATGCAATCTCAAAAATGACAGAATGATCTCTGTTCATTTCCAAAGCAAACCACTCAATAGCACGGTAATACAAGCATATGCCCCAACCAGTAATGCTGAAGAAGCTGAAGTTGAATGGTTCTATGAAGACCTACAAGACTATCTACAAGTAACACCCAAAAAAGATGTCCTTTTCATTATAGGGGATTGGAACGCTAAAGTAGGAAGTCAAGAAACACCTGGAGTAACAGGCAAATTTGGCCTTGGAGTATGGAATGAAGCAGGGCAAAGGCTAATAGAGCTTTGCCAAGAGAACACACTGGTCATAGCAAACACCCTCTTCCAACAACATAAGAGAAGACTCTACACATGGACATCACCAGACGGTCAACACCGAAATCAGACTGATTATATTCTTTGCAGCCAAACATGGAGACGCTCTATACAGTCAGCAAAAACAAGACCGGGAGCTGACTGTGGCTCAGATCATGAAATCCTTATTGCCAAATTCAGACTTAAATTGAAGAAAGTAGGGAAAACCACTAGACCATTCAGGTATGACCTAAATCAAATCCCTTATGACTATACAGTGGAAGTGAGAAATAGATTTAAGGGACTAGACCTGATAGACAGAGTGCCTGATGAACTATGGACGAAGGTTCGTGACATTGTAAAAGAGACAGGGATCAAGACCATCCCCAAGAAAAAGAAATGCAAAAAAGCAAAATGGCTGTCTGAAGAGGCTTTACAAATAGCTGTGAAAAGTTGAGCATAGGGCCCAATGAACTACACCTACTTGTTCCACATCAAATACCTAGAAATAAATCTAATGAAAGATGTATAAGACTTCTAATAGAAAATGCTTTTAATTTTTATTGTTTCTTTTAGAAAAAAATTTTAAATAAACGGAGCGATACACAAGTTCGTGGACTTTAGGACTGAATCCTAAAGATATCAATTCTTCTCAAAATGATTTATTTTTTTAATATAATCACAATCCCAAGAAGTTCTTTTATGCATGTCTCTTTGTGTGAGAGAGAGAAATGACAAAGATCATTCTAAAACTTTTTATACAGAAATTCAAAGGATCAGCATAGTCAAGACAATCTTGGGGGGAAAAAGTCAAAAGACCTATATTACCAGATAGACTTATTATAAAGCTTATTAAAACTGTGGTATTGAACTTCTCTGGTAGTCCAAAGGTTAAGACTCTGAGCTTCCACTGCAGGGGATGTGGGTTTCATCCCGGGTCAGGGAATTTCACATGACTCAAGGTGAAGTCAAAAAAAATAAAATAATAAAATAAAAATGCATATATCTTTTTAAAAAAAGTGTGATATTGGCACAAAAACAAACAAAAAAGTAGAACAAAATGGAGAGCTGTGGATGCTTAAGACAAAGGAATCATTGCACAGCGGTGAACTTAAAAGTTTTTCAATAGTCCTAAATTGGCCATCCACAGGGGAAAAATGAATCTTGACCTGCACTTTCATCTACGGAAAATAAATCCCAAGTGAATTATAGACCTAAATATGAAAAGTAATACAATACAGTTACTAAAAGATAACATAAAAGACTATCTTAATCACCCTGACACAAAGAACTCTTAAAAAAGGCAACAGAAAAAAAGTCTAGAAGAAAAGATGAGTAAATTAGGCTACTTTATAGTTAATAACTTACTCATTAAAAGAATCATTTAAGACTGAAATGGCAACCCACAAAATGGAAAAAGGGATCTGTAATATACCAATCTAACAATGAACTCATATCCAAAATATGTATGAAGAACTCCCTACAAATAATTCAGACAATCTAATATAAAAATGAGAAACTTGAATAGGCCGATACACATGAAAAAAAATGCTCAGTAAAAAGAAAAATAAAATTTTTTTAAAAGCTCAATCTCACTAGTCATTAGGAAAATACTAATTAAAACTGTAACTAAATTATTACCACATACTCGTAAGGATGAGTACAATGTAAAAGAAAAAGCAAGAGAGTTCCAGAAAAACATCTATTTCTGCTTTCTTGACTATGCCAAAGCCTTTGACTGTGTGGATCACAATAAACTGTGGAAAATTCTGAAAGAGATGGAATACCAGACCACCTGACCTGCCTCTTGAGAAATCTGTATGCAGGTGAGAAAGCAACATTTAGAACTGGACATGGAAGAACAGACTGGTTCCAAATAGGAAAAGGAGTATGTCAAGGCTGTATATTGTCACCCTGCTTATTTAACTTGTATGCAGAGTACACCATGAGAAACGCTGGACTGGAAGAAACACAAGCTGGAATCAAGATTGCTGGGAGAAATATCAATAACCTCAGATATGCAGATGACACCACCCTTATGGCAGAAAGTGAAGAGGAGCTAAAAAGCCTCTAGATGAAAGTAAAAGAGGAGAGTGAAAAAGTTGGCTTAAAGCTCAACATTCAGAAAACGAAGATCAAGGCATCCGGTCCCATCACTCCATGGGAAATAGATGGAGAAACAGTGGAAACAGTGTCAGACTTTATTTTTTTGGGCTCCAAAATCACTGCAGATGGTGACTGCAGCCATGAAATTAAAAGACGCTGACTCCTTGGAAGGAAGGTTATGACCAACCTAGACAGCATATTCAAAAGCAGAGACATTACTTTGCCGACTAAGGTCCGTCTAGTCAAGGCTATGGTTTTTCCAGTAGTCATGTATGGATGTGAGAGTTGGACTGTGAAGAAGGCTGAGCGCCAAAGAATTGATGCTTTTGAACTGTGTTGTTGAAGACTCTTGAGAGTCCCGTGGACTGCAAGGAGATCCAACCAGTCCATTCTGAAGGAGATCAGCCCTGGGATTTCTTTGGAAGGAATGATGCTAAAGCTGAAACTCCAGGACTTTGGCCACCTCATGCAAAGAGTTGACTCATTGGAAAAGACTTTGATGCTGGGAGGGATTGGGGGCAGGAGGAGAAGGGGACAACCAAGGATGAGATGGCTGGATGGCATCACAGACTCGATGGACGCGAGTCTGAGTGAACTCCAGGAGTTGGTGATGGACAGGGAGGCCTGGCGTGCTGCGATTCATGGGGTCGCAAAGAGTGAGACATGACTAAGCGACTGAACTGAACTGAACTGAAAAGAAATACCACCAAATGTTGATGAGAAGGTGAAACAATTGTGCCCATCAAGGATAGAAAGGATAAATTGTGGTATACTACTACACACAGACTACTATTTTGGCAATGGAATGAATAAACTAGCTAGATCTCACAAACGTGTTGAGCAAAATAAGTCAGGAGTATATGCTATAGGATTCTTTTCATATTAAGTTCAAGGGGAGGCAAAACTCATACATGGTGATTGTACAGAAAAAGAGTTAACACAGCAGGCCTCAAGTTGCTATCTTCAGAAAGACTTTTTTGTAAGGCTGGTCTTTTGGCTGATGTTAGAACTTGGCTTCTCTACACTGATATAAAAATTTCCTCTAACTGATAAGGTGACTTTTAGTGCCTTGACTGTTCATGCAAACAGTATGACTTTTAATCAAAGTCTGTCCTTTTTCTGGGAGTCTGGAATTTTAGCATATGCTAAGCAGAGAGTGTTTAAGTGACCAGAACTCAATAAAAACTTTGGGCACTGGGTCTCTAAGGGCTTCTCTGGCACAAATGCTGCATTTTCACTGCTGGGGAGAAGTGGACTCTGAGTGACCAGACATGGGAGGGAGAGAACATAAGGAAGCCTACACACAGATCCTTCCAACTCTACCTGTCTTTTCCCTCTCTTAGGATGCAGATGTGTGTTCTTACTACACTGCTGTAAGAAACCTTAGCTGTGAGTACAACTATATACTGAGTATATACAGTACAGCTATATACTGAGCTGTGAGTACAACTACATACTTAGTACAACTATATAGTGAGTTCTATGAGTCCAAGTAAATCTCTGAATATGGGGGTGGCTTGGAGACCCCCTCAACATAGTAATGATAGTGAGAACAATGGATACATTTAGGGAGAGGTTAACAACCAGGAGTGGGCACTTTCTGAGGTGCTGGCAATGTTTTCTATCTTGAACATGACCTGTGTATATTTACCTTACAAAAATTCATAAAATTCTAGACTACCATTTTTGCACTTTTCTCTATGGATATCATATACCAATAAAACAGCTTCCCATCACTCTTGCCCTCCCCGTCAGTAGCCAACTAATCTAATGTGCATGTAGTCAAACAGTGCCTACCATGGGGGAGAGCAGGATAACAACTGAAAGGACCACAAGGGAGAAGAAGTTTAGGATGTTAGTAATATTCTTTGTTTTTTTTTAAATCTGGGCAAAATTTTCATGGACATGTTACTCTGAAAATCTAACAAGCTATATACTTNACCATGGGGGAGAGCAGGATAACAACTGAAAGGACCACAAGGGAGAAGAAGTTTAGGATGTTAGTAATATTCTTTGTTTTTTTTTAAATCTGGGCAAAATTTTCATGGACATGTTACTCTGAAAATCTAACAAGCTATATACTTATGATTTGCCATTTTCTGTGTATATATGCTTTACATCAGTAAGTTATAAAAATTACATATGACCACGTCTTTTTTTTTTACACATACATATATTTGTGTGCATGTTAAAATGTACACTTCTACAATTATCTCTCAATCTTTTTTTTAAAACTAATGTCTTCCCTGTCCTAGCTCTCCCTGTCACTGTTCTGTGTCCTTGTTTTCCCTTGGCACAGTGGAATTATTCCCCAAGTCCATCGACTTCCAAACTGGTCTTACCTTTCTGTGACCTCTTCTCCAAGTGGAAAATGCTTTAAAAAACCAATCTGAGAATACTATCTTTCTCTGATTAAGATCCTTTAGTGACTTCCCACTACTCTTAAGATAAAGAACCAACTCATGAGTCTTACAAGATTCTGTACAATCTAACCCTTGTTTTCTTTTCCCTCTTCATATCACAGCACCCTTCCACTTTACCACCTCACATGCCTTATTTCAGTTTCATGAATGAATGCACTGTGATTCCTTTTATCATAGGGCTGTTCCCCATGCTGTTTATTCAACCTAGAATACTCTTCTTGTTGCTTTTTTTCACTTTCTTTGCACAGGAAAATCTATGCAAAGATCTGTCTTTAGATCTTCACTCAAATGTCACTTACTGAGGAAAATTTTTCAGATTTGAAAAAAGTACATCCATCTCTCTCTCTCTCTCTCTCACTCACACACACACACCACCCCCCAGGTAAGTAAGACTATTCTACCTCCATGTACAGTAGTCTCCCCCTTATCCATAGGGAATATATTCCAAGACCCTCAGTGGGTGCCTGAAACCACGTATAGTACTGACCCCTATATATACTATGTTTTTCCAATACTAATGGGTAGGTAGTGTATACAGTGTGGATAAACTGGACAAAGGGATGATTCACATCCAGGACAGAACAGAGTGGGCCAGTGTAAGATTTCATCATAGCTACCCAAAACAGCTAAAGGTTATGAATTTCATCCTGCCAAATCCAAGGGTCACTTCCTGTCTTCAAC
The DNA here is from genome assembly GCA_006410635.1 of Cephalophus harveyi. Classification (NCBI taxonomy): domain Eukaryota; kingdom Metazoa; phylum Chordata; class Mammalia; order Artiodactyla; family Bovidae; genus Cephalophus; species Cephalophus harveyi. Next base: position 343,303 of record SJYT01057612.1, on the reverse strand, counting down.
TTAATCACCCTTTCAGTACCAGTCAATCATTACTGACCACTCCTTTTTAAGGTTTGAAATTTTTTCTTTCAATAGCCTCCTACTAATGCAAGATTTCCAAAACATATGCCAAAGAACACTAGTCAAAGAACTGCTCCAACTAAAAACAAAGGAGGTTTCATGCTCAAATAAATTTGGATAATATTACATACTTTACCCTACATTTGGGATTTAGATACTTCTCTGGGATCTTGAATAATTTAGCTAACCTCTCTGTGCCTGCTTTTCTCATCTGAAAGCAGAGACTATCTCAAAATTTATTGCAAGGGTTAACTGAAATAGTCTACATAAAACACACAGAATAGTGCCTGACACACAGAATATGAAGCATTCTATAAGTATTATTGTTATTATTACAATTAGCAGCATTGTTTGGAGGATTAAATAAGATCATATGAAAGTACTTTAAGATTGTATCTTATAGAAGTGATTCTCAAACATCATCGTCTCAGGAGCCCTTTACCCCTTAAATTATTGAGTAACTAAAGAAATTCTGTTTACATGCATTTTATCTATCAATATTTATGACTATAGAAACTGCAACTTAGAAATTTAAAAATATTAGTTCATTAAAAATAGCAATTCCATTACATGTTATCATAGATAACATTTTAATGAAATAACTACATTTTCCAAAACAAAAACCATTTAGTGAAAAGAATGGCACAGTTCACCATCTTTGCAAATCTCTTTTATGTCTAACTTTATAGAAGAAAGCTACAGTCTCACATTTGCTTTTGCATATAATCTGTTGCCATACGTTGTTTTGGCTGAAGTACAAGAAAGAAATGACTTCTCAATGATGTGCAGTTTAAAAGACTATTACGATATTCCTGTTCCCTACATAATTGTGGCTGTTCTTTGATAAGACACTGAAACTCCACAAGCGGGGGTGTCTTAAAGATTAGCTGCAATGTGGAATCTGAAACCAGACCAATAAGCCTTTCATATTGTTTGATTAAAATCTACTAGCCTAACTTGCACTTTGAATAGAACTTTCATCCATGTATGTCTTTGTAAAATCATGAATTTATCAGTTTGGAAAATCTTAGTTCAGTAAGTTTGGCAGACTGGCTAAATGGTAACACATTATATGATATATTTTTTTAAAAGTCACATTTATCAATATCACCACTGATCTCATCAGAAAAGTCTCATTAGAGAGTTGTCTAGCTCAAGGTAATGAATATAAATTTTCCAAAATTCTAACTTTTGGTTGAATGCTTGGCTGTCAGTTGTTTTTCTTTAAGTGGCAGGCTTATTTTGTTCATTTCTAAGAAAATGTCTACTAAACACCTGTATCTGAAGTCATACTTAGAAAATTTTATAAAACACAATATATAACTTATCTGAGTAGTGACTTCATAATGTTATAAAGTCCCTGAAAAACTCCATGGTACATTCCTGAGATAATGAGCACAAAAAAGGCAAATAATGTCAGTGTTATTATGAAGTAGTTTTCACCTTTTTGACTCCCTGAAAGGGTCGTGGGGCCCCTCCTGAATTCCTGGAAACCACCATTTTACATTGTACGCATTAGAGTATATCAACTCTCAGTTAACTTTGATTAAACTACCAAAGAATCTTACAAGACCTCACTACCTCAGGGGAAAGTCAGTACTGTCTGAGAAGAAAGAAGAATGTTTCAACTGCCCAGTTCAGTTCAGTTCAGTCGCTCAGTTGTGTCCGACTCTTTGTGACCCCATGAATTGCAGCACGCAAGCCTCTTGATGAAAGTGAAATAGGAGAGTGAAAAAGTTGGATTAAAGTTCAACATTTAGAAAACTAAGATCATGGCATCTGGTCCCATCACTTCATGGGAAATAGATGGGTAAACAGTGGAAACAGTGTCAGATTTTATTTTGGGGGGCTCCAAAATCACTGCTGATGGTGACTGCAGCCATGAAATTAAAAGACGCTTACTCCTTGGAAGGAAAGTTATGACCAATCTAGATAGCATATTCAAAAGCAGAGACATTACTTTGCCAACAAAGGTCCATCTAGTCAAGGCTATGGTATTTCCAGTGGTCATGTATGGATGTGAGAGTTGGACTGTGAAGAAAGCTGAGCGCCGAAGAATTGATGCTTTTGAACTGTGGTGTTGGAGAAGACTCTTGAGAGTCCCTTGGACTGCAAGGAGATCCAACCAGTCCATTCTAAAGGAGATCAGTCCTGGGTGTTCACTGGAAGGAATGATGCTGAAGCTGAAACTCCAGTACTTTGACCACCTCATGCGAACAGTTGACTCATTGGAAAAGACCCTGATGGTGGGAGGGATTGGGGGCAGAAGGAGAAGGGGACAACAGAGGATGAGATGGCTGGATGGCATCACTGACTCGATGGACATGAATCTGAGTGAACTCTGGGAGTTGGTGATGGAAAGAGAGGCCTGGCGTGCTGCGATTCATGGGGTCACAAAGAGTCGCGCACGACTGAGTGACTGAACTGAACTGATCTTCCTGCCACTGCCCTAAGGTGAGTTGATTATATATATATATATTTAAAGGGCATTAATGCTACTTTTTCTAAACCAATATGAGGTATGAGGATACGAAATTCCACAGAATGCCATGTATTAATTATACTCTTGAATTTTAAGTTACTTCTAAACAGCTGTTTTTAAAACTGTGCACAGGGACTTCTCCAGTGGTACAGTGGGTAGGAACCCACCTGCCAATGAAGGGGACATGGGTTTGATCCCTGATCCAGGAAGATTTCACATGCCACAGGCAACTAAAGCCAGTGCAAAACAAATACTGGAGCCCGCATGCTCTAGGGCCTGCGAGCCACAACTAATGACCTCCTGTGTCACGGCTACTAAACCCTGTGCACCCATGCTCTGCAACAAAAAAACCACAATGAGAAGCCTGTGCACCGCAACAAAGAATACCCCTCATTCACTGCAACTAGAGAAAGCCTGCGTGCAGCTACAAAGACCCAGGGGACCAAAATTCTTTTTTCATGTACATGGAATTTATAAATAAAATGAATGGGAAATATACTATTTAACAGCATTAAGTATATTTATATTTATGGTTAGTTACCAATGTGAGTTAACTTTTGAATAATAGATGGGCTGGCAATGTCACCTTTTATCAACCCTCCCTACAACCCATTTACAGAAGAAAAAAAAAAAATAAAAGTATAACCACTAACCCTAAGAATACAATTATTAATTCAGTAAGCAACTCTAGAAACTATTTCTTTATTATAATAAACTGGACAGGGTGAAAAATTGTCAAATACAGTAGAATTTGAAATCCTATAGTACTGACTTTTGGTTCTAATACAAAGTTAAGACCTTTAATACATTAAGCAAAATTTGACAGACATAAAAGGACTATTATTATATGACTGACTTAGATAATATGAGTATAAAGTACCTAAAACAGAAAAATTCATGAAGACTGAAAATGGACTGGGGTAAAAAGTTACTGCTTAATAGTTAAGTTTTTGCTCAGGATAATGAAAAAGGTGTGGAAGTAGACAGTGGTGATGAATGCAGAACACAATGAATGGTAACTAATGCCACTGGATTATACACTCAAATATGCTTTTTAAAAAAATGATTAAAATGGCAAATCTTACACTACTGCCATTTACATTAAGCATACATGGATTTTGGTATCTGCAGGGGATTTCTGGAAACAATCCTCTACAGACACCAAGACACGCCTGCGTATTTTTATCAAAAAAATTTTAAATTAATAACATGATACACCAAAAGCCACTTAACTGTACATTTTAAAAAGGTGAATTGTATGGTATGCGAATATCTCAATAAAGATGTTTTTAAAAGAGTTTTTAAAAAGCTCGTAATTTGGTCATGAAATATTCAAAGGGCTCTTACATATAGGTTGGTGCAAAAGTAATAGCGGTCTTGCATTGTTGAACTTTGCTGTTTGACAGTGGAATACATTCTTATACAAATGTGGCTATACATCATTTTAATGCTACCCATCTGATCCACTATAGCTTTCTGAATCCTGGTGAAACTATTACATCTGAGAAGTACGCTCAGCACATCAGTGAGATGCACCAAAAACTGCAATGCCTGCAACTGGCATTGGTCAACAGAATGGGCCCAATTCTCCTCCATGGCACATCACACAACCAACGCTTCAAAAGTTGAATGAACTGGGCTACGAAGTTTTGCCTCATCCGCCATATTCACCTGACCTCTCATGAACCAACTACTACTTCTTCAAGTATCTGGACAACTTTTTTGCAGACAAAATGCTTCCACAACCAGCAAGAGGCAGAAAATATTCTCCAAGAGTTTGTCGAATCCAGAAGCACCATTTTTTATACTACAGGAATAACAAACTTATTTCTCGTTGGCAAAAATGTTTTAATTGTAACTGTTCCTCTTTTGATTAATAAAGATGTATTTGAGCCTAGTTATAATGATTTAAAATTCATGGTCGAAAATACACTTTTTCACCAACCTAATAAAACAGAGCAGAGTCCAGTGCCAGTCCCTGACAGTCCAGTGGTTAAGACTCTGTACTGCCACTATAGGGGACATGGGTTCAATCCCTAGTCAGGGAACTAAGAGCCTGCATGTCACAAGGCTAGGCCAAAAACCAAACTAAAAAATAGATAAAGCAGGACACAGATTTGTTCACTGTCACCTGAGAACAAAAGTAAGACCTCCAAAGCATAAATTACAAGGGGGAGGCACATTTCCACTCGATATAGGAAGAAACAATAGTCAATGCTGTCCAGAATCCTCAAGTATCCCCTCACAAAGCAAAGGAACTGACACTAGAGGTGTTTTAGCAAAGGCCCACCTGTCAGAAATGTACAGAAGCCTCTTAAGCGTCCATAAGTAACTTGATACGAAATCATGTCTATGTCTTTTCTTAACAGTCCTTACATTAGATTCTCAAAAGGAACATAGATCCAAAAAAGTTTAAAAGCCACTACTCCTGAGGGAATTCCAACACTTCAAAGGATACTGCACTAGATCTACAAACTCCTTCCAAATCTGAGATTATTAGCCCCTATAGGCCATACTCCCCAACTATGGAGTATAATGAAAAGAGTATTCACTCCCTATAAAGATTAACAACCTGTGGTCCAGAACTGACCAGTGGTGCCTTCATTATGCAAGTGAAATATACTTTCAATTGGGCTCAAAGGAAGATAATGCTTAATAGAGCGAGGCCCAGTCAGATTAAGATGCTCCTCTCCTCTGCTCCCACAGAACCCAATGGCTATTCCTCACTCTCCTGAGCTAGTAGTTGAACTTTAAACACTGAGAATACTCCAGGGCTCAATCCTCAGACCTAGTCTACTTTACTTACCAGTTCCATGGTTTTATAAACTGAGAATGCCCATATTCACAATCTCCAGTCTGGAAGTCTCTAAATTCCAGACCTGTATATCTTTTAATAGCTTTGACTCTTAAATATTTAGGTCACTGATCTAAATATGGACAATTTTGAGTTCATTTATGGATATGTATGAAGAAAGACATCTATTCTTGAATGTCTATGAGGCCTCTCAAACTTCACATGTCCTAAACCAAATTTTTTATAGTCCTCCACTGAACCTGCTCCTCCCAGTCTTCCATAGCTCAATAAAGGCTCAGGTTAAAAATCTTAGAGTCATTCTTCACACAGATGGCCAACAGGCACATGAAAAGATACTCAAAATCACTAATCATTAGAGAAATGCAAACCAAAATCACAAGGTACCACCTAACATGAGTCAGAATGGCCATCACTAAATAACAAATAACAAATGCTGAAGAGGGTGTAGAGAAAAGGGAACCCTGCTACACTGTTGGTGGGAATGTAAGCTGGTGCAACCACTATAGAAACCAGTATGGGTGTTCCTCAGAAACTAAACACAGAGTTACTGTATGATCCAGCAATCCCACTCCTGGTCATTTATCTGGACAAAACTGTAATTCAAAAGACACATGCACCCCCATGTTTATAGCAGACTATTCACAATAGCCAAGACATGGAAACAATCTAAATGTCCATCGAAAGATAGATAAAGAAAATGAGGTACATATCTATAATGAAATACTACTCAAGACATAACAAAGAATTTAACAATGTCATTTGCAGCAACATGGATGGAGTTAGAGATTACCATACTAAGTAAGTCAGAAAGAAAAAGACAATACCATATGATATCACTTATATGTGGAATCTAAAACACGACACAAATGAACCTATCTACTAAAGAGAAACAGACTCACAGACATAAAGGACATTCTTGTGGTTGCGAGGAGGGTTGGACTGGGAGTTTGGGGTTAGCAGACACAAACTATTATACACAGAATGGATAAACAGCAAAGTCCTATTGTGTAGCACAGGGAACTACATTCAATATGTGATAAAGAATGTGTGTACTGGAAAAAATTTTTTAAAAGAGTGTGTGTGTGTATATATATAAAACTGAATCACTTTGTTGTGTAGCAGAAATAATACAACATTGGAAATAAACTATACTTCAATTTTTTTTTAAGGGCAAAAAATCCTAGAGTCATTCTTGACTTCTGTTTTTCTCTTATAAACTATATCTACAACATTAAAAATCCTGCTGGCTTCACCTGCCAAATAAACCTCAAATGCAACTACTTACACCTCCACCTCTATAAACTTAGATTACTGCAATTAAACCTGGATTACTGCAACTGCCTTTAACTGGTCTTTCTGCTCTCACCTTTGCTTCCCTACAATGTACTCATCAAGTTAGCCAGTGATTCTGTTAAATATTTAAGTCTCTCTTCTAAACCCTTTGAAGACTTCTTATTTCACTCAGGATGCCATCGTGCTTTCCACAGCCTACAATAACCTACACAATTTGCACCTACCACAAACATATGTACATTTTTCTGGTCTCATCTCTTCCTCTCCCACGTCCCTTTGTGCTTCCCTGGTGGCTCAGAAGGTAAAGAATCTGCCTGCAATGGGGGAGACCACGGTTTGATCCCTGGGTAGGGAAGATCCCCTGGAGAAGGGAATGGCAACCCATGCCAGTACTCTTGCCTGGAGAATTTCATGGACAGAGGAGTCTGGCAGGCTACAATACATGGGGTGGAGAAAAGAGTCAGACGTGACTGAGTGACTGACCTTCCTTAAATCACCTTGAGGACTCCTGCTTGTACCTCTAACAAGCATGCCCTGCCTTTACATTTACTGTTTCTACAGACTGAAATGTACTTCCCCTGGATACTTCCATGGCTGACTCCCTTATCTACTTAGGGTCTTTGCTCAAATAGACTTTCTTAGTAAGGCCTTCTCTGATAATCCTATTTAAAATAGCAATTGTGCCTCCCCTGCTGCTGCTGCTAAGTCACTTCAGTCGTGTCCAACTCTGTGCAACCCCATAGTCGGCAGCCCACCAGGCTCCCCGGTCCCTGGGATTCTCCAGGCAAGAACACTGGAGTGGGTAGCCATTTCCTTCTCCAATGTATGAAAGTGAAAAGTGAAAGTGAAGTCGCTCAGTCCTGCCGGACTCTTCACGACCCCATGGACTGCAGCCCACCAGGCTCCTCCGTCCATGGGATTTTCCAGGCGAGAGGACTGGAGTGGGTTGCCACTGCCTTCTCCGGTGCCTCCCCTACTACTCCTATTCCCCTACCCTCCCATCAAACATTTGCTTTTTCTCCATAATATTATGACTGTGTGGATCACAATAAACTGTGGAAAATTCTGAAACAGATGGGAATATCAGACCACCTGACCTGCCTCTTGAGAAGCCTATATGCAGGTCAGGAAGCAACAGTTAGAAATGGACATGGAACAACAAACTGGTTCCATATAGGAAAAGGAGTACGTCAAGGCTGTATATTGTCACCCTGCTTATTTAACTTCTATGCAGAGTACATCATGAGAAACGCTGGACTGGAAGAAGCACAAGCTGGAATCAAGATTGCTGGGAGAAATATCAATAACCTCAGATATGTAGATGACACCACCCTTATGGCAGAACGTGAAGACGAACTAAAGAGCCTCTTGTTGAAAGTCAAAGTGGAGAGTGAAAAAGTTGGCTTAAAGTTCCACATTCAGAAAATGAAGATCATGGCATCTGGTCCCATCACTTCATGGGAAATAGATGGGGAAACAGTGGAAACAGTGTCAGACTTTATTTTCTTGGGCTCCAAAATCACTGCAGATGGTGACTGCAGCCATGAAATTAAAAGACGCTTACTCCTTGGAAGAAAAGTTATGACCAACCTAGATAGCATATTGAAAAGCAGAGACATTATTTTGCCAACAAAGGTCCGTCTAGTCAAGGCTATGGTTTTTCCAGTGGTCATGTATGGATGCGAGAGTTGGAGTGTGAAGAAAGCTGAGCGCCAAAGAATTGATGTTTTTGAACTGTGGTGTTGGAGAAGACTCTTGAGAGGCCCTTGGACTGCAAGGAGTTCCAACCTGTCTATTCTGAAGATCAGCCCTGGGGTTTCTTTGGAGGGAATGATGCTGAAGCTGAAACTCCAGTACTTTGGCCACCTCATGCGAAGAGTTGACTCATTGGAAAAGACTCTGACGCAGGGAGGGATTGGGGCAGGAGGAGAAGGGGACGACAGAGGATGAGATGGCTGGATGGCATCACTGACTAGGTGGACGTTGAGTCTGAGTGAACTCCGGAAATTGGTGATGGACAGGGAGGCCTGGCATGCTGCGATTTATGGGGTCACAAAAAGTCAGACACGAATGAGTGACTGAACTGAACTGAGACAGTATATTAAAAAGCAGAGACATTACTTTGCTGACAAAGGTCCGTCTAGTCAAGGATATGGCTTTTCCAGTGGTCCTGTATGGATGTGAGAGTTGGACTATAAAGAAAGCTGAGCACCGAAGAATTGATGCTTTTGAACTGTGGTGTTGGAGAAGACTCTTGAGAGGCCCTTGGACTGCAAGGAGATCCAACCAGTCCATTCTAAAGGAGATCAGTCCTGGGTGTTCATTGGAAGGACTGATGTCGAAGCTGATACTCCAATACTTTGGCCACCTAATTCGAAGAGCTGACTCATTTGAAAAGACCCTGATGCTGGGAAAGATTGAGGGCAGGAGGAGAAGTGGACGACAGAGGATGAGATAGCTGGATGGCATCACCGACTCAATGGTCATGGGTTTGGGTGGACTCTGGGAGTTGGTTATGGATAGTGAGGCTTGGTGTGCTGCGGTTCATGGGGTCGCAAAGAGTCGGACACGACTGACTGAACTGAACTGATTCATCACCATCTGATTCACGGTGTATCTACTTATTTTCCCCCACTAGAACGTAAACTGGAGAAGGCAATGGCACCCCACTCCGGTACTCTTGCCTGGAGAATCCCATGGGCAGAGGAGCCTGGTGGGCTACAGTCCATGGGGTCACTAAGAGTCGGACACGACTGAGCGATTTCACTTTCACTTCTCACTTTCATGCATTGAAGAAGGAAATGGCAACCCACTCCAGTGTTCTTGCCTGGAGAATCCCAGGGACGGGGGAGCCTGGTGGGCTACCATCTATGGGGTCGCACAGAGTTGGTCACGACTGAAGCAACTTAGCAGCAGCAGCAGAACGTAAACTCCATGAGAACAGAGTCTTCGTTTTAGTTATTTATTCTCTCTCAGTGCTCAGAACAATGTCTAGTACATAGTAGGCCTTCTATAAATATTTGTAAAACAGCACGCTATATTATAGTCAGCTACTTATATATATTATATATCTCCTTAAATTGATTGTAAGCTTTCTGCAGGCAGGAACGCTGTCTCATAAACTCTGAATTTCCGGGACCTCTAACGTTAGTGCCCTGACACACACAGTAGATACTGACCTGAAATGAATGAACCAACGAGACATGCCAAGGAAAAATCCTCAGACTTTCAAATACAGTCCCTACTCTGCTAAGTCGCTTCAGTCGTGTCCGACTCTGTGCGACCCCATAGACGGCAGCCTATCAGGCTCCGCCGTCCGTGGGATTCTCCAGGCAAGAACACTGGAGTGGGTTGCCATTTTCGTCTCCAATGCATTAAAGTGAAAAGTGAAAGTGAAGTCACTGAGTCGTGTCCAACTCTCAGCGACCCCATGAACTGCAGCCCACCAGGCTCCTCCGTCCATGGGATTTTCCAGACAAGAGTACTGGAGTGGGCTGCCATTGCCTTCTCCGTCCCTACTCTATCACTCTCTAAATATAAGTGAAAGCGTGTGTGTTACCTCAAGGATGACGTTTCAATAACAACTACCAAGCCCTCTCGCGTACCCGTCCTCGCCCACGCCCGTTATCCCCACATTAACCGAGTGAGATAATGAGTAACGGTCAGAAACAGAATTTGAACCATGAACAAGTCCGAAGGAGGGAGTAGTTGTCACTGGAGATCAAAGGTGGTCAGACTCCGAAAAGAAATATTGTCCCGGGGGTAGAAAGGCCCCGGAGACCACAACCATAGATTCCAGGTCCCTCTTCTGACAGCTAGGCTAACTAAAGCCCAGAGAGGAAAGCGGCTTGTCCGAGGCCACACAGCAAGCAAATCAGGGCGAGAACCCACCTTACCCACTCGCGCCGCCCAGTTGCCTCTTATTCGGGTGGCGCCCAACACGCAAAGCCCCGCGGCCGCACGTGCTCCGAGGCCCCCGAGCGCCCGCCGCCCACCGCTCGAGGCCCGCTCCCCACCTCGGAGCCGGGTTGGGGTCAACAACTGTGCCCCCCTCAGGCCCCTCTTAGCCCCGGAGCCTGCCCAGGGCCAGCGGTTGGCAGCACGAGCCGCCGAAGAGGGCCCGGGCTGCCAGCTCCGCGCCCGCCGCTCACCTGGCCGGATCCCGCGGGAACCTGAAGAAGGCCAGGTCCGACTGCGTGCTCTTCCGCGTGCAGTTGGGGGCCGCGCAGAAGTTCGGCATCGTTGTCTGCCCGCCGGCCGACCCAGCCCTCCCCTCCCCGCCTCCTCAGGGCAGCCCGCCCGCCCGTCGGGGCCGGGGAGGGGAGCCAGGCCGGCCGGCCGGCCCGTGAGGGCCGGTTCGCTGGGGGGGAGGGGCGGGCGAGAAGCCGCGAGGGGCAGGAGGGGCGCCGCGGTCCGAGGCCGGGCTGGGGACGCGGCTCCACAGTGCTGTGAGCGGCCGGGAGGATTTACCGCCGCCGCCGCCGCTGGTGCACCTCCCGCCCGCCCGGGACGCTGCCGCCTCCTTCCCACAATGCACCCTGGCGCCCGGGGGTGCCCTCTCTTCCCTCAGCCTTCCTTCCCCGCCCCCTCCTTTCCGCCGACTTCTCCCCGGGCGGGTACGCGCAAGGAAGCGCGCCCGCTCGGGTGTGGCGAAGCAGAGGCGGGGCCTGGCGCAGGCTGCCGCAGTGCGCCTGCGCGCGGCCTACCCGCGAAGGGAGGGAATGGCGCATGCGGGCGTGTCTCCAGGGACTCTAGAGGCTCCAAGCCCTCTGCAGCTCCGGTAGGTTTGGCGTGCACGGGTTTCCGGAGATCTGGAGCGAGCCTGCACGTTACAACACCGATGCGTCGTTTCTTGTTTCTTTAAATTGCCACCACGTAGGCTTCTACTGCAGAGATTGCCTTAGACTGTTCAGAGCCGCGGGCAACGGGACGATCTTGGTGCCTGATTTGCACACCCCCATTAGATCTTCGTGCCCGAGTTGGACGCAGACGTGGGTTGTAGGAGACTTCATTTTCCCCAGCTTTGCAGCTACACTGTGGCCCCGTTAGCTTCTAGATTGGAAGCCCCAGGGGCTAAAATTCAAAAAAAGCAGTTACTCTTACCTCATGAGGCTTCCAGAGGAGCAAGAATAGCGGCATGATTCCACCTGCACCCCTATAGAGATTGGTCCCTCTGTCTTTCCTTCACAGTTGTGGCGTTTTAACGTTCTTGTGTTGCTTAAGCCCCAAAATGAGTGACCGATATCTAGAACAAAGGATTAGTATCAAATTTTGCGTGAAACTGAACAAGTCTGCAAGTGAGACTCACCATCTTTTAAAAGAAGCTTACGGGGATGAAGTCATGTCAAGGGCCAGAGTTTTCGACTGGCACAAAAGGTTTAAAAAAGGACGCGAAGACATTCGAGATGATGCCAGAAGTGGTCGTCCTGTCACCCACCGGACGGATGAAAATATTAAGAAAGTCAAGGACTTGGTCTGTTCAAATAGGCAGTTAACCGTGAGGATGATGGCCGAAGAGTTAAATTTAGATAAAGAAACTGTTAGGCTCATTCTGAAAGAAAACTTGAATATGAGGAAAGTATCTGCAAAAGTTATATCGGGTATTTTGAAGGATGAACCTAAACCTCGAAAACTTGACTTTTGCTCTGATCTTTCAAAGGAAACTAGGAAAAACAGCTCATGTGTGAGGAAAAAGGTAAGGAATTCTGAAGCATGCAGTCATCTCCAGTGAGAAGCTGGTGAGGAAATGCCTCTGCCTGTATCCCATCCCAAAATCCGTTCCCCTGCCAGCCAGCTGCTGCAGACTTCGTCATCAACCAGCCTTCCCAGCAGGACAGCTCTGGGTTGGTTCACACACTGTGGTGAAAGGAATGTGGGGTGGCTGAACCCAAACTGGAAAGCTGCCTAGCAGTTAGGCACCTTCATTTGCTGCTCATTTATTCAGCTTCTTTACTGCTCCTCTCTGTATGTCATATCTCTGCTCGTTACTCTTTACTAAACTCTTGGGCCAGCTTCCTTGCTGTTTTCTACAACTTTGAAGAACTTTTGGCTATTGACTCCTGGTACTTGCTTGTGCTTAATTTTTTCCCCTTAACAAGTTTTTTCTTCGCTGACCAGACCTTAGCTTGATGTGGCTGTCCTTTTCCTTTGTTCTCAGTATTCTGCCTCGGGATCATACGAATGAAAGGTGGGAGCATGACCTCTTGGAGTCTTTCTCTCTGTGTGCCTAGGGAGGCATTCTCTTCTGGGAGGACCCTGAAAGAAGGCCTACAGTCCCAACTTGCTTCACAGTCAGGGCCTGAGGTATGGTACAGAAGGCAGTGGCATGCTGACATATGGAGCAATGCTAAGGGCCTGTCCAGCCCAAATGACTCAGAGGGAGCCCCTCAGAACTCAGGAGTTAGCCTCCCATCCTGACCTTCTCACAGACCTACCCCTCACAGAAGAGCTGGGTTTGTTTCATTCTAATCTTGTGCTTTGGACTCCCCTCCACCCACTTCATTTGGGTGTATCCTGTCTCATGGAGAAGGAGGATCTAGTCCTGAAAAATATCATATAAACCAGAGGATTCAGGTCCAGGCTATGATGTGTATAGAGTAAGAAAAGGTAACACTCTAGACCTTCAATTCAGGCAGTCTTTTGCCTCTGTGCTGATCCCACGTATCAGCTATTTTTAGTAACTAATACCAACATTGTCAGGTATTTTTTTGAACACCTTCAGTGTTTAGAACACTGCTGAGTATTGACAGTATGAGGTTATGAAATAAGATCACCAAGGGCTGGGTGGACTTCATGCATGAGGTGGTTCCTGGACTGGATCCTTAGGAAATTAGGCACATTTCCAGGCAGGTAGAACAGGATGAGGTTTCGAACCTCTTGTCAGTAGGAAAATGAGGGCAGTATTGGCTGAAATAGCAAAGTCTAAAGAGGAAGATAATAGTGGTGTGCAGAAGATGAACAATTTGAGATAATTTGCTTCCTCTCCTCTGCCCCAAACTCTGTTCTAATAGTTTATAAATTGCTTCCCCCTGAGTCTGTAGGCAAGTTTGTAATAGCCCACTTATTTGATTATCTCATTTTCTCATCAAACCCTCAAAAAGAAGCAGTCTTTACTAGTTTAGACTCCTATATCTCTTCCTGGCTCTCTGCCAGGATTTATGGAGTGAAACTTTTCCCGAATGGGTTCCAAGAAATACCACATAGACTGGAAACATCTCAGAATGCCTGGTGGAGGAGTGTGTGTTGGGTAGAGGTGGGGATGGTTAGTAACAGCATTTCACAGAATTGGCCACTGTCTTTGTTTTAACCCAAGGATTTTTACACATAATAGCTCCTATTTTTTAACTGGTAAGTTAGTAAACAGTCCTGGTTGATGGTAGAGGCACAACATTTATTCAACACAGTTGTTTTTAGTTCTTTCACTCTCGCCTTCAAAATATTACAAGTTTCCAACTAATACCTGTCAGGTTTGAGGCACCCTGAAAACTAGACCTTATCTCACAAATAAAAGGTATTTTTCAGGAAAACTCTAAGCAACAGCTCACAGACTCCTGCCTGCAGAGCAGCTTCTAGGCATTTCATCTCAGGATCATTACATCTTCCCACGTCAGATAAAGCCCTGGGCTCCCCATAAGGCCTTTCCAACAAGGACACTGCACTTCTAGGAAGAAAACCCCACAGCTGGCAACCAGAAGCAGGTAATCAGGAGGGTGAATTCAAATTGTTCCAAGTAGCTGTGATGAGAAAGACTTATTTATTACCTACGTTACCTTAGATCTGAGAAGGCAATGGCAACCCTCTCCAGTACTCTTGCCTGGAAAATCCCATAGACGGAGGAGCCTGGTGGGCTGCAGTCCATGAGGTCACTAAGAGTCCGACATGACTGAGTGACTTCACTTTCACTTACCTTAGATCATGTCCTAGGCAGTAGTCAGGTTGAACTATATCACCTGAACCCATTACCCTTTTGCAAGGTCTCTCAGAAAATAGTCAATAAGATCATTCACTCTAGAAAGCCTTAAGTTTGGAGGGAAATAAAGATACTCATGCAGACCAAATCATTCACATATGGCTTCTCAGGATCTCTACACCCCATTTTAGAGCATAATCTCTAAGGAGTATACCCAGACAAGAGAGTTCTCATGTAACAGTACCCCTTTTGTGTCCACCCGTCAAACCTGTTTTATCTTTGACAAGAATTTTGCCTGCCTGCACCTTGCTGCCTAGGCCCCTTGAGATTTGATCTTATAATCTCAGGGATCCACCCATCATCAAGCCCCAGGCCCTTGGCCTTGACTTTTCTCAGATATTGCTCAGTTCATTCTCCAGTCTACTCATGCCCCTCTGCTTCCCTGGGCTTTGTTTCCAAATTCTGGACCACACCTTCCAGTAGCTGCTTTTGGCTTCTTTGATATGCTGACCTTGAATTCCCCTTTTGGTCTTGGTTTTCCACTCAGCAGCAGCTCTTCTCCTAATTTTTAGATCCCTCTTTGGCTCCCTAGTTCAGCCCTATAGTCTTTCTTTTTTTTTTGGTTAGTTTGTTTTTGGCCATGCCATTCGGCTTGTGGGATCTTAGTTCCCCAACTAGGGTTTGAACCTGGGCCCTTGGCAATGAGAGTACAGAGTCCTAACGACAGGACCACCAGGGAATTCCTGGCCCTATAGTCTTGAGTAAAGAAATTAGTCCATCCCTGGCCCCAGATTGCCTCCCTATCCTCAAGAAGAGGGGTGGGGGCACATGAGGAAATGCGATTTTTTTGTTTGTTTCTAGCCACCTGTCACCCTTAGCCACCAGGGGATCCACTCCCCAGAGGCAATCAATATTACTAGTTTCTCAAGGCAATTTAGTTACCTCTGGTACTCAGGAACTGTAAAAGAATTTCAGAGGTATAATATGCAAATCCATTCTCCTAGCAACTGTATTTTCCTGGGCAGGAGAAGCTCCATTTAACCATAAGAGATGAAGCTTGGCTCTCTATAGGTTGTCAGGAAGAGAGCTGGCCATCTGCAAACCTTGAGTATAATTCTCAAGCTCAACACACAATCAGGGAATCTCTTTGGCTTTCAGGCTGATCTTCCCCATCCCTATTATGGTTCAAAATCCACATGGAATGTTATATATGTTATATACCATGGCTGCAAGTCTGGGAGGAACAAACACTTTCCAGGGCAGATCATCCCATCATAGAGTTTATCCAGTTCTTTCTTCTCCCATTATCGCTCCTTCCTTCCACCTGTCCCACTGGTACTGGGACAGAAAGAATAAAATATTCACCAATCTTTGATTTCGAAAAACATGGGTAAGTTCTGCAGTCTTCTGAATTCTGCTCCCAGCTCTGAATTCTCATTGAAATGTCATTGTTTGGGAAGAATGTGTACCTGGGACCTGCTTTCCAGAATCTTCCTTTCAGATCCATTTCTTAGCATTCAGACTTACCTTTGGAGATGCCTAAGTAAATCTGGATGCTGAATGACTTGAAGATGTCTAATACAGGAATGGAGTACTACTGGGAATTGTCTGTCACTATATCACATGTACTGATCAGCCAGCCTGCTATCTGCAGATATCATTGCCAGCAAGTCTTACCGGGCTCATTGGAATCGGTTACCAGGGTCCTATGTGGCTCACTTTAAGAGTCTTTTTTGCTGCTGGGATTGTATATGTAACCCTGCATTCTCCAACTGCTCCTTAGTTGGATTAGACCTCTCAGATTTTATCAGGCTTTTGCATCCTGTATGAGGCAACACATGTATTTATCTTCTATGGTCCTGCCTTGTCAGGTTCTTACAAATCTGTCCCCGTTGCATCACCCCTCTCCCAGTATCAATATCCAGGAACAAAAATTCTGTAGGGAGAAACTTTAATACCTCTAAGGACACACTTGGATTTAATGAAGAGATCAACAAACTTCTGTAAAGGAAATGTCCTAGGTTGTATGGGTAACTTTCTCAACATTTTAATGCAAAACCAGACATAGCTAATATGGAAACAGATAAGCATGGCTGTGTCATAATAAGGATGATTGATCCTTTTCCGTCAATAACATTGTTAATGTTAAGCTGATCTGGCAATATCTGGCAATTTACTACTATAGAAATGGTGGAATATTGAAGGGAATCTTTATGGTGCCAGGAGAGTGAACCTGAGCTGAATGATTGACTATTTTACCTTGACCATATTCTGATTCACAAAATAAATTTTATGCCATCCTTTACTAAAAATTAAAATATACATACTACTACCTATATTTTGCCCTTGTAATATCTCAAAAAAAATAATTGGCAATACTGAAAATGGTGCCAAGTTACAACCAGTGATAACAGAATAAATTGAAGATAACTCCAAAACTGCCTTGACCATGGATGGCGTTTGAATAAGTTTGTTATCAGGAGGTGACAAAACTCATTGAATTACATTTTTTGCATGCTTGTAAAAAAACTATATATATATATTTATATATATATATATATAACAAGATATATATATATATATCCTTGCAACTGATACTAAGCTGTGTTCTTTCAGATGTATTTACTTGTTTTTCTCCCAAAGAGAGCCATATTGTGTCACCTTCATTTAAACTGATTTTGCAAAGTTGAAATAGAATCTCAGGATTGAACAGACATTTGCAAGGGTGTTTAATCCAACCAGTCATGTTTCCTTTGAATCCAGAAGTGGCTAAATATTACAGCTACTGAAAAACTGCATCTGAAAGAAGATTCTGTGTTAATTCAGCAAGTTTTTATGGAGTGGCTCTGTGTGCCAGGCACTGTCCTGTTTGCTGGGGTACAGGAATGGACAAAGCAGACACAAGCCTTAGGTTTGATGGTCTGAAATCTAATTATATTACTCTTCACTCTTGCAAAACTTCTGTTCCATGTGCTCATACTAACTCTTTTTCAGTTGCATACCTGGAGAAAGGTATGACCTTTGCCACAGGCCTCTCTGCTGTGGTCATGATGCCTCTCCAGTTGCATTAATAATTTAAGGAATGTATTATATTTTATTATCCTTTAGACCAATCTCTATTGGTAGAAAAACATGCTGGCAATGTTGGAAGTGTAAATTGGCAACAGCTTTCTGAAAAGCAATTTGGCAGTATCTATTAGGAACTTTAAAAATGTTTATATCTTCTGACCCTCTAGTTCCACTTCTGGGAATCTGTCCTAAAGAAATAGGCTAAAATGTGGGCAAAATTTATGCTCTAACAATCCAGAAGTCCAACAGTAGAAGCCTGGTTAAGTAAATTATAGTATGACTGTACAGTAGGCTATTATGCAATCATTGTAATTAATATTTGAATTAAAACAGCATGGCAAAATGCTTAGAATGTTAAGTGAAAAGAGTGATACACAAAATTACATACATAAATCCAAAAGTATTTTTCTAAAATATTACTTTTATTAGTAATAATAAAAGTGCTATTTGATAATAAAGTGCTTTTATAAATAAAAGTTTTATTTATCAGAATAAAACAATAGCACCAAAAGTTGGCAACAGAGAGAGTCGGGTTTGGCCCAGGAACTGTTAACTGGCTAGGTCCACATAGAGACTGTTTGATACTATTGTGTTGGGAGCAGAAATGGAATAGGAGTGAAAAGGGCCTTTCCGAAAGGAGAAGGTGACCAGAATCCCTACAGAAATCCCAGGTGGCGTGAGAAGACACCACGAATGGCATGTTCCTGTTACGTGGTCCTAGGGAGGTAAGGAACACATATGGACCAAGTATGTTCTGACAAATGGAAAGGATTTGAAGTACTCTCCTGGGTAAAATTAACCTCATTCTTGCATTCTCTCATACAAAATGAATATTCTTGAGAAATTTTATTACAGCTGATTCTCTGAGAATCCTCGAGCCATCCATATAATTTCTTTAGGACAGGAATGACTTTCCATGTGCCAAGTCTACCTCCTCCCATACTGGGACACTCAACACGGATGTGCACGAGAATATTGGATATTCCGCACGGAGAATACCACACACATATTAATAGTCATCTTAATGATGTAACTTACAAACTCTGAGGCTTGCAAATGTTTTTTTGATGGTGTCCAGAATTACTGTGCGTTTATTTATATCTGAAGAGTAATCATGTCATGGTATTTTCAAGTGAGAAATGATGTCGGTAATGTCATAGAAGAAATGTTCTCTTGGGGAAGTGTGTCTTTCGTTGTTACTTTAGCAAAATGTTTGTCATTAAAATGCCAAATACATCTCCTTGGTGAATTTCTAATTTTCAAGTGAGTACACAAGGTAAATACATGTTTTATAAGCATCTAGATTACAGATTTGTCGAGCTGGAAGGGCTCTTCAAGGTCTAAGTCTCTTGGTTGATAGAACAAAAGAATGAAACTGGGGTTTTAGTCCTGCTCCTTAACAAGCCATGTGACTTCAGGCAGTTCATTTGCACCACTGGAGCACTTCAGGTTATTCATCCATAGAAGGAGAATAATAAAACCTACCTCGTGGAGGGGTTCATTTGGTTCATTTAGCAAATATTTATTGATTGCATATATGTATCTGACTCTCTTCTAAACACTGAGACAGTAGTGAACAAGACAAAAAAAAAAAATGTTCCTCTTTATGAGCTTACCTTTAAGTAGGGGAGACAGACAAGAAATAAGATAAATAAGTGAAAATATGGTATGTTCATGATTATTAGATGTGAGGCTTACATTAGAGTAATGTATGTGAGGTGCCCAGCACAAGATCTGGCGTGTAGTAAGTATTCAGTAGAGAGTAATTTCCTTTGCTTCTTCAGTCTTCCTAACAGCTCCTCAATTAGTCTGTAGCATGATAGTAATCAGCAAAAGGCCTGACCCAGTGCCTTCTACCTCTTGCCAGTTAATAAAGCCTACTTTGTTTAAGAAGACAAAAGAATTCTTACAGATGTGTTTTGCACTTCCTGTGTGGCAGGTTAATCAAGGTGGTGCCTAAACACTATTGATAAACATCCTTTTCTGAAACCAGTTGGCAAGGGCTCTTGCCTGGAGCTAGATGGCATTTGTCCACAAAGACAAATGCATAGTGTCTTTGGTCTTTAAGCACAATGGACTAGGAAACTATACTGGCTGTTTCTCTTAAAGAAAAGATGTGTGACCTATATCCTGTTCCAAACATTGCAGAACTGGGCAGAGTTTACATTATTTATGGGAACCAGGGTATTGTCTAAAAGCCAGGAAAAAGATGGTTTAATACTTGTGGTTTCTATATATTTTTTGCCCATTGTAGAAAATTTGGGGAGTTCAGAAATGTTTAAAAAACCAGCCAAAAGTTCACCTCTAGGGTTCAGGAATTTCACCATTTGCAGTGGCTTCTCTTGTGGAACACTGGCTCTAGAGCATGGGCTCAGTAATTGTGACACATGGATTTAATTGCTCCACAGCATGTGGAATCTTCCCAGACCAGGGATCAAACCTGTGTCCCCTGTATTGGCAGGAGGATTCTTATCCACTGCACACCAGGGAAGCCCCTGAGTTCCTTCTTTAGGCCTGCATTTGTACTAGGCACAGAGGGTATAGCCCTTGCCCTCAGGCAGTACCAGCCTTGTATGGTAGGGAAAGGCTAGATGTGGAGAGACCCCTGAGAATGGGCTCCTACCTTAGACTGTCAGGCTTTTTCCCACAAGTCAGCTCTAGAAAAAGCTTTTGTAAAGAATTGGTAACAAAAGTTGGAATCGTCACACTTAGGGTGATTGTGGCACTTAGGGTGATTGTGGGGATGAGAAAGGGGAGCATAAAGAGGCAAAACACAGAGAGCAGCGGTAACTGCCTGACTAGGACTGACTCCCCAGCTCCTCTTGTGTAAAAGGGCCTTCAGTTCTGTCCTGTGACGTTACCTCTCAGAAGAAACCGGACATCAGGCTGTGGGCCATCACTCCTGTGACTTGCTTTAAGAACCTAATAAGTGAAAATTCAGATTCACCCAAATTAGATGAGGAAATTGGCCCAGGGAGACTGAGTGAATTTTCTTGAATTACACATCTAGTTGGTGACAGAGCCAGGGTAGTAATGAAGGACCCTGAATTTCACTTAGTCCAGTGACTTTTTTTCCATTACACCATTGGTAATAATTTCCTTCACTGAAGTGTACATTCTTCAGATAACTTTAAAGCAATGGTCAGTCTTGCATTTGATGAATATGGTTTATCAATAACTGATTTACATGCAATTTGGGGAGAACATATTTATGGCACAGAAGGCAGTAAAAAGGTTTTTCCAAGTTTTCCTGGGATGTCTGGGCCTTCTCCTTCTCCCAGAGGTATGTTTTCACAAGTAAATGTTGGCATTCTGTCATTCATTTTTTTTCCAGATGTTCTTCCCAAGTAGTGTGTTAATGTTTTGTGTTTTTAATATTTATCACATTTTTAAAAATCTGGGCACATAAATCTTAATAAAATTCTCAACTATCTCCTCTCTGCTGTCTGAAATTTCCGGGTGTATTTATACTCATGACAGTATCTGAAAGCATGAACACTGTCACATCATTAGGGCTTATATTCCTAAACCCTAGATTTGTGTTTCTAGATGTTCTGAAAATTCTTTACACTTCACTTGTAAATGCCACTATACTGCACCATGACATTTCCATAGTAACACATATTTCAAGCAAGAAAACAGAAGAAGCCCTAGAAAAAGGGAAGGAGGTCTCAAATTAAAAAAAAAAAAAAAAATTAAAAGTAGACTACATAAGATGGGGAGGAGTATAAATTGTAGTTTGATGTCCCATTAAGAATTGAATGTCCTGCAGGCCCACTTTAAAGACTGGCAATTTCCACCACAACAAAGTAGCCCAATTTTGGAGTCACACTTCCTTTGAGCCTTACATCCTGTCAAGTCCAGGTCATTCCCCTAACATGTCTTAGTGTCACATACTGCATCCAGACAGGGGTGGTCACCTACCTGTCACATCACTGTTCTGAAGTCCGTTCTCTGCAATGCTGCACACATCCTATTTAGTTTGGAGTTTGCTTTAAAAAAAAGCCACAGGCTTTTTGATGCCAGCTTTTCGAGCTTGATTAAGTCACACCCTCTGCCTGGAATCCATCCTTGCTGCCATCCACCTGGCAAACTCCTACTCAGCCTTCCCATTGCTGTCCTCTACCCCCTACTTCTTGGTAAAGCAGACCCCACAATGTACAGTGCCCATTCTTATGTCAAGGAAACCATAACACTTATCTGAACTTAACTGTTTGCAGAATGTTTTTCCTCCCGTACCAACCCAAAACCACATTTGATTACTCTCTGTATTTCTTGCATCCAGAATAAAGCTTGCCTGGAACTGTTCAATAAATGTTTGATAGATGAATGAAAGAATAGACGTTTATGGTGCTTTTGTGTGTGTGATTAAATTCACCATTTTAACCAAAGTGTGCATTTCAGTAGCATTTGGCCCATTCACAGTATTGTGTGATCATCACCACTGTCTAGTTCCAGAACATTCCAAAAGGAAATTTTTTATCCATCAACTATTCACTCCTCATTTAACCACTTCTGCAGCACCTGGCAACCACTAATCAACTTTATATCTCTATGGATTTGCCTATTCTTGGCATTTCAAATAAACAGAATCATGCAATATGTGGCCTTTGTGTCGGCTTTTTTGACCTAGCATAATGTTTGCTAATTCATCCATGTTGTAGCATGCATCAGAACTCCATTACTTTTTAGGGCTGAGTAATAGTCTATCGTCTTGATACACCACATCTTTATCTATTGATGTTTAAATGTCTGATAGACATCTAGGTTGTTTCCACCTTTTGACTTATGAATAGTGCTGCTATGAACATGTATGTACAAGTTTTTGTTTAAATATTTGTTTTTAAGTTTCCTGAGTATATACCTAGGAATGGAATTACTGGGTAATATGGTATTATATGTTTAACTTACTAAGGAACCACCTGACTTTTCCGCAACAATTATGCCATTTTATGTTACCACCAACAATGTACAAGGTAAGGGTTTCAATTTGTCCACATTCTCTCCAACACTTCATTTCTTACTCTATCCATGCTAATGAGTGTGAAGTGGTATCTTTTGATTTTGATTCCTATGTCCCTAATAACTAATGATACTGAGCATGTTTTCATGTATTTTTTTGGCCCTTGTGTATATTTTCTTTGGGGAAATGTTAATTCAGGTCTTTTGCCCATTTTATTTGGGTCATTTATCTTTTTGTTGTTGAGTTGTAAGAGTTCTTTATATATTCTAGATACTAAACCCTGATCAGGTACATGCTTTGCAAATACTTTCTGCCATTTTGTGGATTGTCTTTTTGTTTATAAAATTTCTTAATTTAATTTTATCTTTTTGGCCACGCTGCATGGTTGTGGGATCTTAGTTCCCCAGTCAGGGCTCAAACCAGTGCCTACCTGCAGTGAAAGAGCAGAGTCCTAACCACTGGACCACCAAGGAATTTCCATGGATTGTCTGTTTACTTTCTTGATAGTGACCTTTGATGCACAAATTTTTTAAATTTTGATGAAGTCCGGTGCTGCTGCTGCTGATCTATTTTTTTCTTGGTTGCTTATGCTAAGAAAACATTGCCAAATCCAAAGCCATGAGGATTTGCCCCTATGTTTTCTCCCAAGAGTTGTATAGTTTTAGCTCTTATATTTAGGTATTTGATCCATTTTGATTTTGGTTTTGTATATAGTGTGAGATGAATACCCACCTTTATACTTGCACATGTGGATGTCCAGTTGTCCTTACACCATTTGTTGAAAAGACTGTTCTTTCCCTATTTGCACATTTGTTTTTGAAAAATATTTTCAAATTATAAGTAAACAATTCTTTTTTTCTTTCTTTCCATATTTGAAAGATTTTGCTTCACTATCTTCTGGGTTAATTCTTACCTTTGTTCCTCCGTATGTACTGTTTTCTGTCATGCTGCTCTTCAGACTTTATCATGCATCTTAGCAATTTTATTAATATACCCTAGTGTAGTTTTCTTCATGTTTCTTGTGCTTGAGGTTCAGTGGGATTCTTGAATGTGTGGCCCTAAAGTTTTCATCAGATTTGGAAAATTTATGTCTATCATTTCTTTCAAAAATTTTTTTGCCCCTCCTTCCTTTATGGTCTCCAATTACATGTATATTAGTCCACTTGAAGTTGTTCCTTAACTCAGTGATGCTCTGTTCAATATTGTCTTTTTTTTTTTCCCTCTTGTGTCTTTTTGTGTAGTTTTTATTGCTATGTCTCCAAGTTTATGAATCCTTTCTTCTGAAATACCTAGTTTATTTTTATTTCATTTTCTGTAGTTTCTATCCCTAGAAATTTGGTTTGGGTTTTGTTTGATTTTTTTTAAGTAGCTTTTTAGTTTTGGAATAATTTTGGAGTCAGAATATTTGCAAAGCATTCCACATGCCTCTTAACCAGTTTCAGTTTCCTCTAATGTTATTTTCTTTCATTACCATAATATACTTATCAAAACTAAGATATCAAAATTGGTGCATTAATAGTAAATAATTAACACATTTTACTCAGATTTCAACACTTTTTCCATTAATGTCTTTTTTATGTTCCAAGAATCAGCTGAAGATGGCACATTTCATTTAGTTGTTATGTCTTCTCTTCTCACCCACTAAAGTTTTTCAGTTTTTTTTGTTGTTGTTGTTTGCTTTTAATGACTTAGGAAGTTTTGAGGCATACTGGTCATGTATATTGTAGACTATCCTTACTTTGGACTTGTCTGATGTTTTCCTCATGATTAGACTGGGGTTGTGGATTTGGGGAAAGAATAACATAGAAGTGAAGGGTCCTTATTGTTACATCAAATTAGAGGGCACATTATATCCACATTTCATCACTGATGATGTTATTTTAATCACTTGGTTAAAGCAATTTTGCTATTCTTCTCTTTCCATATTTTGTTCTTTAGAAGCAAATCACTAAGTTCAGGCCACATTCAAGGAGAGGGGAGTGATTAAGTTCCACCTCTTATGGTGGGGGGTAGTAACTATATATATCATTCAGACTTCTTCTATATGGAATAGTTATTAATATATTTTATCCCCAATTTATTTATTTATTCAATGACTGCTTTATATCAGTTTGGATTCATGTGTATTTATTTAACCTTTTGTATTATAATTCAATACTATTTTATTTATTTTATTACTCGAATGGTTCCAGCTTTGGCCACTGGATGCCCTTTAAGATTGATTTCTGTGTCTCTTTGACATGGTCCATCCTTTCATTTTCTTAACACTTCCTTCAGTTCAGTTCAGTCACTCAGTCGTGTCCGATTCTTTGCGACCCCATGAATTGCAGCACGCCAGGCCTCCCTGTCCATCACCAACTCCCAGAGTTCACTCAGACTCACGTCCATCGAGTCAGTGATGCCATCCAGCCATCTCATCCTCTGTCGTCCCCTTTTCCTCCTGCCTCCAATTCCCCTTTCTACTATTACATTATGCTCCAGGATCATCTTACATTTTCCCTATTCCAGATCTGTAATCAACCATTTCTCTAAAGTGCTTTGGTTCCTTTTATTGGAGAATGGTGTTTTGAAACCAAGATATGGACACTGGTTGTAGGGAAGTCCCTGGGTCTTTTTTTGTATTGTCCATATCTCTATTATCAAGCCCACTCTTTTCTCTAGTTTCTTGATCATGTGGAATATAATTATAACTATTTTAATGTCCTTATCTACTCATTCTACCTATCTTAATCAGTTTTAAGTGACCGATTTTTCTTCCCTCGTTATGGGTCCTTTTATATGGGTCTTTTGACTTTTGGAAAAGAGATTTTGGCTGTTATTTTTAAGCTTTGTTAGATGGGACTAGAGCAACTAAGTTATCCTAGGGCTAAATTTGCCCCATTATTGTGATGAAGCCCATCTGATGCCTTGTGATTTACACCTTGCCACTCTTAATGTTGGGAACAGGCACTGGACCTCTGTGATATTTGAGAATTATTCCTTCTAATTCTTTTGGATGATTCTTTTTCTGGATTCAGGTAGTTTCCTCACATGCATGCTGAAGACTCAAGGTAGACCCGCAGCAGATAACCAGAGCTTCCTTTCTGTTCACTTCTTTTCTTTTTGGCATTCTTCTCTGTGAACTCAACACCTTAACCACCCGATTCTCCACTCCATCTCCTCAACTCAGGGAAACTATTGAGTTCTCCCTGGGTTTGCTCTCTTGGTACCAAGGCTAGGAAATCCTCTCCAGGAGGAAAGCAGAGATAATCACAGGGCTTACTTCACTTATTTCCTCTTTTAGGAATCACTATATTTAGTTACCTGATATCCAGTCTCTTAAAAATCATTGTTTCATATATTTTCTCCAGAAATAGGTCTAATCCCTATTACTACATCTTGGCCAGAAGCAACAGTATAAACACAGAAAATTAATAGAGCTAGGGCTTATAATTAACTCATGGGCATGCATACCATAAAACTTAAAGATGTAATATATATAGTGGTTAAGAGTATGGACTCTGGAAAAAGACTGCCTGGATCCAGACTCTGGTTTTCCATCTTACTAGCTATTGTCAGCTACAAATTGGCACTTGCTGTCTACACGGATTAAATCATGTGCTGCTGCAGCTGCTGATTTTCAGCACTCCCTGAAAGGAGCTCAGAGTGGAGAGTAGAAATGAGGCACTCTGTACTACGGGAAAAACTGGCAGAACAGGTCTTCAGATATTTGGATATTTTTAGGAGCTGATTTCATGAGCTCAATTCTTATATGTCCTCATTTCTAGAAAAACTCTAAAATCCTTCATGGTGATGACTTCTTGTGACTAACAAAAACCTTCTGCAAAAAATAGGTGCTTGATTGCATGTAGTTTCCCTTCAACAAAATCACATGTATATTGACCTTCCCCTCTACCTCTCTGGAGCAGTTTCTCAGAGTTATCTGAGATGCTGTCTCCCAGGTGATAGTCCTCATTTTGCCCTAAATAAAACTTGACTCACAACTCTAATGTTGTGCTTTTTTTTTTTAAGTTAACACTATAAATCCTGGGCCAGTCATATAATCTTTCTGGGTCTCAATTTCCTCATCTTTAAGAGACGATCTTAACGATCTTATTTCACTGGAATGAAATGAGGGTTAAACAGTACATGGAAAGCATTTGGAACAGTGCTAGGTTCAGAGCAAGCATTCAATAAATATTAAATATTATTCTGAATACAGTAGTCTCCCCCCCTCTTATTTGCAGGGAATGTATTCCAAGACCCCCAGTGGATGCTTGAAACCACAAGTAATGTGAACCCTATATGTACTATTTTCCTATATATACATATTTATGATAAAGCTTAATAAATTAGGCACCATAAGAGATTAACAACAACAACAGTGAATAACAAAATAGAACAATTATAATGAGGTACTATAATAAAAATTATGTGAATATGGTCTCTGTCAAAATATATTATTGTCCTGTACTCCAGAAAAATATCATTTCTGCTTTATTGACTATGCCAAAGCCTTTGACTGCTGGATCACAATAAACTGTGGAAAATTCTGAAAGAGATGGGAATACCAGACCACCTGACCTGCCTCTTGAGAGGCCTATATGCAAGTCAGGAAGCAACAGTTAGAACTAGACATGGAAAAACAGACTGGTTCCAAATAGGAAAAGGAGTACGTCAAGGCTGTATATTGTCACCCTGCTTATTTAACATATACGCAGAGTACATCATGAGAAATGCTGGGCTGGAAGAAGCACAAGCTGGAATCAAGATTGCCAGGAGAACTATCAATAACCTCAGATATGCAGATGACACCACCCTGATGGCAGAAAGTGAAGAGGAACTAAAAAGCCTCTTGATGAAAGTCAAAGTGGAGAGTGAAAAAGTTGGCTTAAAGCTCAACATTCAGAAAACAAAGATCATGGCATCTGGTCCCATCACTTCATGGGAAATAGATGGGGAAACAGTGGAAACAGTGTCAGACTATTTTTTTGTCTAGTCAAGGCTATGGTTTTTCCAGTGGTCATGTATGGATGTGAGAGTTGGACTGTGAAGAAAGCTGAGTGCCGAAGAATGGATGCTTTTGAACTGTGGTGTTGGAGAAGACTCTTGAGAGTCCCTTGGACTGCAAGGAGATCCAACCAGTCCATTCCGAAGGAGATCAGCCCTGGGATTTCTTTGGAAGGAATGATGCTGAAGCTGAAACTCCAGTACTTTGGCCACCTGATGTGAAGAGTTGACTCATTGGAAAAGACTCTGATGCTGGGAGGGATTGGGGGCAGGAGGAGAAGGGGACGACCGAGGATGAGATGGCTGGATGGCATCACTGACTCGATGGATGTGAGTCTGAGTGAACTCCAGGAACTGGTGATGGACAGGGAGGCCTGGTGTGCTGCGATTCATGGGGTCGCAAAGAGTCGGACACGACTGAGCGACTGAACTGAACTGTACTCACTTTACTTTTTCCTGTGATGGTGTGAGATGATAAAATTTCTATGTGATAAGATTAAGTGAGGCGAGTGAAGTTGATATTGTGATGTAACGTTAGGCTAGTACTGACCTTCTGATGCGTTGATGAGAATCATCTGCTCCAGGTGATACTGGATCATTGAGAACTATGACAATGTTGATGGTTGGATGTCAGGAACGAATGACACTATGGTTGGGGATCCTGGATAGAATAGAGCAGGCAGCGAGAGATTTCATCAAGCTACTCAGAATAGAATGCAATTTAAAACTTATAAATTATTTCTAGAATTTTCCACTTAATATTTTCTGACTATAGTTGACCACGGGTAACTAAAACTGTGGAAAGCAAACAGCAGATAAAGGAGAACTACTGTACTTATTAAAAGTAGCCAGCAAGCTTGGCTGTGAGTTCTCTACTGACCCTAGTAAAGTGGAAATATTGGTTACTTGATTTAGTGTTCATAAAATATGTACAAACTCTTGTATAAGAGACATACAGATTCCAGAATATTTCCTCCCAATATACCTCACAAAGAGGTTACATTGTGTGCCTGGAATAATATACCAGCCAGAAGGAGTTTCCCAGGATTCTGTCTTTACCATCCCTCCAAATAGCCGATAACCTCACTCCAGAGCTCAGTTCAGTAAAAGTAATTCCACTGGGACTGAAATATTGTAGTACTTTTGGTCTGATTTAATCCAACAATAAAATATATACTGTCAACATGAAACTCCTAAACCACATGTCATCTGGGCAGTTCTCTATAAATATAGGGGGATCAATTAGCAACCAATTACAATGGTTCAGGCAGGACAACTAAAGCCTGAGCCAAAGAATTAACTCCAGGATGAAAAGATGTTGGCAGGAAACCAGCCCACTTTACAGTGAAAATCCACAAAGCTTGGCAATTAACTCAGTGTAGAGCTACAGGAAGGAGGAACTTTCAAGGCCCAGGAATGGAAGTATGGAAAGACAAAAAGAAAAAGTGATCTTTGTGTTGCTCAAATCTTCTATCAGTTCAGTTCAGTTCAGTTGCTCAGTCGTGTCCAACTCTTTGCGACCCCATGAATTGCAGCATGCCAGGCCTCCCTGTCCATCACCAACTCCCGGAATTTATCCAAAATCATGTCCGAGTCGGTGATGCCATCCAGCCATCTCATCCTCTGTCGTCTCCTTCTCCTCCTGCCCCCATTCCCTCCCAGCATCAGGGTCTTTTCCAATGAGTCAATTCTTCGCATGAGGTGGCCAAAGTACTGGAGTTTCAGCTTCAGCATCATTCCTTCCAAAGAAATCCCAGGGCTGATCTCCTTCAGAATGGATTGGTTGGATCTCCTTGTAGTCCAAGGGACTCTCAAGAGTCTTCTCCAACACCACAGTTCAAAAGCATCCATTCTTCGGCACTCAGCTTTCTTCACAGTCCAACTCTAAGAGGCAGGTCAGGTGGTCTGGTATTCCCATCTCTTTCAGAATTTTCCACAGTTTATTGTGATCCACACAGTCAAAGGCTTTGGCATAGTCAATAAAGCAGAAATAGATGTTTTTCTGGAACTCTCTTGTTTTTTCCATGATCCAGCGGATGTTGGCAATTTGATCTCTGGTTCCCCTGCCTTTTCTAAAACCAGCTTGAACATCTGGAAGTTCACAGTTCACGTCTTGCTGAAGCCTGGCTTGGAGAATTTTGAGCGTTACTTTACTAGCGTGTGAGACGAGTGCAATTGTGCGGTAGTTGGAGCGTTCTTTGGCATTGCCTTTCTTTGGGATTGGAATGAAAACTGACCTTTTCCAGTCAGTCAAATCTTCTATAGCCTTACAAATATTTTGTCTTCTTACTCTATTAGCTACTGAGGGAGATGTGTCAAAATCTCCCACTATGTGGATTTGTCCATTTCTCCTTGTAATTATGTCTTATATATTTGGAGGCAATATTTCCAGTTGGAACAAATACGTTCTGGTCATTTTATCTTCCTGATGAACCGTCCCTTTTATCATTAAGGCATTTGACTCTNTCTTACTCTATTAGCTACTGAGGGAGATGTGTCAAAATCTCCCACTATGTGGATTTGTCCATTTCTCCTTGTAATTATGTCTTATATATTTGGAGGCAATATTTCCAGTTGGAACAAATACGTTCTGGTCATTTTATCTTCCTGATGAACCGTCCCTTTTATCATTAAGGCATTTGACTCTATCCCTAACAATGCTTTTTGACTTAAAATCTATTATTGTTGTATTATTTCATTTTGTATTTGCCTAGTGTATCTTCCCCATCCTTTTAACACTTCTGTGTCCTTATCCTTTGAGTGCATTCTTGTAACCAACATACAGCTGGATTTTTAAAAATCCAATCTAAGAATCTATGTCTCATACCTATGTTTACATTTCTTCTCATTTTGATATATTGGAGATATCTTCCCCCTTTGTTTTGTCATTTGCCACGTGTTTTATTTGCTTTACTCTCTTATCCTGCCCTCTTTTACTTTGGTTATTTTCTTTACCCCCTTTTTAGTCTCACTAGTGGTTTGGAAATTATACTTTCTAATTATATTCCTTCAGTGGATGTTCCTCCGTTACTAATGCGCATACTCAACCTAACATTGTTAAGTTAATCACTAGCTCATTGTGAAGCTTTCAGGAACTTTAGAATTCTTTAAGTCTGCTCTCCACCCCCTTTTATCTTCCAGGTAACTTGGTTTTCAGTATTTTGGTTCCAACTTACTTTTAACCACTCAACTCCCTCCATTAGATGTTTTAACAGCCGGTATTTATTTAGATTTACAAACACACATACCAATTTCCCTGCCTACCTTTCTTTATTTCTTTCTCATTTTAACTTTTTATTTCATGTTGGAGCATAGTTGGCTAACAATGTTTTGTTAGTTTCAGGTATACAGCAAAGTGATTCAGTTATACAGGTATCTAGTCTTTTTCAAATTCTTTTCCCATTTAAATTGTTATGTAACACTGAACAGAGTTCCCTGTGCTATACATAGATCCTTGGTGGTCATCCATTTTAAATATATCAGCGTGTACATATCAGTCCCAAACTCCCTAACTACCCCTTCTTCCTTTCCCAAGTCCTTTCTTGCATACAATAAAATTCACCGTTTTACAATTACAATTCAATAATTTTCAGCATATTCACAAGATTGTGCAATCACCACTATCCCCCAAAGAAATCTCGTACTCATTACTGGTATTACCCCCCACCTCCTATGCCTACACCCTCAGTTCAGTTCAGTTCCATTGCTCAGTTGTGTCCAACTCTTTGCGACCCCATGGACTGCAGCACGCCAGGCTTCCCTGTCCATCACCAACCCCCGGAGGGTCCTCAAACTCATGTCCATTGAGTCAGTGATGCCATCCAACCATCTCATCCTCTGTTGTCTCCTTCTCCTGCCCTCAATCTTTCCCTGCATCGAGGTCTTTTCCAATGAGTCAGTTCTTTGCATTAGGTGGCCAGAGTATTGGAGTTTCAGCTTCAGCATCAGCCCTTCTAATGAATATTCAAGACTGATTTTCTTAAGGATTGACTGGTTGGCTCTCCTTGCCGTCCAAGGGACTCTCAAGAGTCCTCTCCAACACCACAGTTCAAAAGCATCAGTTCTTCCGCGCTCAGCTTTCTTTCCCTAGCCCCTGGTAACCATTAATCTACTTCCTGTGTCTACGGATTTGCCTATTCTGGATATTTCATATAAATGGAATCATATAGTATATGGCTTTTTGTGTCTAATTTCTTTCATTTAGCACAATGTTTTCAAGATTCATTAATGTTAGAATATGTACTTCATTCCTTCTTATGCCTTAATAATACTCCGTTGTATGGATAAGCTACATTTTATTTGTCTGTTCATTAGTTGGTGGACATTTGACTTATTTCTACTTTTTAGCAATTATACTAACTGCTATGAACATTTGTATCTAAATATTTTTGTGGACATATGTTTTCAGTTCTCTTGGACATATACCTAGCAGTGGAAACCATTATTTCTTATATTCAGCAGTGTGCTGATGCATGCTAAGTCACTTCAGTTGTGTCCAACTCTACAACCCCCTGGACTGCAACTGCCAGGCTTCTCTGTCCATTGGAATTCTCCAGGCAAGAATACAGGAGTGGGTTGCCATGCCCTCCTCCAGCAGATCTTCCCATCCCAGGCATTGAATCCACATCTCTTATGTCTGTCTCCTGCACTGGCAGGCGGATTTTTTATCAACAGCAATACCTGGGAAGCCCCATGTGCTGATAGATAGTAACAATCAGCTCTCATGTGGTAGGGAGTAGGGGAGTCTTTTTTTTTTTAATTCATTTTGGCTGCACTGGGTCTTCCTTGCTGCATGCAGGCTTTCACTAGTTGCGGAGAGCAGGAGCTACTCTCTAGTGATGGTGCTGGGCCTCTCATTGTGGTGGCTTCTCTTTTTGCGGAGTATGGGCTCTAGGGCTCACAGGTTTCAGTAGTTGAGGTGCACGGGCTTAGTTACCCTGTAGCATGTGGAATTTTCCCAGGCCAGGAATCAAATCCATGTCCCCTGCTTTGACAGGTGGATTCGCATCCATTGTCCAAAGGGAGAAGTCCAAAGGTAGTCTTGATTTGTAGCATTTCTTGATCTTTGAGGTGCTCAAGCTATATTCAAGCTAGCAATGTGACGTCACTGAAATCTAGAGAAAGGGAAAAGATGCCCAGCAGCACACTATTACATAGTATTTCCACCATACAGATACACGAGATATAAATAACCTCAAGAGCATAGATAATAGCAAAGTTGTAGTAAAATAATTAAGAACTGATACATTGTGAGGATTTTAAACCTTTATTTTAAAGTAATTAATTTAAATGTAAGTTTGTGTGATTTAACTTTTTTTTATATAAATTTATTTATTTTAATTAGAGGCTAATTACTTTACAATATTATGTTGGTTTTGCCATACATCAACATGAATCCGCCACAGGTATACACGTGTTCCCCAACCTGAACCCGCCTCCCTCCTCCCTCTAGCAATGACTGTTTAACATCCAATTCTCAAAATTCCTGAAATTTTAAGTCGGCTCTTTGGGCTGATGTGAGCTGACCCTAGCGCCTTGATTGCATCCCCCTCCTTACATCTAACTTATTTTTCTGGATTGAATTATTTTCTTCTTACTGAAGTATATCCACTCGTATTCTTTCAGCAAAGCTTGTGTAAGGTAAACTCATCATCTTCGCTTGTCTGCAAATGGCTGAAAAGTTGGTGTCACTTATAAATTGAACTTGTACAGAATTGTAGTTTGAGGTTTATTCTCTTTCCACATTTTGAAGATATTATCCTCGTGTATTTTGGTTTCCATTGTTGCTGATGAAAAGGCTGCTGTCATAGTTAACATCCCTTTAGGTAATCTGGCCGTTTTCACGGAGGGCTTTTATAGTTTTCTCTTTGCCTTGTGGTTTTGCAGTTTCATCAGGGTATGATTAGTTATGAAATTGTTGGTTCTGTTTCCCTGGAGAACCCTGACTTATATAGCTGTAATATTTTTAATAATGATTTTCCATCATTACCTCTATTAAATCTTTCTGGAATTCCTATTAGACATCTGCTTGACTTTCTCTTTTTATCACTCATATCTCTTAAATTCTTGTTCAGGTTTTTTATCTCTTTATCTCTTTTTATTCTGTTTTGGGTAATTTCCTCAAATTTTTCTTCTCTTCTTCTAAGAGAAATATGGAGATTAATATGGATATTAATCTATAGGTAGTTTAATATCCTTTGATTTTTAACTTCAGTGGCAGTGTCTTTCATTTCAAGAAGTTCTAATGGTTGTTTTTCAAATCTCCCCACTCTTTTCCTCTTATACTATTCTGTTATTTTATTATGGCTTCTACTGCTTCTCTTATATCTATTTTAATCATCCTAATTCATAGTCTCTTTCAGATGGTTCTGTTTTTTACACTTCTTCTTTCTAGTTTGTTATGTCGATTGACTCTCCATTCTGCTCATTTCTTTCCTAATGGGGTGGATACTTTTTGTGAGCATCCTCATCAAGGATTGCTTTTTCTAGTGGATCTGCAAGCCCTGAATTGTTAAGCATCCTGCAGAGCTATTTTGAATTCGCTTCAGCCTAAACCTAAGAATTTTAATAGGTCTTACTTCAGCCCTAAATCAAGAATTTTATGTTAGCTTCTCAGTAGCTGTTTTCACATACAGGTAGAGTAAATTTAAACCCCCCATAAGCATTTGGCCATGATTAGAATTTCTGTTTCTCATGAGTGCCATTTTTTACCCTACCCAAGGCCTCATCAGACATATAGCTTCCTTGAACTTCTCTGACCTTGGGATAGAGTTTTGCTAGTCTCCTTTTCATGGAAGAGGACAGAGCTTCCAATGTCAGGGCTTTTTGCAGCGGGCTCTGTTCCAACTTTCTTACTTATCCAGAACTGAAGCTCCATCTCTACTCCTTAGTGTACAGTGTAACCCTAGCCTGCAGCTCTCAGGATCTATAACTAAGTGTGAAATCTCTGTGGCAGCTCAGGCACATCACCTGTGCCCTGTTCTGGCTTTGAGATTTCCATTTCTTTTTCATTTCTTATATCTAGAGGTTTCTCTTTATATTTTTTTTTTCAAAACTGGCAATAAAAATACAACTTGTCTGTTATAATCTATACAGCATCTCCACGTGTCTATAGTTGTGGGGGGGACCCATCTATGTTAGGATAATTGGTCACATTTCTAAAGTTTCTCAGATCAGAAGCAATCATCCTATGAGGAAGACATGTATTGTCTCCATTTTGTGGGTGAGAAAACTGAAGCTCAGAATGGTTGTCTACATTGCCAAAGCCATAAAACTTTAAATGGGATTTTTGTCCAGTCTGTTTGCAAAATCCCATGCAAGATATCTAAGCATCTTCAAGTTGACTTGGTACCACTGGCTTCTCTCCATTATTAACTTTTATGGATAATTCATCTCTGGCATTTTGCTGAAGTGAATACTCTCTAAAAGATTCTTCTTGCTTCTTTAGGTAAGGCTGTTTAGAAAAGAAGGGAAGGGAGTACAATGCAGGTCGTGGAAGCTGGGCTGTCCTGAGCCTGAGAGCCCTTGGT
This sequence comes from Cephalophus harveyi, assembly GCA_006410635.1. Lineage (NCBI taxonomy): Eukaryota > Metazoa > Chordata > Mammalia > Artiodactyla > Bovidae > Cephalophus > Cephalophus harveyi. The sequence continues at coordinate 308,194 of SJYT01057612.1, read as the reverse complement.
AGGAGCACTTGCCTGGGAGGAGGTGAAAACCAACAGGCATTTCTGCCACCATCCAGAAGCACTCCCAAACTCACTCGTGCAGTGGGTAGTGAAGGGGACATACCGAGGGTCCTGCACATTGTCTCTGGCTTGCCTCTGGAAAACGGAAGAAGCCCAGACAATGGCAAGACTTACTTGTAAGTTTTGCTGAGTTTAGGGATGAGCGACTGAACTGAACAGCAGAGACAGTCACACGCTGAGGCTTTTCACTTTGCTCCTTAGACTAGTACACCTCTTGCCGTGTGTGTCCTGCACAGAACCTGACCCTGAGTGGGTGCCCTAAAAAGGTGATATGGATCAATGAGTGTAACTGAGGAAAAAGAGGACACATCAAATATTTACAGTGGAGGGACCTAATGAAGTGGACTGGTTACACAGGTGATAGGATAGGGGATGGAGAGGCAGCCCAGAGCTTAGGGAAACCACTGCTATCCATAAATCAAAGGGGCAGAGGGAGGAGGCAGTCTCACGGGGGATGGAGATCCAGGAGATGGAAGCCAGGAGCGACGTGGTCAGCAGCTTGAACCCTAACATTGGGAACAGGAGCAATTGAAAATATGCAGCCAGAAATGCCACTGAGGCAGATGGTGGTGGGGGGCAGGGGGCAAAAAACATCCCAGCCTCTTCCTTCCCACCCCCACCTACCCCCAATCTCCTGCTAGTATGATACTTCCCCTGGGCCAAAGTCAGATGTGTTGGAACCGGGATTCCCAGCCTGAATGGATCAACGTCCCTGCATTACAGAGCACAACAGAGCGGAAGAAGGCTGAGGGGTGAGTCAGAAAAACAGGCCCAGGGTTGGCATAGAAGGAAAAAAGGAAGGAAAAGGGGAAAAAAAGAAAAGAAGACAAGCCTATGTGTAACATATGAGCATTCTAAAATACTTATTAAATATCCTTTTGCAATTGAAAAGGATTTTTCAGATAAAAAAGTTGCCTTCCTTACAGAGTTGTAAGGAACAAATGACAAAATGAATGTGAAAATCTTTTGAAAATTGCCAAGTGCTACATAAATACGAGATGATCATCATTCATATCATTAGTTCTCTGAATGGAGGAACTGTGTTTGAATATGAGTATCAATGGGAACACTTTATAGGGCATTTTATGTGTGGATATCTTTTATGCATGTGTATTAGAATATTATTAGCTGCAAGCAATAACTAGCAGTGACTTAACCAAATAGGTAGTTACTTTCTTATATAACAGAGGTACTCCTTTGGTCTTTCCATCTAGATTACAAGATGGTTGCGATGCCCAACCTTACCTCCAATATCAAGGCTGAAAAGGGTGGGGGTGGGAAAACAGCTCAGACTTAGCAGTCCTGTTTCCTTAGGAAAACAAAAGCTCTCCTAATAACTCCCAGAAGGGTTTTACCTAAATCTCACTTGCCAGAACTGGGCTACACAATCACCCCTAAAGAAGTAGCAAGGGAGAAACAGCTTCTAGGTGGTCAAAGAGCGGTGTTGGCCACATGCATATAAAGCATAGTACTGGGCACAGAGTAAGTGCTCAATATACCTTAGCTATTTTGTGTGAATATGCATCTGTGTGCGTCTATGTTGGTGTGGTTCTATGTAGTTCCCGTTTCTAACAATCCTGTGAAGTAAAATCAACTAGGTGCCTGCTCAGTCTCTCAGTCATGTCTGACTCTTTGTGACCCCATGGACTGTAGCCTGCTAGGCTCCTCTGTCCATGGAATTCTCCAGGCAAGAATACTGGAGTGGGTTGCATGCCCTCCTGGAGGTGATCTTTCCGACCCAGGGTTAGAACTAGTGTCTCTCACATCTCCTGCATTGGTAGGTGGGTTCTTTACCACTATTGCCACCTGGGTGAGGTAGCTGAGTGGTTAAAGCGACAGACTGCTAATCCATTTTGCTCTGCACACTGTGGGTTTGAATCTCATTCTTGAATGCCTCCACTTCCATGGTCTATGTTGTTTTCCGGGTTTCCCAGGGGTCGCTAGCAGTAAAGAACCCGCCTGCCAATGCAGCAATGAAGGAGAAACCCTCCCCCTAAACTGGCCTTTTAAGATCTTGGCCTTGGAGTCACATCAGGGCCAAGTGGGCTCGATGAAGAGAGAAAGTGGAACAGGACCAGCTCTGAAATGAACTGACGCCTGTACCTGGGGCTGTAATGATGAAGTCCTGGGTAGATGGACCATATACGAGCTAGACTCATGCCTCCTCCTGCCTGTACTCACTTTGGAATGGTCCTATAGGGAGGCCTGGCACTTGTAATGATGATGCCGCTTCTGCCCAAGAACTCCTGTGGGAATCCTCTTTACAAGTCACAAAAAGACCTCAATCTCATTGCTGTAAAATTACACCTCATTTCTGACTCAAACCCAGCTGCAGCTCCTCATCTCATTTGCCATGAGTTCCAAATGGCTTTTGATGGTTGCTGAAAATAAAAAATTATTCCCCAAAGACAGAATTATATTGCAATTGAGGTGCAAAAGAGTGAAGTTTCAGCTTTTTGGGCAATTTTCAAATCAAAACTATAGAAATATTTACAGCAGTAAAAGATCTGTTCAAACAAATATACCCTCCTTAGGTTAATATCTCAGAAGAAGACAACTCTGTTTGGTTGAATAATTTTTGCTGTGTTTAAGAAAAATTACCCACCCTAAGGGAAACTGTGAGAAGATCACTGAGGTTGTTGAAGATTCCAATGAGATAATACTAAATGTAGGTGAGGACACTGTACGATGGGCACACTCGTGTACTACTGGAAGTATAAGTTGGTTCTTAGAGCAATTTGGCAGTGAGCATCAAGAACCAGCTCAAGGAGTTCAAACCAGTTGACCTAGACATTCCATTTCTAGGAATCTACCTGAGGGAAATAGTCAAAGATGTAGATAAAGACTTATGTGTACAGCTACTCATTTTATTTAGAAAAGCAGTAAAAAGAAGTAACCAGCCTAAATGTCTCTCAATGAGGAAACTGTCAGGTAAATTGTGGTCAACTCATTAAATGAAAATAGTGCAGCCATTTAAAATGATGTTTTTGAAGAACTGTCAATGATGTGTTTATGTTCACAATGGAAAGATGCTAAAGCCAGACAGTGAAACCGCATGCATTATATAGTCCATTTTTACTTTCTATATGCTACAGAAAGGCTCAAGATATATTAAACGTGTTACCAGTGGTTTTATCTGGGTGATGAAATTATAGGTGATTTAAAATTTTCTTCATTATACATTTATATATACAATTTTGATCATTATAACTATAAATATTACTTTTATAATTAGAAAAATACGTATGATGAAAAGTACTTTTTAAGAAAGAAATGAGTTTAACTAGGAGAGAAGAGATCTGTCATCAAGAAATTGATGGTTTAATGAAGGAAATGAGACACGTACACAAATTCATTACAAGGTAATAAGGGGCCTAATGGACGCTCTACAAAGTGTGGAGGGAAGGATTAGCTCTGCCTGGGAGAGTTGAAGCTGAGTGAAAAGAGGTGCAGGGTCTTGAGGGATGAACCGGAGTTCTCTAGGGCTTTGTAAATTGTCGAGCACTGTGTATGTATAAGTTAGTTTGGGGCCTTTATAATGACTGTCAAAACTTACCTCATACAAAGCTCTCTTTCTTGTCTCTCTCCCATGCTCCCTAAAGCCCAGCATTGCTGGGACAGGAAGCAGAGGCAGTTAAATAGTCACACATCAGTGCTCCAGCAAGTGAACTGAGATGCATCCAACGAAGAAGCAGATTCAGGACCAGAGGACATAAAATTATCTGGGAGCAGGGCCAGGAAGGTGCTGGTGGTTAAACAGTTCCACCTTATTTGCCGCCCTGTGGAAAGGCTATCCTTGGGTGGGGCCCCCACCCTGAGTTATGGGGCCATCTCCACGTGGGGGATGGTAAAAACTGAGAACAAGCATCACACATCAGTTCATGATTTACACTGGCAGGAAATGGTGTGTCAGATGTCCTTACAGACTCCAGACGGGGTGGGGTAGAAAGGAGGGGTGTGATGAGGAGACCCCGAAGGGTGGCAAGAGATTAAACAATCTTAGAAACTCAAGGTTGGAAGAGACTTAAAAACTATCTTACTTAATCCTCCTGATGCCCTTCTAACATCCCCATCATGTTGTCACCCTTCTTGGCCTTCAGGGAGCAGCTCAGAGACCACCCCTTCTGATACTTCCCATCTCAATTCCTCCAGCCTGTGCTTTAGGTAAGACTTCCCAGGTGGCTCAGCAGTAAAGAATCTGCCTGCTAATTCAGGAGACGCAAGAGAGCGGGTTTGATTCCTGGGTCGGGAAGATCCCCTGGAGAAGGAAATGGCAACCCACTCCGGTATCCTTTTTTAAAAATTTTTTATTTATTTATTTTAGCTGGGGGCTAATTACTTTACAACACTGTGGTGGTTTTTGCCATACATCGACATGGATCAGCCACCGCTCCGATATTCTTGCATGGGAAACTCCGTGGACAGAGGACCCTGGCAGGCTGCAGTCCATGGGGTCACAAAGAGTCAGACACGACTGAGCACACCTGTGCTTTAGGTATTTCTCGTTCAATTTTATGAGAAAAAAAATTCAATGCCAACAGTGCAGCAGGCAGTGTGTTTATGTTTCCTTGATAACAGTATGCCTTCCTGAGCCTCCTGAAGTTTATTTATTTATTCAGGCAACAAACATGTATCAAACACCTACACTGTGTCAGGCAATGTTCTAGATGCTGTGATAGAGTGAAGAGAAAAGACAAGATCTTGTCTTCTCTTGGATCAGGCATTCTAGTGAAGGAGAAATACAAGAAACAAAGGAATAAATGAGAAAACACCAGGTTATAAATGTGAAGCAGCCACCTTTGGGAAAATCTAAGGAAAGAACTTTCCATAAAAAGAGAGAAGCTGATTCCAAAATCCCAGGGGATAATCGTTGCTTGTTCTAGAAACAAAAAGAACATTGTGTTATTGTGCGTGGACTACCCTTTTGTGTTCTAGCTGCAAATGAAAATCTTCTCATTTTTCAGGACTTGGCTCAAACATTGCCTTTTTAGGCATCTATCCTATTTCTTTACCCTCAGTAATAGTGACCATTGTCTCCTTTCCTCCCCGCTGACTCAGAGCAGGCTTCTGTCAGCACACCTATAACGATCTGCCATTCTTACCATACATACCAGGTTTCTCTGGTGGCTCAGGTTAAAGAATCCGCCTGCAATGCAGGAGACACAGGAGACTTGGGTTCGATCCCTGGGTCAGGAAGATCCCCTGGAGGAGGGCATGGCAACCCACTCCAGTATTCTTGGCTGGCGAATCCCATGGATAGAGGAGCCTGGTGGGCTACAGTCCATAGTGTCGCACAGAGTCGGACATGACTGAAGTGACTTAGCATGCACACACACGGGCCATACTATATAGCATTGTTACTACCTAGTGGACCTGTCTCGTTGCTGGCAGAACTTCTTTTCTTAAATCGCTAGAGCCTGGCACAGAGTATGTGATTGGTAAACATTTGTTTCCTGAATACATGAACTCTCACATAGCACTTTCTTAGAACCTCCCCGGTGATGCTTATTCAGAATTGGCAACCCATTTTTAATCAATGCCAGGCCCTGGACCCTGTTCTTTCAACTCTGCTGCTGCTGCTGCTGAGTCGCTTCAGTCGTGTCCGACTCTGTGCGACCCCATAGACAGGAGCCCAACAGGCTCCCCCGTCCCTGGGATTCTCCAGGCAAGAACACTGGAGTGGGTTGCCATTTCCTTCTCCATCTTTCAACTCTACAACCTCTTATAAGCTTCATGATTACCCAGCGCAGTGTTTTTATCCCATTCTGTAGTTAAAACTCAGAGAATCAGAGTGACTTCTGCGATGACTCAGAAATAAGAATCAGAGCTAAGATTTGAACGCCAGTCTTCTTGATGGCAAATCTCAATGTTTCATTTTCTGTGATGCAACCGTATGCATTAGTTCTTCTGTGGCCCTGCCCTCTGCTTTCCCCTAGTTAACTGTTTTCCTTAGGGAAGGATCTGTACTTGACTCCATTCTGTATTCCCCATGACACCAGAACAGCGCTATGTATTTAAGACACACTCAGCACAAATCTCCAAGGAGGGAAAAGAAAGAATGAATGTGTGAATGAATGCTTCACCCAAAGTGGATCAACATCTGATATCAGTTCAAAAGATGTTGATGTGCTGGAGGAGGAGATGTTTCGGAGGGGAGGGGCCTTCTCAGATACCTCTGGGCGCATCTGGGAAAGCCGAGTGTGCCGTCTCCACACTAAAGTACTCATTTCTCAGAAATCACACCTTTCACTTGGTTGTACATCTCAGCAGGCAGGCAGGGGCACAGAGGGGAACATGCATGGCTTCCAATGAGTTGGGAAAATGAGGTTAGGTTTCGATTCAGATAGTTATTTGTGTTTTCTGGGTCTGCACGGTCGATAAATTTTCAACGAGCAGTGATTCTGTTCCTCATCTTTCATTGCTTTATGGGACTTCAGGGAATGAAAACATAACATCCTGCTTTCCCATAAGTTCTCTGGCCGCTACCCTGGCACCAATTAAAGACATGTCCATGCAATTAATCAAAACCAATTTGGAAGCACTCTGGCACTGCTCCTCTGATGTGCTGTCTGCTCCACATACAGTAGTTCCTCAGCCGCAGTGATGGAGCCAGGCACATAGGAGCTTTTGATGAACTGGTTGTGCTGGCCCCAAGTGTTAACTATGTCATCTGACATGACTAATGAGGCTCCCAACTTGATCCGTGTGAGCAGAGCAGCCCTGCTGTCTGGAGGAGGCTCAGTTTCCATGGCCAGCTTGGGAAGAGGCTGCGACGTGCTGGGTACACACTCCATCATGTCAGCTGGAGTCCTGGAGGCCTCTAGCGTTGGAGCTGAGAGTCGTCCACGAGGAGGGTGATGGAAATTGTGGGCCAGGCTCTGTGCTGGGCGCTGGTGGGAATGTGACCTGATTTAAACTTCTAGCTCAGCCTCCTCATTTTACAGACGTGGAAACCAAGACCCAGCAAAAGTGAGGGGCCTGCCAAAGGCCTGAGCTGTGGGAAGAGAAATAAGGGAGTAGACACAGATTCTATCTTTGAGGAACTGAACCCCTAGGTGAGAAAATAAACATGCATGAGGATAACAACTGGAGTGTGATGCAGGTAAACCTTCTCAAGGGTTAAACTGTGGGTATTCTTCTTTCATTCCACATTTACCAAAAGTAAGAGAGTCTGTGTTCTTGTCACCTCTGCAACCCCATGAGTGTGTGATTTGAAATCAACAGGTCTGTCTTGGCGTCTCAGCTCTCCTTTGAGTTGATGTAATCTTGAGCAAATCATTTTTCTGAGCCTTTGGTTCCTCGGCTGTACATTGGGACAAGCCGAATATTGCCTACCCAGCCTACATCCTACAGTCCTTGTGAGACCCAGCAGAGTTAATGATTGTGAAAGTGTCAGAGTCTATGTACATGTTAGTTATTATTCATATTACTACCCTCTCCAAGGACTCCTGGTTGAAATCTCTGCAATATGGATCCACAGATAGCTTTAACTCTCTTCCTCTTCCTGCCCCTTTCAAAATGCACAGGAAAGAAACAGATATAAAACCAACTGGTCATCTGCCTACAATCTCAGCAGCTTTCCTAGAGAGTCCATGACACAAAAAGAGGAAGAACTCAGCTGTTTTAATTTAATGTCATTCCACACTTTGAGCACCTACCATATGCCAGGCATTGGCCAGGGTGTGTGGGGAATCAGAGTTGGATAAAACAGGCTCTTTGGCCACCTTGAGAAACTCACCATTTAGTGGGAGAAACAGACATGGACATAAATAACTATAACATACTGCAGAAAAATACAATTGCCATAGGAAAAATACAAATCAAGTGCTGTGGGAGTCAGAGAAGGGAATGATTTATTTCCGGAAAGGAGATGGGGAAAAGCTTTATCAAGGAAGTGCTATTAAAGAATGGGTGGGTTTTGGCTCTGTCAGGAAACACCGTAACGTGTACTCTAGACTGAAGGAAGAGCATGGCCAGTGCCTGGAATCCTGAAAGGAACGGCGATCTAGAGGACAGAGTAAACCTGAGTGAGATGGGGGGTGTAAGGGCTTCCTAGGCGGCTGAGTGGTAAAGAATCCACCTGCCAATGCAGGAGATACAGCTTCAATCCCTGGGTCAGGAAGATCCCCTGGAGAAGGAAATGGCAACCCACTTCAGTATTCTTGCCTGGGAAATCCCACTGGACAGAGGAGCCTGGTGGGCTACCGTCCTTTGGGGTCACAAAGAGTCAGACACAACTGAGGGAATAAATAACAACAAAGGAGTGTAAGGCCGAACAAAAGAAGACTTGCTGGACCCTAGCTCTGAAACCGAGGCACGGATATTTCTATTTCACTATTCTCTTTGCTGGCTGAGGTCACCTTGGCCTCTGTCCCTCAATCAGAGAGAATCCTACACTGGCTCTTCCTCCAGCAAGCCCAAATCCAAGCCAGGATAGCCAACAATAAAAATGAATAGGGAACAGCAACAACCATCGGATACAAAGTGGCCTGGTCTGGGAATCCCTGGTTAAAGCGATGCCTCCTCGGTCCAGGTGAGAGGTTCAGCCGTGACACCAACATCTGAAGCACGACGGCGAGGACCTGAGGCCTCCTGGCTTGGGTCGTGCAGTACATTTCTCTCCTTTCCTCCTTTGTCCAGAAGAAACCAACTTCTTTAAGTGTGCTGCCATCCAAATGGCTTTGGAATGCCAGGAGCTGCTGCTGGTCTCAAGGCATAGCCACGGGACACCCTAGGGTTTCATATTTTCCTCCCTGTTTCCATTTTTCATTGTAAATTGTTTTCTTGTGTGCAAATAAAATAGTGATAAAAACAGAAACCTCAAAAATAGGAGAAGAAAGACAGTATTCACTCACTCATCATCTGTTTCCATTTCTTCTTGTCCCTTCTTGCTATTGACTGTGAGCACAATTTGGGGGATGCAGCTTTTTTTTTTTTCATTGTAAGACCTTCAGCTCAGACTTCCCTGGTGGTCGAGTGGTTAATAATCTGCCTGCCAATGCAGGAGACACAGGTTCGATCCCTGGTTCAATCCCACATGCCACAGGGCAACTAAGTCTGTGTGCCATAGCTACTGAAACCTGCGAGCCCTAGATCCCCCATGCTCCACAAGAGAAGCCACCGCAACGAGAAGCCCAAGCACCGCAATTAGAGAAAGCCTGCGCGCAGCAACCAAGATCCAGAGCAGCCAATAAATCAAATAAAGAACAACAAAGACCTTCACCTCATGCACTTTATTATTTTTTAATATTTATTTATTTATTTGGCTGCATCAGGTCTTAGTGGAGGCACATGGGCTCTTCATTTGCTGCGCAGGCTTCTCTGCAATCTCCAGAGCATGCAGGCTCAGTAGTTTAAGTCTGTGGGCTTAGTTGCCCTACATGTGGAATCTTCGTTCCCCAACCAGGGATCAAATCCATATTACCTGCCACTGGACAGCCAGGAAGTCCCTGGGGTGGCAGGTTTGATCACTGATACAATTACATATCTTTATTGCTCAACATTGTATCATACAGCTTTTTCTGTTTTGCTACTTACTGTCAATCTCTGGTGTCCACACAATCTTGACCTTGTTTGCTCGCTCAAGACTGAAGAAAGATTGCCAGCGTCATGTAAAAGAGATGCCCCATAGATAACATCGTGGTCATTGACTCTTGGCATCACGGTGCAGAGGAAAGTGCTGGCTGCTCTGGCATCACGTAGACTTGGGCTGGAATCTACTTCGAAGCTGGATAGCCCTGGGCAGCTCGCTCCATCCCTTTGAACCTCAGGTCCTTGTCTGTATGGTGGGGATGGGCAGATCGCTCCATCCCTTTGAACCTCAGGTCCTTGTCTGTATTGTGGGGATGCAGTTCATACCACCCTCATAGGATTGCTGCTGCTGTGAGGATTAAATAAGATACCAAAAGGCAAATGCCCCATAATGGCGGCTCCCTTGCCTCTGCACTTGCTGGGACTGACATAGGGTCTACTCTGCTCTGCCATTCTTCTCCTGCCCACTTTAGACCTTTTCGCCGCCACTGAGCCCAGAAAGCCTCCTGGATGAGTCCACCTTAATTCCGACAAGCACTCCAGGCTGTATATTTATTATTCACTGGATGAATGCATCATGTTTTACTATGGAAATATTGCCTGTTTTCCAGTTTTTCACTGTTTCCAATAAGGGTGCAATAAATATCTTCATATATAGTGCTCACTCCATCCTTTAAAAAAAGTATTCCTTAAGAACAATCCCCAGGAACAGGATCACCAGAACAGATGTTAGACTCATTTTAACAACGTCTCATTTATATTTCCAAGTTTTAAAAATATTTTTATTTTCATTTATTTATTTGACTATGCCGAGTGTTAGTTATGGCACATAGGATCTTTAATCTTCATTGTGGCATGTGAGATCTTTAGTTACAACCTGTGGGATCTTTACCTGAGGTATGCGGGATCTTTTAGTTATAGCATGCAAACTTAGTTGCAACAAGTAGAATCTAGTTCCTTGACCAGGGATCAAACTGGGGCCCCCTGCATTTGGAGCTCTGGGTCTTAGCCACTGGACCACCAGGGAAGTCCCTCCAAGTTGTTTTTCAGAAGACTTGTATCTATTATTTTGCCACCAACTCAAGAGATAGGACCACTGGGACTACATTACAGGCTCTTGGGTTCTGGCCACAAACTCTCATTCCTGCTTTATTTTCCACCATTTTCTTCCCCAAGATGTTTCCCACACTGCAATTGCACAGAACAACTAAATATTTTCCCTCCACAATAATGCTCCAATACTTTTGTGGCTTTGTACTTCCTATTACTCCCCATCACCCTTGCCTGGAATATCTTTCTCTTAACATATCCACTCACCACAGATCTCATCCTTTGTGAAACTGAGAACTTCTATGCTATCGTCAAGACCCAGCTCAAATAACCCTTCTCTGTGAACCAGTGCCAATCCTCCTAAGTAGAGTTAGTTACTCTTGCTGTCTGTGGTGATTGGAGGGATCCTTGGCATCCAAATGCTTGCCAAGAAACAGTCACCCTTGTGACTTCCCTGGTGGCCCAGTGGTTAGATTCAGTGCTTCCATTGCAAGGGGCTCAGGTTTGGTTCCTGGTTAGGGAACAAGACCCTACATGCCACAACTAAGACCTGGTGCGGCCAAATAAAATAAATAAATAAAAGCACTGCATCTCCACGTTAAAGAAAAAAGGAAAAAAGCAGCAGTCCTACTCTAACCCCAGTTTACACCCCCAAATCTGCGTGATTCTGCTCTCTCCTCCTCTCTCACTCTCCGCACCAGGCAATTACCAAGTTATGCTAATTCAAATCCTAATTATAAGTTTGGATCCTTTTCTCTCTCTCCTTGCCATCACCATTGACCATCACCTCTCACCAGGACTCCTGGAATAGTCTCCTAAAAGAAAAGAAAAGGAATGTGTACACAGTTCAAAAGTCAAATTTTCTCTAAAGCTTATAATAAAAAATGGTAAATTATTGTCCCATCTTTCCCCATACTAAGCCCTTCTCCTCGGAGATAACTAGACAATTTCAACTCTTCCAGCTGTTTCTTTTGGGATTTACTTCTGTTTTCCAAATAATACAACTATCCTTTTGTTTCTTGATTTTTAAGTGCATTGTATATTGATTTTGAACAATGGAAGATTTCTCTAACACCTCTTCCCTGCCCCATCTTCCAATATAATTATATCACAATTTTTTGTTACATATTATGACCAGGAGTACCATTAAAAGTATTTGCCTTCTGAGATGCCAGCATTCTCTCTAGGACCACTGTCTCCAGGAGGGTGAGGATTGAGCCTGCTGGGGGAAGGCAGAACAATTAGGAAAGGGGGTTGAAGTGTGGGAGGAGGGGCAGGCTGACCACTGGCTGACAGCCTGGTGTTCCTCTGCAGAACTTCCTGGGCCCATGTTAGTACAGCAAGCAAGGCTGAGTTAAGCCTTCTGGGGATGCCAAAGGCAGTGCCCAGGAGGGGCTGGAGACTGCCTACTTACACAGGCAGTGACTGATCCAAACAGATGCTGGTCTTTCCAGCAGGGTCTGAAGCCCCAGGCTGTGCTAACTGTTGTCTCTGCAGTTGTGAACCCTGGGAAGGTTCAAGGAGTTCTAAGACTGTCTCTTATATGTTAAGATATAAGTAATTATAGTAATTTTAAGAGTCACAATGAGAGAGGTCTGGGTTCCTCTTAGAACATACAGCAGAAATACCTCACTTAGCTAGAGAGACAGGAAAGATTTCAGACCCGAAGACTGGAAGGAAGCAATTCATCTAGACAATATATGTTTATTGAGAGCCTCTTATATGCCAGCCACTGTTCTAAATGCTGAGAACACAGTACCAAAAAGGCAGACCAAGCCCCTGCCTTCCCGGAGCTTACATTCTAGGGAGGGAAGACAGATAATAAACACAAGATAATTTTCAATTGAAACAAGGACTATAAATAAACAGGATGATTTAATGGCTGAAGCAAGAGGTAGGGGAGAGGAGGTTAGTTTAAACAGATTGGCAAGGTCATGGAAAGTTGCTCTGAGGAAGTGATATCTGATGAACAAGAATAGCCAGCTATGTGAAGAGCCAGAGAGAGCGAGTTCCAGGCAGAAGGAACAGTATATGAAGATTCTGAGGAGGAGAAAATCACAGTTTTAGAGCAGAACTGAAAGCAATTCCGTGTAGCTGGAACACAAAGGGCAGGGGGCAGTTGCTGGAGAAAGGGGGATGGATATGAGCTACAGGGTGGGAGTTCTGGCATCTCCTAAGATTATTATTTGTTGCTCAGTCGTGTCTGACTCTTTTCAACCCCATGGACTATACCACGCCAGACTTCCCTGTCCTTCACCATCTCGAGGAGCTTACTCAAACTCATGTCCTTTGAATCAGTGATGCCATCCAACCATCAGGTCCTCTGTCATCCCTTTTTCCTCCTGCCTCAATCTTTCCCAGCATCAGAGTCTTTTCTAATGAGTTGGCTCTTTGCATTTGGTGGCCAAAGTATTGGAGCTTCAGTTTCAGCATCAGTCCTTCCAATGACTATTCAGGACTGATTTCCTTTAGGATTGACTGGTTTGATCTCCTTGAGAGTCCAAGGGACGCTCAAGCGTCTTCTCCAACACCACAGTTTGAAAGCATCAATTCTTCGACACTCAGCCTTCTTCATGGTCCAACTCTCACATCCATACATAACTACTGAAGAAATCATAGCTTTGACTATATGGACTTTTGTTGGTAAAGTAATGTGTCTGCTTTTTGTATGCTACCTAGGTTTGTCACAGTTTTTCTTCCAAGGAGCAAGCACCTTTTAATTTTGTGGCCGCCCTCACCATCTGCAGTGATTTTGGAGCCCAAGAAAATAAAATCTATCACTGTTTCCATTGTTTCCTCATCTATTTGCCATGAAGTGATGGGACTGAATGCCATAATCTAAGTTTTTTGAATGTTGAATTTTAAGACTGCTTTTTCACTCTCCTCTTTCACCTTCATTAAGAGGCTCTTCAGTTCCTCTTTGCTTTCTTCCATAAGAATTGTTATTATAATTATATATATTATTATATTATAAATATAATATTAGAATATTATAATTATTGATAAAACCCCTATTCTTCAGTTATTTGTCTGTTTGCTCTAAGACACATTCCCCCACTCTTTGCTTCCTTCAGTATAATAAGTAATATAGAAACTTGAAAGATACATTTTTTTAAAGCCTCCCTTGCCAGAAGAAAGGTATTGACTGGAGACTGAAAGGCTCTGTGAAGGGAAGAAGCCACAGTTTTGGCCTGTTTTTTGGTGGTGCCTCCGCCAGCAGCACCCCTAATAGATGGGTACCGACTGTGCGGTGGCTTCTCCCGGGGTGACGGCACCTTCCCCATCTCCCCTTTTCTCTTCTGACTCTCATAAGCTGTTTCTTCCTTAGGCTGCTCCCAACAATTTCTTGTTCTCAGCCCTTTTCTGTTTGAAATGATCTAGAGCAGTAAGGTCCCATGTGATGTTCTGTGATGATAGAAATGTCCTAACTGCACTGACCTATACAGTATCCAGATGTGTATAAGAGACAGGAACAGTGGCAGTGGGGTACTCTGGGAGCCTGGGGTAGCCACTGTTTACTAACCCGTGTAGAAAAATGTCAAAATGTTAACAACTTATGAAGTCTAATGTAATTAATACAGTCCTGTTGACCCCGATTTTGACTATGTAAATATTATTCATAATCAAGCCTCATAGGACTTTGTGATTGCATTTCCTTTTTTGTTAAGATTTTTCTTTGGACTTTTTCCTAGAGTTAATAATTGTCCTGTTATTTTCTTTTGCTTAGTTTCAATACACTCATCAGTAAATCTTCTTCCAAACTCTTTGGTAGGATAATATGACTACCAAATCCATCAAGTCAACTCTCACTTTCAGTTACATCCCAGGCACCATGCTAGGCACTGGAGACTGTGTCTAGAAACTGTGAACAAGAAAGATGTGGTCTCTGCTTTCACTGAGTTTAAGTCCAGCCAGGGTTAAGATATAAGTAATTACAGTAATTTTAAGAGTCACAATGAGAGAGGTCTGGGTTCCTCTTAGAACATACAGCAGAAATACCTCACTTAGCTAGAGAGACAGGAAAGATTTCAGACCCGAAGACTGGAAGGAAGCAATTCATCTAGACAATATATGTTTATTGAGAGCCTCTTATATGCCAGCCACTGTTCTAAATGCTGAGAACACAGTACCAAAAAGGCAGACCAAGCCCCTGCCTTCCCGGAGCTTACATTCTAGGGAGGGAAGACAGATAATAAACACAAGATAATTTTCAATTGAAACAAGGACTATAAATAAACAGGATGATTTAATGGCTGAAGCAAGAGGTAGGGGAGAGGAGGTTAGTTTAAACAGATTGGCAAGGTCATGGAAAGTTGCTCTGAGGAAGTGATATCTGATGAACAAGAATAGCCAGCTATGTGAAGAGCCAGAGAGAGCGAGTTCCAGGCAGAAGGAACAGTATATGAAGATTCTGAGGAGGAGAAAATCACAGTTTTAGAGCAGAACTGAAAGCAATTCCGTGTAGCTGGAACACAAAGGGCAGGGGGCAGTTGCTGGAGAAAGGGGGATGGATATGAGCTACAGGGTGGGAGTTCTGGCATCTCCTAAGATTATTATTTGTTGCTCAGTCGTGTCTGACTCTTTTCAACCCCATGGACTATACCACGCCAGACTTCCCTGTCCTTCACCATCTCGAGGAGCTTACTCAAACTCATGTCCTTTGAATCAGTGATGCCATCCAACCATCAGGTCCTCTGTCATCCCTTTTTCCTCCTGCCTCAATCTTTCCCAGCATCAGAGTCTTTTCTAATGAGTTGGCTCTTTGCATTTGGTGGCCAAAGTATTGGAGCTTCAGTTTCAGCATCAGTCCTTCCAATGACTATTCAGGACTGATTTCCTTTAGGATTGACTGGTTTGATCTCCTTGAGAGTCCAAGGGACGCTCAAGCGTCTTCTCCAACACCACAGTTTGAAAGCATCAATTCTTCGACACTCAGCCTTCTTCATGGTCCAACTCTCACATCCATACATAACTACTGAAGAAATCATAGCTTTGACTATATGGACTTTTGTTGGTAAAGTAATGTGTCTGCTTTTTGTATGCTACCTAGGTTTGTCACAGTTTTTCTTCCAAGGAGCAAGCACCTTTTAATTTTGTGGCCGCCCTCACCATCTGCAGTGATTTTGGAGCCCAAGAAAATAAAATCTATCACTGTTTCCATTGTTTCCTCATCTATTTGCCATGAAGTGATGGGACTGAATGCCATAATCTAAGTTTTTTGAATGTTGAATTTTAAGACTGCTTTTTCACTCTCCTCTTTCACCTTCATTAAGAGGCTCTTCAGTTCCTCTTTGCTTTCTTCCATAAGAATTTTTATTATAATTATATATATTATTATATTATAAATATAATATTAGAATATTATAATTATTGATAAAACCCCTATTCTTCAGTTATTTGTCTGTTTGCTCTAAGACACATTCCCCCACTCTTTGCTTCCTTCAGTATAATAAGTAATATAGAAACTTGAAAGATACATTTTTTTAAAGCCTCCCTTGCCAGAAGAAAGGTATTGACTGGAGACTGAAAGGCTCTGTGAAGGGAAGAAGCCACAGTTTTGGCCTGTTTTTTGGTGGTGCCTCCGCCAGCAGCACCCCTAATAGATGGGTACCGACTGTGCGGTGGCTTCTCCCGGGGTGACGGCACCTTCCCCATCTCCCCTTTTCTCTTCTGACTCTCATAAGCTGTTTCTTCCTTAGGCTGCTCCCAACAATTTCTTGTTCTCAGCCCTTTTCTGTTTGAAATGATCTAGAGCAGTAAGGTCCCATGTGATGTTCTGTGATGATAGAAATGTCCTAACTGCACTGACCTATACAGTATCCACTAGGCATATATGGCTACTGATTTCTTGAAATGTGACTAGTGTAACTTAGGAACTGACTTTTTAATTACTTTTCATTTTAGGAATTTAAATGTAAATAGCCACACGTGGTTAGTGGCTACCATACAGGACAGCACAGACCTAGAAGGATTTGTTTTTCTGACTGGACATTGACTGATACAATTGTTGATATCAAAAGTGGTTGTGGGAAACCAACTCTCAAATATAGGACTCTGGGAGACTTCCCTGGTGGTCCCAGTGACTAAGACTTCCTGCTCCCAATGGAAGGGGCTCAGGTTCGATCCCTGATCAGGGAACTAGATCCCTCATGCCACAACTAAAGATTCCGAGTGCCACAACCAGACCCAAGACAGCCAGATAAATAATACTTTTTAAAAAGATGGGACCCTGGGATTGTTAAATGACCTCACTGGGCTTGAATTCAGTGATGAGCTCATTGCCAGTGGAAAATGGGATACTAGGCAGCCAAGAACCCCAACCTCATGGAAGATGGCAGGCAATAACAGGACTCCAAGGTCTGACATACTCCAGAGGTCCCCAAAGTAGGCAAATTCAGTGGAAAATTCAGAGAAAGACAGTACATTTCACAGGCAAACAGCAGGAACAATTGCATGATACAGCTGGTTTTATTGCTCTGAAGTCCCTTGGGGCAATGCAATGGGCCTAGATGGCAGCTACACACCAACGGATTTGCACTGTCACTGAGGAGCCCTGGGCAAGGGCTCAGAACCTTTTATAACAAGCAACCAACAAGCCACATGGGAATGAGAAGAGCTGTGCAACAGTCATGCTGTGGTCATCTTGGTCTACTTCATTGTCTTTGAGACTAGTTACAGAAATGACCGGAGAAGGCAATGGCATCCCACTCCAGTACTCTTGCCTGGAAACTCCCATGGACGGAGGAGCCTGGTAGGCTGTAGTCCATGGGGTCACTGAGTCAGACACGACTGAGCGACTTCACTTTCACTTTTCACTTTCATGCATTGGAGAAGGAAATGGCAACCCACTCCAGTGTTCTTGCCTGGAGAATCCCAGGGACGGCAGAGCCCAGTGGGCTGCCATCTGTGGGGTCGCACAGAGTCGGACACGACTGAAGCGACTTAGCAGCAGCAGCAGCACAGAAATGACCCAGAGTCTGAGCATGGATAGGCCTCACAGTTTGGCACACTTAACAAGGATGTACAGAGACTTTTGGGGTCACTGGTGGACTCCCTCTTCCAGTAACTAGTGATCCATAACTTACAATAACGAAAGAGTTGCTTAAACCACCACCTGTGAAATTAAAACAAAAAGAATTTTTAAAAAAACCTATCACCTGTGACCACCTGGGATGAACTGCCTTTTGGTGGCCAGTCTTTGGGAAAACAAATTTCAGCAGACCATGCTGCTGAAATTATTGTTATAGTGAGAACTGTAACTACAAGGGTTTTGAGACAGGTTGGCTGCTTCTGACTGCACAAGAAGGCTTATTGGAAGAAAATCATAAGCTCAGAGTTCTAAACTCTCCAGTTGTAGGCACACTGAGAGAAATGGAGAGTTTCTACTGTGACTCTAAAATAATTTTATACCTATGATAGCTTCAGGGCTAATATAGTTGAAAATCAGATGCAAACTTTGATTCTCTGACTGCCCAATTAAAATGTTAGTGGATTTCACAGGTTTCTTAGAGGAAAGTTAGGGCATGAATGGGAAGGAATGGAATCCTGAGATTTAGAATAGAGAGATTTGTTTTGATTCAGACAAATAAGAGAATCTGAAGTGCCCAAATCCTCCTGAGCTCCAGAAATATTAATATAAAGAAGCTTCAGTTCAGTTCAGTTGCTCAGTCGTGTCCGACTCTTTGCGACCCCATGAATTGCAGCACGCCAGGCCTCCCTGTCTATCACCATCTCCCAGAGTTCACCCAAACTCCTGTCCATCGAGTCGGTGATGCCATCCAGCCATCTCATCCCCTGTCATCCCCTTCTCCTCCTGCCCCCAATCCCTCCCAGCATCAGAGTCTTTTCCAATGAGTCAACTCTTCGCATCAGGTGGCCAAAGTATTGGAGTTTCAGCTTTAGCATCAGTCCTTCCAAAGAACACTCAGGACTGATCTCCTTTAGAATGGACTGCTTGGATCTCTTTGCAGTCCAGGGACTCTCAAGAGTCTTCTCCAACA